>JARHVA010009233.1:62500-120000 GCA_037957365.1 Torreya grandis | reverse complement strand
TTGTGGAAACTAGTCCTATGATGTTATTTTCATCAACTATATTCCCATATTAACTTGTGAATCCATCTAAATGGATGCCCTTGTACTTATAACTCTATTTTATATATATTTATTAATAATTCAAGTAAATTCCATTTTTTTAGTGTTATGCTAAGCATTAGAACACTAGTAAATCAATGAAACAATTATTATCTTAAGGGTGTAAATTCAACCATGATAAATGGTTATGAATATGAATTATGGGTAGAGTAAGCATGAAACCATAGTTAACTGACAAGTTTTTAAGTGGGTTATTTTTAAATTAAAATTAAATGAAATCAACTATAATAAATTATTATCAACCAAAACTGTGAGTTATTTTTCTTGTTATTCAACATACTTCTAATTTGGTACATTGCTATTTGGTTAAATCATTTTTTTATTCTTAAGTTAGGGAATTGGAATGAATTACTAGTGAAAGGACCTAATGGTTGTAAATCCTTTAATATAATTTTGACTGGTTATCACCATTAATGTTGGCACACCTTAAAAATTGGTGTTCATCTTGTATCAGTTAACCACTTCTTTAGTTGCATTCATTCTTGCATAGAGAGACTATTAGGTATGTTATAACCTCCCTATGTATATTTCAATATGGATTGGGGGATGTCTAACATCCATGTTACCATTATTTACTATGGTTATCTAATGCCACAATAACCATTTTCCTCTTGTTTGGCCATATGTGGAACAATGGCATTCATTAAGAATTGGAGCATGAGTGCAATGACCCCTAAGATTTTGAATATTGGAATCATGGTTTTATGGGTTAAAACCAAAACCTATCCTTGATTATGATAACATAAGGTTCTATGTTCATAAGTTCATGTTGGTCACCTTCGTGGAGGGTTGATGTTAGCTGATCATAGACCCTTGAATGTTGTAAGGTTGGTTGAACCAAAGCTTGGATCATTGGTACCTTGGTTCCCCTACTTTATACCCACTATAACTATTATATTACCTTCTTGTTATTAGGACTATAATCAATTTTATCTATCAAGATAACATTTTGTTATGCTAAATCTCACCCTATGACATTATCCTTGTTAAGGATACCATGGGCCTAAATGAATCTTCTTACCTAGTGAGTTTCCAATTCATGATAGGATTAGGTTATTAGATGTTTATACTATGTTGAGGATCCCTAGGTGGTTCAATGGGGAAACTGATTGCCTTCCAAGGTTTGAAGTCCATTAGTGTGGGCCTACACACTAATACCCCTTCAAACAATGTTTCACACTTTAGGAAAACCTTTTCTTATTGGAATCCTCTAATGATGGTCATCTTATCATAAGTATCTCATTGACCCAATTCATTATGGGTTTACTACTCTTTTGGTGTAAGAATGTGTTGATGCCTCATGCTTCATAGAGCAGTATAGTGGGTTTTGCTCACAATTTCATTATGTACTCTATTAATAATTCCTAAATTTTATTTTGGGTTATTTCAATTTAGTGTTTCAAATTCTTGTATGACTTGAATCTTGGTTAGGTTCACACATGCACTCCTTGTGTGCATAATGTGTCCCAAATATTTTATCTTTTGCATGAAAAATGAATATTTATTCATTTTATCATAAAAATATGTTTCTACAAAATGTGAAACACTAGTTCAGCATGGTGTAGATGTTCATCCCATGTTTTCAAAAGATTAAGATATCATCAAGGCAGTTTTTTAAAATTACATAGCTAAAGGTCCTAAGGATGTTGTTTAACATCTTGAAATGAATGAATTCATCACACAAGTTAACATAAAAGTCATAACTAACTATTAAATCAATCCTTCCTTTATTTTTAAGACTATATTCCAAATGTCTAGAGGTTTAACATGAATATGATGATACCCAAACTTAAGATCAATTTTGGAAGAGACTTCTACACTATGGATATGGTATAAATATGACTAAATATTTAAATGAGGATAATATTTATTCACTTTAATCTTGTTAATATTTTTTTAATTGATTCCCAACTTTGGCACAAACACAATTGGGCTTCTACAAGACAATGATTTGGGCATGATGTGTCCATATCCATGATTTCATGGATCTACTACTTGATCTATTCATTCTCTAGAAATGATATTTTATATAAATAGGTTTGAGGTAGAGGTAGTTAAGGGATCAAATCAATAATATTGTTTAGTGTACAGTATGTAGGAACTTATTTTGGTGATTGATAGATATCCTTGTATTCATATAGTTTATGGTTCAATTATTTTGTCTTTGTTATTATTGTAAAAACCACACTATGATATGGTGACATGAGGATGTTATTAAATTTAATTATTACCATTAAGAGTATACTTATTACTATAATTGACAATATTCTTGCACTTCCTAACACTGGTAACTGAAAGCTTATGAATTAACTATGATATATGGTATTTTAGAACATGACAATATATCACAACATTTCAAGGAATTACTTCATATACTACATGTCAATGGTAAATATATGGTTGACCACATGTAAAACATCACACACCTCTAATGGTGAGATGTCACAAAGGATTTCATCTTTAAAAAGTTTGATTTTGTACACCAAGTGACATTACTATGTGATCCATTTCTCAAGGCCTCTACTAGACCATACACTAGTGTATGATTATGGATGACGTATAAATTTCAAGTTCAATTTTTTAAAATATGATTTAGGATAAATTAAAAATTTATGACTTCCTTTGGAAATGACAAAGTGTATTAGTTCAGCATTGATCTACATTATTTAATGAAACAATATTTTTAATTAATATAATTTCTTATTGGGGGAAGTAGAGATATTTTTAGTACTGACCATATCATTGGGTGTATAATATATTATCTACTTACCTTTTTATAGTGCTAGATAACTTAAACCCACTTCTTGATATGTGCAAGTAGGGAGCTCATAGTGTGACACTCTTCATTGGATTGAATATTGAAGTTATGAATTAAGCACCACTTTCTAATCTTGGACTACTTGTTCTAATCATTTGAAAATTATTTTCCAATCTATGTTATGATGACTCAATCAATAGACATACAAATAAAAGGCCTTCAATGTAATTATTTGAATCATAAAGTGTCCTCATATGAAAATCAATTGATTGGTTTCAAGAAATTGCATAGATTGGTGATCCTCATGTATTTACTACCTATTTTTGGTGCTATGGTGGTTTTACTTGCTTCTCTTTTTCTAGTGGATTTTTAATTGTGAATTACATCATTTCTAATGGTCTAATATTTTTTCATAGGTGTTAAATATTTATGTTTAAAATTGCCTCCACATCATTTTGATCACTATGTCTTATATTTTATGTTAGAACTCAACTCTCCACTTGTATCTCCTAAAATTTTTAAGCCCCAACAAAATAACACCATCAAGGTATTAGATGGAGTGATTAAAGATGAAGAATAATTGAGTAGATATGATGAGGGATGGTGAGGGTCAATGAGGGAGTTATTAGGGAGGATGATAGAGTGATTAGGGATGATGAGTGATGGTGAGGATTAATAAGGGATTGATTAGGGGAAATGAGGTATGAGGAATGAGTGATTATAGATGATGAGGTATGATGAAAAAATTATTAGAGATGATGAGGTGATGCAAGTTCATCACTACCCAATGTAAATAATGATCTAGATTACATATTTTGAGTCTTTAGAAGGTGGTAAAGGTAATAAGAAGTATATAGGAGTATTTATAAGTTTCTACTTTTATGTCAATTTTGAATTAGAGTTATATTAGACTTTCCTACCAAATCTTTCATTTGAAATTTTGAAATTTCATAAAGACTTTAATATTGTTTCAAGAAGTCCAACATTGAATTTTGTGTGGTTATACTATAGAGAGGAGTTTAGGATGTTACAACACATAGACTCTAAACTAATATTTGATAAATATGTTAGTAGTTGAGTTAATTGAGGACACTCTCAATGTACAAAAGAAATTAAAATTTAGTAAGGATGGTTATTTGGTAATAAGAGCCTTGTACATGTCTTGGTTTTTATTAAGAGTTAGAGTTAAAAGAGTTTTATGGGGTAGGATTCAAAAGGATGAATGTAAATAACCCCAAATAAGTTAATAAAGAAATTTTTTGATTATTTTTAGATAAGAAAGAAAATAAACCTTACATCTTCTTGAATATGTGCAAAGACAGTTGACCATGTGCATGATCAATAGTGAAAAATTATTAGTAACAAGTTATTTGTGATATTGATTTGAGTGGTAATTTTAAAACACATTTTATTTGATTTTTATTATATCATTTGTAATTTTAGTTTCAAATCTTCTAAATGTTCAAATTACAAACTGTATACCCTATGCTTTTACAAATTGTGCCTTGAAATCTGAATGAAGTTAAAAGTCTTGTGGAAGAGGAGATTATGTTTGGTGGGATTTTGGAACACATGATTAATTATTAAATTTACATAAAAATTCATTAATATTATTTAAATATTAAATTTTTTTATTCTGCTAAGGATATTTTGTGTTGAATAACATAATCCTATTTTCTATGAGCCAATGTTCTGAGTATACATCTTTATGAGAAGGTATATGCATGTATTGGAGTGAACATTAAAAATTATATGTTCATTATATTATTTTAATATTTTAATTAAGTATTATAGTCTTTAAATTATCTCTCATATATTTGGATAAGTAAAAATAAATTTAACTCAGTCCTGCAGTCATCAAGAAACTTAACATAGTTAAAGTGGTATCTCATGGAAATTAGAAAATAGAGTGTTATAGATAAAATTAATTTATTATTTCAATTTTATAAAAAATTTATAGATTATTTTCAACATTAATGTTTTTTTATAATCCTTTTTGGAATGAATTAGAATAAATAACCTCTTCTTGGATTACTGCAGACTTATGATTGAGTACATGGTCTATCCAAATTTGGTTAAGTCAATATATTGTATCTTAAAAATGGAAATATAACACTTTAAAAATTTTAATAAGGCCAAATAATACCTAATCAAACATTCAAAATCATTTTAAATCCCTTTGGAATATTGAAATCTCATTTTGACCCTTCTCAATTTTGTAAAACCAATCAAAACCCTATATTAGGGTTTCTAATTTCAAAGTGTGTTTTTAGGAGTTGTAACCATAAATAATTCATGAAAATTGTTAAAATTTTGATTTATACATGTAAAAATATAATATAATTTTATAAATTTGTGTAATTATGGATAAGTATGGATGGGGGAAGATTATGTGGTAGACATGGTAGAAGGAAACCTAAAGACCTAATCTAAGAGTAGAAAGAGCCAAAAAATGTTATCAAATTGTTGAGCCAAAGATTATAACTTTGTGAAAATATGGGATATGTTATAAGGTATTCATAAATTAGTATTATTTGATTATTTGAGTCCATATAGGACCATACCAAGGAAATTAGCCCAAAAATTCTATAAGAAGAGTCTATGATAAAGTAAGACATAGTCTATGATATGAGGATTGTGTTGAGTAGTTATGTAGGCTTGAGAATAATTTATATAGGAATCAAAGGATTGGATTGAATTTTTTCAAATCCCTATTATATCTCAAGGAACCAAAGATAATATTTGATCCAAGTTGTTCTAAAGCATAAAGACTAGTGAGTGGAATATTCTCAGAGTAAGAGAGATTGAATGCATTGAGTAAGGAGAATAGAATGAAGAGTTTATTGAGACCATATAGATATTGGTGGAGAATAAATTAAATTAATAAAATTAATATGTGAATTTTAAATGTATGTAGGGTCTAAAGATAGATATCAATCAAGAAAAGACAAAGTGAAAGCTAGGTGGATATTGGCAAAGAGCTTTGACAAGTAGAGTATGCAATAGGGCTATGAATTATGAGTGATGGTGAGGATAAATGAGGGAATAATTATTGATGATTATGTATTGAATATAAATTATGAGGAATGGTAAGGGTCAATAATGGAGTTATTAGGGATGAGGATGGGATGTGATTAGGGACTGTGAGAGCTAATGAAGGAGTGATTAAGGATGGTGAGGGATGGTGAGAGCCAATAATTGAGTGATTAGTGATGGCAAGGGAGTGATTAAATATGATGAGGGATGGTGAGTTTCAATGAGGGACAATGAGGGATGAGGAATGAGTGATTTAGGATGATGATGGATAGTGAGGGTCAATGAGGGAGTAATAAAAGATCATGAGAGAATGATTATAGATTACTAGGGATAATGAGGGTCAATTTTGGAGTGATTAGGGACAATTAATAATGATGAGAGAGTGATTAGGGGTGATGAGGCATGAGAGGGAAGTGATCAGGGATGAGGGAGAGATGATGAACAAGTGAAATTAACAAAAAGTGGTTGTTTGATGTGTGGAAGTCATAAGTGTGACCTATTTTATCCCAATAACACCAATTTTCATCAATTTCAAATTGAATGGTTTGAAAACTAAAAATTTGACAAACTTAAGACCCTTATATATGATAGAAATCAATTTAAAAGGCACAAAAACCTAAAAATGACTATATGTTTACCAAAAATGGACATCAATTGCAAAAATTATGTCTTAAAATCCCTAGGTTTAACACTTAGACACTAAAAATTCCTATGTACTAACCAAATTGAATTTTGAAAAAGTATTTTCCACATCGTAAGGTGTGCAGTTATGAGACCAACTCTATCAGATGTTAAGTAACCCTAATTTCTTATATTTTATAAAATAAATTTAAAGTATAAGAAAATAAATTTAATAATATAAATTTAAACTTATACTTATCATTTAGAGTAGTAAATATAATATTTTGGCCAAAGTTTCCTTCATGCAACTCCCACATGCTTCTAGAGATATTTTTAGTCTTATTACAAAACAATGCATATGCGTTATATAATGCATACATTTTATTTGAATTTGAATTTAAAATTGAGCCTTTAGGCTTGGAAATGGCTTGGATTTCCGAGCCAAAGGCTTGTAACTATGCATCTACAAATGAGACTAAGATTTTTGACAAAAACCAACAAATTTAAACTTCAATCATCAAATACACTATAGATTTAAAAACATCAAAATTTTAAAAATTATTACCATCATGATGAGCATGTTGTCCTCTTTCCAAATATATTATTTTTATAATTTTTGGGATACTTTAAGGGTTCAAACTATATTTATTTCTAACTACACCTTTTTTACGCCACTACATGCCAACCTTATATATGCCTATTTATTTTTATGTAATTTTTTTCATTTATCCAAGTGAAAAAAAAATTATATGGTAACAAACTAGGCCTAATTCTACACACATTAAAAAAAAATCAATTTTCATGTTTTTTGAGGTAGTTAGGGGGCTGCACGGATGGCTATCCATTTACTGTCAGTTTTCAGGATCTACTTAATTTCAAAATTAATAAAAAAATGATTCATTGAAAAAATATATAAAAAAAAACATAACATACTATAATATCCTATCTAAATATTCACCTAAGGGTTTCAAACAATATTTAATGATGATTAAAAAATGGTGGGCCACACAACCATCTATCTACTATGCTTTATTAAAAAAATAGGAGGTCATCTTCAAATTTTATATGTTTTATCTATTTATGCTTAACCATTTTTTTTTTTATAAATGTTTGGAAAATAGACTTGAAATTATACAATTCATGTTTTTATACCATCTTCAAATTTTGAGTGTAGCCATCTCAAATTATCTATAGAAATTCAAATTTCTGAAATTTGAAAAAAATCATTTCCACAATTAGGCCCTTATTTGTACCCCAATATTGTGCACTTACCCTTACCTAATGAAGAACCAAATATAATAAAACTCAAACTTGAAGATAAAAATTGATGGAGATCATACCTAAGATAATATAAATATATAAGTACCAAAACAATATGGTAAGAAACATCAAATGAATTGAGACGAGCTAGATAGATGCTAGAGGGGAAATAAGTAGAAGGGGGGTGGGGGGGGGGGGGGGGGGGGGGGGGGTAGGGGGAAGGTGGGTAGTGGGGAAATAATAGTCAAACCTAATAAACATAACCTCTAAAAATAGAGGAAAGGGAGAGACCAAAAGTTTAGAAGAACCACTAAGAAATGAAATAATAGGTCTTAGGGAAAGGAGGAAACAAAAGACTAGAGGGATGTTTGTTGATTTTTTAAAAAATTAAACCAATAGTTTCCAAGAATAATTCTAACCTAGTCCAACATCTCTATTCAAATTATTCTAGTGTTTACAAATTTCACCAACTTTCCTTAGACATTATTTCATGAAGTGATATTCTATAGTTAAAACTTTACTATACTCAATACAAACATTATGTTTAGTATAAAATGAATGTTCTACTAGAGCTAACTTAATCACTCTCTCATTATTAATGTCAGATGTATGTTCTAAGATCCTAGGTTAATGGAATACCCAGTCTCCAATATAAGACACTTGACAAGAAAAATATCTTGTGTAAACACCACTTCTTAGAGTGGGTTCTGCTATCTTTAAAATACTTGACTAGATTTTTTATTTTTTTATGAGGTCTAAAAATGGATTGGATATTCGTATTTCTTAATTTTTTCTAAATATTGTTGGAAATTTCATCAATGTATGGAAGTTACACTACTTGATTTTTTTAACCACTTCCCAACTATGAGGATCCCCTTTGGTATTTATATTAGATTAGAAAGATTTATTGATTTGTTTTTCTTGGTAATCATTCTTCTTAAAAACATCAATTAAATGAGATATCTCCTCTACTAAATGTTCTTTAACATAAATGCAAAAATCTCTAGTCACTATGGTTTTTAACACTCTAGCATTTTGTGAAGGATGATGATGGGAATTAACATTAATGTATAGGTTAGTGTGTGTGGCTTTACTAAATACCCAATGAGAAAATGAACCATCATTTTTCCTACTAAGGAGGAAATAAAGGAATGGTAGTGTTTAACCCTAAAATATAGATTGGGTGAATTTAAGGTTAAAGGGGGAGAGATAGTCTAGGGCACAAGGATGAGAAAATATCTCTATAACAGGATAATTAATTTGTAAACTCAAATAAACATTTGTTGAATTCATTATTCTAAGATATGTTAAAAATAAGAAATATGAATATGCTAGATATTATAAAGGTAATTACTTAGCTAGTTCTGATGTTAATGTAGATCTAGATCTGTAACATAAAATAATAAAACTAGAAGTGGATTATGGACTAGCTTTCATAGTCTAAATTAAGCACTTTTATGACCTTGGACACTTGTGTCAACCTCAAATGATTGCATTAATGTTTGTGTTACCTATATTCAAGTTTCATATATAAAATACCTATTAGATTTAGATGTGACAACCTATAATATTATGGGTTCTATGTCACCTTCACTCTGGTGTGCTAAGATATGGATCATGGATTATCACTCCTTATCAAATAAAAAATCTTGGTTGTTCATATTTATAGTGGAGGTGGTAAAAATTGGTTAGTGGTCACATGGTGTCAATCTACTCCAAATATGCCTCTATCAATGAACATTGAACACATAACCAATACTCTGAACAGGGCCTCAGACTTATGTAGTCCTCCTCTACTATTGTATTTTGTGTGTATAAGGATGCAATGTGTGATAATAAAGTACATAGAGTGACCCATATCTTAACTTGGAAAATGTGGATCATGGGAGGCTCTTTCAAAAATTCAAACTCATATATGTGTTGTCCCTATGATTGATATAGATATAATATAAAATAGGGATACTTTTCTTATTTAAAAGTTTGATAGAATGGTTTTGATAAGTTTCCTTATGATTTTTTTGGTTTTTGTTGTGTGGTGAATGAATAAGGATTGATCTCATATATATATATATATATATATATATATATATATTTAGAAATACCTTTTGGAAATATCTTACGTTAAAACACTTAGGACAACCTTAGGTATATGTTTCATTTGTAAATGAAATGACTATTATGGCAATGGGCACTTGTGTTGGGATAGGACACTTGATGTAGGCATTTGACTAGGATGCAAGTGTCTATGAAGTTTGAAAATAGGCATAGGTCCATAATTTAGAGATAGAATAAAAGTAGGTTTATAACATTTTGAGCATGATATAGGGTATGAGTCACCATAATAACATTAGTTAGACTAAGACATAATAAATTTTTCATAGAGAGATAATATATATGAGCCTTTTGGCAGTGAAAAAGGTGTAAAAGCTAAAAGTACATCTATGATATGTATTTTCTAACTACACAAGATTGAGGTGTTATATAATTCAATAATAATTTTTAAACTTTCTCCACATTTGATCTAGTAATGGAATTTTTAGTTTAAAATAAAAAATATGCATACCTAGGTGTGTATGACACACCTTGTATTTGTATGAGTCTAACTTGACGATTTTATGGTGACTAACCTAAAACCAAGACCATGTTATATTATATAATTAGTGCATATAATATAAAATTAAAAGTATTTTAAATGATTAAAAATAAAGAGAACCAGGTTTAAGAGTACACCTATGTATTGATGCAACCACCTTTTCTTTTTAGAAATTTGATTTGAAAAAATGAAAGATGTATCATTATGAATCATTGAAATTTATATTATAACAAATATAGATCTAGAAAGTGCATAAATATAGAAAAATTGAAGGATAAAAATTTCCCCCAACCTTAGATCTAAAGGTGAGTTGCAGCCTAAAATTTGAGATCAGCTCAACCATGTGACCCAATCATAATTATAACCTAGTGAGAGTGAGTGAACCAAGCCAACTCACACTATAAATATGGTGAGAATAGATGAGGTAATCAAGTCCAACCTATAAAATTGGAAAGATTGTGTGTTGTTTAGTTTTTACTCTTAATAGTGATTTGAGTACTGAATTGTATCCCTAATGAACTAGCATGCTATCCCTTTCATGCAATATGGTGGTCTTACATGCTCACCCAAAACGTGCAGCTAGAGACCGATTCATGCAGGTTATGTTACACAGTAACATTAACTAGTTATATTCTTTGGGTTAACCATATATTTAATTAGATATTACATAGAATAAAATATAAACTACTTTGATCCTTACACTACTAAGCTTAGCCACCATAACTACACAAATTAACATCATTGTAGTTTAGATTTGTTACTTAGAAAAGGTAAAAGTTAGCATAGCTTTCATATTGATAACCAACAACTAGTACTTAACTTGAACCTAACAAGATGCATAACTAATAAATTAACAAAAACATGAACATCTAAATGATTATAATATCTACAATTCATACATTATGCTTCAACCCAAAAGTGTATCAAAAATATATCACCACAATGCTTTACAATAGGGGTATTTATACTTGTTTATCCCTGACCAAGTATTTGTAAAATTAATAACAAGAGTAATTAGCCAATGAACTCTATACAAAGTAAGAGTTGTGGTAGAATATTAACTAAATTATCCTAAGGATCTAAGCCTTTGCACCCTCTATATACTCACTCTATGCTATATCCTTATTGCTATGTGTCTATCTCCTTGTAGGCCGATGTAAAAATTTGATGGATAAGGTTTGGGTGAGCCTTGAGAATTACTCCTTTACGACTTCCTACTTCTTGTCCACTCCCAAAGTCTTTTGATGTTGGTTTGAGTCCTATGATCTCAAGTTATTTGTGGTTAAATTTGTCTTTGATTGGGTCCTCTCACACTGGTGCTTCCACACCCTTGTGCTTCATGCCCTACAAGTTTTGTGCCATAGTTTTTCTATGTCATTCAAGTCCCATGCCATAGTATTTACAAACTAGGCTCCTTTCATGCCAAAATATCAAAACACTAAGCCAAAATTTAAGGCCCAAAATCACCCCACACTACACTCATAGTCTATCTTGAACTAAGTCTCACTAGTAGCCTCTACCAAATATTCAGGCCTTGCTTGCTTGATCTGCTTATTGACATTATTCCAATGTGACAATGTGTCAAACTACTTAGCAGTTATTACTTGAATGGCCTCTTTCAAATTATTCATCTCCTTGGGTTGGTAAGAATTCTCATTGGCCTTCTTTACCAAATAATCTAGGGATGTGCAAGCATCCTTATGGATGTCTTCTAATGTTGTGACTTTTTCAATAACCTATCTTCAGAGAGATGAAAAACTAGCATTCAACTATTGGTGATGTGTATTGATCTTTTCCTCCATTGTTTCCACATCCTTTAATGCCTTTACATACTCAACATAATCCCATATTAGGAGGGTAATATTAGCCATCTTCTACCTCTAGGATTCTTCTACTTGGAGTCAAGCCTCTAAGATATTATTTGGGTGCACTAACCATTCAAAAATCCCATCCTAGATGGGGATGACTTCCTCAACTATTTCAAGGGCATGTTTACATACTTCAACTACCTCAGTGAATTTCTCCACTATTTCTAATCCCTCATTCCTTAGCATGGGTTTCTCTTTTTAGTGCTTTAAAAGGAGGCTCACCAAGGTCTCTAGTTTATCAATGGTATCCCCATCAAGAGGCATGCCATCTACCAGTATTGGCTCCTAGCCCATAATTATCTTGTATAAATTTAACATTTTAACTTTGGCCTTCATGGCCTCTTTAATTTACTAATTCAAAGTAACCACTTCCTTTGAGAGCACCTTTTTGGAGGTAACTTCCTTCTCATACATACCCACCACTTGGGCATGTTTTATCTCTACATCACACACATCAAATTATAACAATATATTCTAGCACATGACTTCCAAATCCATCTTCAAGAATGTTATGATTACTTTTAGAATGGTGATCTTTTAGGGATCAACCAATAGTAATTTGGGAAACATAAGAGCATTAGGACCTAAGAGAAGGCTATCTTGAGGGAATTTAAAGTGAAGTTCATCATTGTACATGTCCAATAAAAAGGAAATCTGGTTCCTTATTTCTAGAGTTACATCTTGGGGAAGGAAATACACCCATAGATATAACATCCTATCAAGCATGCCTAATTGATATCGATTGTACAAATTGGCAGATGCATCAATGGTAGACTTTGCTTCAGTCCCAACCAACTCCTTCCCTTTATTTGGGTCATACTCCAAGATCTTAACCTTTGTTTTAGTAGCTAATGAAGTGATACCAATAACCATTCTACTCATTTGATACTCTTTACCACCCTCCTCTTCTCCATATGTACCCCTAATGTCTAATGGAAAGTCTTCAAAAGTGGACTCCTCACATGCTGAGGTGGGTCTCTTTTCAAAATTAGAGTCTGATTATTCATTATATAATATAGGGACTTCTTAATTGAGCTATTATTTTTTGGCTTGTTATGGTACAACCCTTGATTTCAAAGGTCCAATTCTTCCTTATATACTACAATGACTTCCTGGTCAGGCTCTTATTCTATGGCTTTTTATGGATCCACCCCTAATTTTGAAGGTGCCTGTGAAGTTATGGGAGGTGAAGGTAGAGGTGAAAGAAAGTGTGTGGGAGAAATTAGAGGTGGAGGGACTTGTAGAGGTGTAATTTTGTGTGGATAAGTTTGGGGATAATAAGGGCAAGGTGGAGGAGGGCATGGTGGTGAAGGGAGATGTGGAAAAGGGTACAATAGAAAAGGTCATGAAGGTGAATGTCTTAGTGGCAAGTGACTAATTTGTGGTGCTTGGGTAGTCCTCTACCATTTTTGAGGAACCTATTGATAACTTGTCTTATTATCATGCCCATCATACTTATTCTTTAAGGGAGGTATTGGTGGGAGATTTTACTGCATGTGTTCTATGTCCTTTGAACTCTTATGCCTAGGCCAAAATATATAGAACAGATTATGTACCTATTCTCCCACTAGTATTGGCTTGACCTTTATGTCAGTTTGGTCCATCTCCTTCTTATCCTTATAGGCATTCTTTCCTATATATACATCCATCTTCTAGAAAGTGTAAATCTCCAAGTCGATCTTGTCTACCTCCAAGGCAATAAGCTGTGCATCATAAATCTAGTTAAACAAAGTGGATGAAGTACCATTATAAAAAGACATATAGTAACTTTATCCACATGAATATTTCTCTAGAATAGACCATCCTAATGCATGTGAGAGAGAACTTATAATTCACCGTGAATTTTTCTTGCTCAATATCCAAGGGGGTAAATCCTTTAAGATGCACCACTCATTCACAAATTCCTCCATCCCATAAAACCAATACTTCATTTTTATTTTTTAGGAGGGCATGATATGCCCTAGGTATGTGAATACCTTATATCACTCAATAGGGGACTTATTCTCAAGTTTGTATGTCCACTTCAACACTCTCATGGTGTAATCCAGTATATCGATCTCATCAAAAGTAAAAATTCTCCAAATGGAAACATGTGACTGGGTATTTGAAGGATATTCTATACATCCTCAATAATTTTATGGATAAAATACATAGCCTAATTATATTTCAATCCTCAAGTAATTTTTTGGGTGATGTAGAGGTGATCCATGTCTAACTCCTTCCAACAATCAGTCCAACTGATCTTGGTCATGATGATCTATGCTCCAACCCAGAGGGCAGGATCTTATAGGTTCTTAATGTGCATGGTGTGGCCCTAGTTTTGATAAATAAATTCCATGGTTGTTTTTTATACCTCCTTGATGTCCCCCAAGTCATAGGCCACATCCAAACTTGAAAATTATATCCATGATACCTTGCTTATCCTCTCGAGTGTGATCTTTATGTTGTGCCCAATGAAGTAGAAATATTCATCATGGACACACGAGAGTAGGAACTTGATGGCCTTCATGGGTTTTAAAAATTAAGGTAGATTAAAAAATTGGAATAACCCTACAACATCTAAGATATTGAAGATCTTGAAGTCATACACCAACTAGTTCTTGGTGTTTTAGTGCTCGACTCAGTAGTCATTCTACAATTTAACCTCATTCCCAAGATGATGATGGTTGTAATAAACAATATTAAAAGTGGAAACCTTGGAGACCCAATTATCTATATATATCACCATCTTAGGGTACTAAATTTTCTAATCATTAGTGGTGAGTGCAGAGATGATTGTGTCTTCTAGGCCTATCATGCCATACTAGCTTCTCTTCTTTCCATGTGTTGTGTCTACTCTTCTATTGTCTCTTCTCTAATAAATACCACTTATCCTCCAAGTACCTCTTCTTCCTTTAGTATATCTAGTAATTGGTTAGTCCTTAAGTCTTTCTTCATAGGTTGTATCACCCTGTGAGGAACCTGAAGGTTGAGGCATGGCCATCCAATTTTTTCAAAAGAATAAATGATTGATATTAGATACTTTGTCTTTTTGATCTTAAAGGACCTCTAAAGGTAGACTTCCTTGCAACCTAAAACCTACAAGCTTTCTCTATTATGGTTGTGTCTCTAAATCAACCCTATTTTTTGCTTCTAAAGATTAATGCTTAGCTTAATACCTATATATATAACTCATAATGCTTCATATATTTTGTTATGGAATCGAACTTACTCTCTTTGCTCTCAGATCTAGTATTTATTAATTATTGGCTCTATAATATCAAATGAATGCAAAGGTAAAATGTAAAAATGAGTTAACTTGTCTTTTTTTAGGCTTGAGGGGGTTAACCACATTTACTATCCCCATTCAACTCATCCATAATTTCTCATCATTAATGCAATTTTAATGACTACCATTCTTATACCATCACTTCTTTCCATAAATGCATTTAACATTTATGTCTTATCAAATAATTGGCACATTTATTCCAATCATTATTATTTTTTATTTATGACGCTTCCCATCTTGTGCCTTCCTTTGAAGTGGATATAGTTATGTCCTACACTTTTCTTGGAGTGGAAGATAGTTATGTGTCTTTTGAATTTTTAATCTATTATTAGGAACACCCTATCCTTAGGATATGTAGTTTGTATGCCTTTAATAACTTTCACACCTTAAATACCTTATGTTACCTAAGTTCCTTGCACACCCTAAGTAACTTGCATGATTAGGTAACTTTTTTACCTATCTTTAATCATGAATTCAAAGATCTATTGCCACACACTAGAATTGAGTCATGGTCCTCCATGAAAATACAAGTACAAAACTAAAACATAATTACAATAAATAAATGTTGTGCATGACAAAGGAAACACTTTTATTGAAAGCAAAAAATCCTAGACTAATGGAATAAGCTTATTGTTTATAATATGTTAACTACTCAGAAGTGAAATATAGTTGGAGTTGACTTCCATTATAATACCCAAGAAGGAACTGGCCATCCAACCTTTATAATAAAAAATATTTGGTAGGTCGAATGCTATTAATGATAAAAGGACCATCCCATTGATTTTAAAATTTTCCAAAATGGCATGCAAACTTGGAGTCATATAGAAAAACCTTCATTCCCAGAATAAAGGTTTTATGCTTGATGTGTGGATCATGCCATGTTTTTTGTTTGCACTTCTCCACATCTTGAATCCAATGAGTTAGGAATCAAGATTCATAAATATATAGTAAAGTATCTAGTCATGACTTCAAGGATCATCTTCATCCAAATATCATGCATGCAATATGAAGAGATGGTACCAACAACTAAATTGGTAGGACTACCTCTTTTATATATACTAAATTAAATGGTGTGCTCTTACTAAGGTGTTTATATGTTGTTAAATAATCCCACAATACTATAAACACTCTATCATCCTAATCAATTTGTCTAATATTACAATTTTTCATTAGTGTTGTACCAAGGATTTATTAAAGGCCCCAGTAGTTCCATTGGCTTCTGGATGGTATGGTGTTATTATATGATGAGCAATAATGAACTTAGCAAGGAGGACGTGAATACTTTTATTTATAAAATGGGTGTCATGATCACTAGTAAAACTTAGTGAGCATCCAAATTGAGTTATTATATGCTCCCAAATAATGTGCACAATAGTGGTAGTAGTATAATATCTTGTTGGTATAGCTTCATCCTAGTATGTGAGATAGTTAGTTGTTGTGATTATATACCATGAACTTTTTTATCATCTAGCTAGAGTGATGTGGCTAATAAAATCAATGGCCCATTTCTCAAATGGTTCTCAAGAGAGAAGTAGTCATAGAGCAATGGCATCTCATTAATTTGGTTTCCCTACGTGTTGGCATATGTCACACTTCTTAACATATACCTTAGCATCTTGAAAAAGAGTTAGCCACCATAATCCAACTAGAATAACCTTGTATATGGTAGCCTCTCTAACTTAGTGTCCTCCTATAATACCTTTATGAACTTCTTGAAGTACCTCAGAATGTTCATGTTTCATAACATAGCATCGAAGAAATTCATCATGACCAAGCTTGTAAATATCCCCTCTTATGAGTTGAAAAGGTGTGGTATGGATCATGAATTTCTTCTTGGCCTATGGAGTGAGATAGTTAGGCACTAAGATATTGGTTTAAAAGGTTGCAATATATTCCAACTCCTTAGGTCCATGAGTAACATGAAAGAGTTAGACATTAGGGAAGTCATCTTCAATAACACATGGTGGTTCTCCAAACTCAATTCAAGACAAATGGTTAGGGATGAAATTAGATTTTCTAGGTTTGACCATGATGGAGAATTGAAACTCTTAGAATAACACTATCTAGTGGTATATTCATCCATGTAGTACATGTTTGTTTACTAGGTACTTTAAGGCCTCATGATATGTATATAATAAAAAAGGAGTTTCTAATAAGTACTATCAAAATTTATATAGAGTATAGACCATTGACAATGCTTCATGCTCCATGGTGGCATAATTCCTCTCAGCTATAGTTAGTTTCCTACTGGAAAAGTAGATTGGGTGATCAAGGTGACCTTCCCCTAGTTGTGCAAGGATTGTACCAACTGTTATTCTATATGCATCAACATGGATGTGGAATGGTCTTGTCCAATTAGGTAAATAGAGGATTAGATTGATAACTAGCTTATCTTTCAAGGCCTCAAAGGCTTTTTGGTAGGAGCAAGTCTAGATGAAGTGATCATTATGTTTTGGAAGTTCCTCTAGAGGTGTAGTAATATTTGCATATCCATGAATGAATTTTTATTAGTAACTTGTATGTCTTAGAATGGTGCAGACCTCATGCTGAGACTTAGGATTTGGGAGTTGAAGAATAATATGTAATTTTTCTAGATATACTAGAAGTCCATCCTTATAAATAATATGTCCTATAAAAATACCAAAATGTGTAGCAAACATACACTTCTTTAGGTTTAAGGATTTTTAAAAAACTCGATAGTGCTCAAGCATGAACTTTATATTATATAAATAGTCCTTAACTAAGCCATAAACCATCCAATCATCCAAGTAGACTTTGGAGAAAATTATGGATGAAAGCCTTAAAGGATTCAATAACTATACATGAGAACATAGCTAGTGCATTCTTCAACCTAAAATGCATGACAATAAATGTGATTGATCCACATTCATTAGTAAACATCATCTCAAGTTGATCCTCCTCAGTGATTTGGACCTGATGGTATCCTAAAAATCTAATTATGAAAGTATATATCATACCCAGCAACACCTTCAAGGGTTTCCTTTATGAATGGTGTTGGGAAAGGATAAATGATGCAAGATGCATTAAAGACCTGATAATCAACATAAATTTAAATGCATCCATTTTTATTTATACTAATTACCATGGGAGTGACCCACTTAGATTCATAAATTAGGGTGATTACTCCATCATGTAGCATACTATCAATCTCTTCTTTTACATGTACCTGTATATTAGGATTCATCTTATATGGCCTTTTCCTGACTAATCAAGTGTCATCCACTAGTTTAATATGCATCTTACCAAGGGATGGATGAACTCCATTCATCTTGTTATAGATTCTTGGAAAGACATCTTGATATTCTTTTAATAACTCAAATATAATTGAAATTTTAGTGTTAATCTAGTAATTTCCTATAGTTTCCCTTTTTAGTTCTTAGTCCATGTCAACATTGTACTAGATAGTTTGCATTAGCTTGGAGTAGGGTTAGTCTATATCGACACTAGTGTCATGAAAAAATTATGTTCCATATTCTATAGGAACATCCAAATGATTTGATAAAGGTTAAAGTGGATTAGATCCATCACCTTCATCTACTTAAATCATGATCTTATATTTTCTTAGATGTATATCTTCAGGTTGATCTTGATCCTATACTGGTTCTGGTGTGGAAACAAGTTGTGTTGATGGTTTATTGAAGAGAATTAGTCCTTTTTTATAGAAATTATGGATATATCTTAGGTTATCTTTGACGGGATTTGGGTCACAAAAAAATGATTCATGCATGGCCTAAAGAGTGAGGTTCAAATCCATCCTTAGAGAGGAATAAGATAGTGTCAAGTTCATGTTCTCCTTTAATAGATGCTAAAATAGGGTACCCATGTGTTGCTCTTCATGAACATACCATGTTTGTACCCAAGTGCATAAAGTTACATAGAATGCATTCACCCACAATTAATTTGGTAAGACTCTTCATCTCTTCATATTGACTCGTAGGCCTCTATATGGGGTTCAGGTCCTTATACTTTGCTATAGTTGATTATTCCCTTGACTTTGT
This sequence comes from Torreya grandis, assembly GCA_037957365.1. Lineage (NCBI taxonomy): Eukaryota > Viridiplantae > Streptophyta > Pinopsida > Cupressales > Taxaceae > Torreya > Torreya grandis. The sequence goes on along the minus strand of JARHVA010009233.1, from coordinate 100,478 downwards.
TGTCATGATAGAATTGATGATACAAGTTAGATCATAGTTGATCCCACTAAAGAAGTTACCCATGATGGGTTCATCACCATCTTGAAATTGTACCATCAAATAGGTGAACCAAAGATCGAATACAATTATTTTTAGTGTGAAAAACTTCTTCAAGGTGATAGACAAAGTCATGGAAATCCATTTGGCCATGAAATAGATGGGATACATCGAGTCTTTATAAAATTGCATCTATTATTGGCCCTCTCTTAACTTGACTGGTAATAAGGAAAACAAACTTGTGGCATTATGATACTAGTATGATGTATTCTCTTGACTGTTAATAGTACTACACACTCTTCTAATGAGGTCATAGTCACCATGTGCCCAATAGTTATAAGCATTACATGTAGTGTCAAAAATAGACTGAGTGTCCATCCATCATAAAATGTCATTTAGAGTAGGATCATGTTGTTTATTATTCTTGGTAGTGACATTATAGATGTGTTTTATATCATCTTCCATATTAATAGGTTCCATGTATGGGGGTCCATGTGTTTGATCGAGGAAAATAAAAACACACTAGTCAACATTCTCAACACTGATGTAACACTTTTTAAAACTTAGATTTGTGTTATTTTCATAACACTAGGGTCATCCCAATAGAGATGGAAATTCATCTACCTTAGCTAAATCAATAACCTCAAAATCAGCTTTGAAAGGTACTCCAAGTATATTGATCATTGCATTCTTGAATACACTAATTGGTAGAGCATAATTTTTATTACCCATAAACAACATGTGCAATGAAGGTTGTAGTCTCAAACTAGCAATTTTGAGCCATGCATCCTTAGTGAATATGTTAAATTCAATGCTAGTGTCAACTAGGATATCCCAAATTACCCAACCATCAATGGCAGCATTAACTGGTATCTCTTTATCATGTAGAAGAGTAGGAAGAATAGAGGTATCTTAATACCAAACATGATTTATAAGATGATCCTCAATCTACCAAGTTATTTGAGTTTGAGTATCATTTGGTGTTTGTACTTGATTCTTAAGCCAAATGTTTAATTATGGGACAATGTCCTCATCTAGCATATGCTTGCATATCTCCTAGAAGTCATCTCACCCCTCATTTTGAGGCTCTACTTACTTTTACATATCATCATGTTATATTGATTCTTGGTCATTGAGAAATTAAATTTCTCCTTGTAATTTTTGTATTAGCATCACAGTGTCTTGGAGCACATCCTTTTATTGTTGGGCATTAGGGTAATTTCTCGCTGGAGGCTCTTCATGTTGTACCTTCTCAATGGGAGTAGAGGTATATTAATTTTGTCCTCCAATATGTGTAGTGATATTCACTTATTGAGATGTTAGGGTGACTAAATGTTCATGCTAATGTGGTTTCTCAATATGAGTCATACCTGCTCTTTTTTCATTTCTCTCCTTAGTGATGGTTGTGTACAAATTAGGACACTCTTCCAATCAATGATATTTTTTATAGAAAGCACATGTAGGGTAAACTAGACAATCTCTTTGATAGTGGTCTGAGGATCCACACTTGTAACATGTTCTTGGTGGGAAATGACCACCTCCTCATCCTCATCATCTACCTTGACCATAATAGCCACCATTATCCTAATTGTTAGCCATTGAGGTTTATCATGTACCATACACATGTGCTTCATGGATGTCAGTAATTAGCCAATAATCATTAGTGTTACAGGTGTAGGAATCATATATTTTATAATAGTTAGATACCTTCAAGTGTGTATCTTGCTTCAAGAGAAGACAAGAATGTACATCATAGTCCTCATGGTAGATCTCACATGTCTACTTTCATACAATGTAGATATTCTTATGTGGGTAGTTACTTTAAGTATTCCCTCAGACTTGCAATCAGTGCACCAAAGACTACTACGAGTATCATGTGCATTATTTGTAGTTATTTTTTTCAATTTGTGATGCCATTGAATATATTTAGTCTTTAATGAAGGGACTTATCCAAATATCAATACTACCAATGAATTTATCATGAAGGCAACTTCTAAAGCATTACACAAGCTAGTGAAGGTCTTCTAGGATAGTTTTCATTAAAAGGGAAGTAACAAACCTCCCATGATCCACTTTACATGCTGATAAACATTGATTTATAATGATAAATTTGATAATAGTGTTTTAAACCTTGCATCGTATTCCCATACACTTTCATTTAGTTCTTGTTTTATATCTTTTAGTATAGCTATACTATGTTGTTCAAATTTAGGAATGTCAAATTCATAAAGAAAGGCCATTTTAAGTTGATCATATTTAACCACCACTTATTGAGGGTCAAACTTTCTATACCATTTATGCACTCATTCCAAAAGTGTAGTCATAAACTATGTGGATTTTAACTCAAAAAAGGTGATGCCTCATATTGTAAAAATAAGTTCACATTTATGGATGTGTTCTAAAACATTCTCCATGCCTCGATAATCAGGTAAAATAAGCATAATTTTTTAATATTACTATTGGTAGCTTAGGTTCTTGAATTGGTGATTTTTGAGAACCTATAGATCCTATCCCTTGAGGGCAAAGTCCACCACTCCCTCTTGTACGACCTCCTAATCTAGCTCCAGTGCCTCCAATAGTAATGATTATGTCATGGTGTGTGGTAATTGGTTGATTAATCATATTTGGGCCTGTATTTTGTCAACTTTGAATGTTAGTTCATCTAGGCATCCCAAATTAAGCCATGTAATTCCATTGAAGAGGGAAAGAAAGTGTCAAGTTCCATATGAGTAACAAATGGCTTAGCTATAATATCACTTATAGGTTAAGTTTATAATTCCATGTTATCTATATCCAAATTATGTATACATATTTCATTTGATTTAAAATCATGAGTGTGCACTATGGTTGGAGAGCTTGGTTGGTTCAGACTTCATTCTTCAAATTCTATCATTTGGCTAGTTTCTTCTTCATATGATAAAAGTGGAATGGGGCATGGTTCAAAAGAAATGGGGTTCTCTTTGTTTGTTTATCCTTCCCTATGGATCCTAGCATCAATTCTTGAGTTCTCCTGATCTCTTCCCATGCCACTTACTCTTATAATCCTCTACTAAGATTCATCATACTTTTGCTTCTACAATGCCTATTAACTAGATACCATTCTAAACCCATAATCTTTTACCAACTCTTCTCCACTCCCTTTCCAAATGTGTAGCTCATGTAAATATGTATTTAGCTCTCCATTGACATAGTCTCAAGTCCATAGTCAATAAATAACTTCTTGATTTCTAAAGATAAATGTTTAATATAGCAGCCACATAGTTCTCTAAGGAACTAGAACTTAACTTCTTAAGGACAAGAATATGTAGTTACAACATACTCCAAAATATATCTTTCAATAATCCTCACCACTATATGTTAACAGCTCATATCCATGATATCCTAAGTCATGCTAAAACTCTCTATAGTTATATCATCCAAGACTGTCTTCTTCCAAAGTTTTGTGATCCTCCTTGAGCATACGTAGATAGCTAAGTGTGTAAAAGAACTAGGCTTTAAACAAAGAAAGTTTTGTATAAAGCACTATAAATATTATATTCTACCCACTACCATGCAAAAAATCCTAATTCAAGTTAGGGAACTATAAAATTATCTTTAACTCCAATAATTCATTTCTCAATACTCTCAAGGGTAATACATTCAAACATCTCCCATGGCTATGTAACAAGTGTCATTGGTCCCAAAAATGGAACCAAAATGTTGGGCTTTTACTCTTAATAGTGTTTTGGGTGCTGAAGTGTAATCCCAATGAGCTAGTGTGTTGACCCTTTCATGCAAGATGGTGGTCTTGCATACTCACTTAAAGTGTGTAGCTAGAGACTAGTTCCGATAGGTTATGCTTCTTAGTAACATTAACTATTTATATTCTTTAGGTTAACCATATATTTAAATAGATATTACATAGAAGAAAAGATAAACTACTTTGATCCTTGGATTATTAAGCTCAGTCACCATAACTATGTATATTAACACCATTACAATTCAGATTTGTTACTTAAAAAAAGTAAAACTTAGCATAGATTTCATATTAATAACCAACAAGTAGTTCTCAACTTGAACCTACCAAGATACACAACTACTAACTTAACTAGAACATGAACATCTGAATGATTATAATATCTACAATTCATATATTATGCTTCAACCCAAAAATGTATCAAAAATTTGTCACCATAATGCTTTACAATAGGGGTATTTCTACTTGTTTATCCATGACCAAGTATTTACAATATTAATGATAGGAGTAATTGGCCAATGAACTCTCTATAAACTAAGAGTCACAGAGGTCTATTAACTAACTTCTCCTAAAGATATAAGCCTTTGCACCCCCTATATACTCCTTTTATGTTTGATCCTTGATTTTATGTGTCTATCTCCTTATGGGTCGATGTAAAAATTTGATGGATAAGGTCTGGTTGAGCCTCGATAATATCTCCTTAACCTCTTCTCACTTCCCATGCACTCCCCAAGTCTTTCATTTTTATTTTGAGTCTTATGCTCTTAGGTTCCTCATGGTTAATTCTCCTTTTTTGACTGGGTCCTCTCATGTTGGTTCTTCCATACCCTTATGATTCCATGCCCTTTAAGTTCTATGCCACAGTGTTTCTACACCATTTGTGTCCTATGACATAGTCCTTAAATGATAGGCTCCTTCTGTGTTGTGTTAGTTCCATGCTAAAATATCAAAACATGTAGCCAAAATTTAGGGTCCAACAAGTGTCTTAATCACTGCAACCATACCAAAAATCAAACCAACTACTATAGAATATTAGCTCAATAAAATTTGTAAAAGTACAACTTGGTGGGTGATGATAGTCCATAAAAGTGTTTTGCAATCTGAAAATGACTTTGATTTTGTAATTTATGTGCCCTTTTTCATAGCATATGCACCTTATATGTGTCTCATGATGAAACCTAGGTATAATAATGATACCAATGTATAAAACTTTACAACATTTATGTATTTGAATCATATAACTATGATTTTTATCCAATTTTTAAAGTGTGTAAGTGTGGATAACATGTTTCCAAAATATTCCTCTATTATAATTCTAATATATGAAAAATGTGGGAGTCATGCCTCTATGTCATGCCACCACTAATATGCCAACCATTTTGAAGTGAGGGGAAGTAGCAACTGGTAATTACCTTACCTCAAAAGGATAAGATAATTGTATATTGAGTGTATGAACCCTATAACATTTATGATAAACATGTATAGGTAGATATATCATCAAGGTACATATTATGTGATCACATAAAGTCCTAAAATGCATGATGTGAATCATGGAAACATCTATCTAGTAATAATAAAAGCTCAATAAGTAATCAAGCACACACATGAGAGCACTCAAAATTGAATCAAAAGGCAATGGTCCAAGGAGACCTCAAACAAGAGGCATAATCAAATTATGCATAATTAAAAGGAGGTGACTTAGTAAAATTTTCACAAAGATAGGAATGACATATTCAAATGTTAACAAACAACAAATCATGACATATGCAAATATCATAATCAAAAAACATAGGCATGGGGCCATAATCAATGGAGCTTATTCATCTTCTTAAAAAATCAAGACAAGACACTTAAGGAAGTTAATAAAGGAAAACATAGACAATAATAAACCATGATAACATAATACAGTAGCCCATAGATCATATGCATTAGCATAAAACAATGAGTATTTAACATATAAAGTACACTATGAAATATATAAGAAAAGATAAAGTCATGTGCTAGTTTATAATCTCAAACGTGATAATGAAAAGTGATCATAGAATAATAAAACCTAGATATATCATGATCAAATAAGTGGATACCCCAAATGTTCACATGACATGGTAGAGGGAAGGCCCAACATCTAAAAATACATGGATCATGTATCTGTGTATAGGCCTGTATCACACTCAAAATATGTGTGAACTATATACATATATATAAATAAATTATATACTATCCACTAACATGGAACTAACACCTTATATGCCAAGGAGCTAATAAAACATGTAAATGCTAAAAATATTTTTGGATGTTTGAATTTTTTTAGTTGTTTTGATATTTTTGGAATATGTGAGACATTTATTTTCCCAAGTGAGAGGTATTGAGTGTAGGATCACCACTATCAACTATTTAGTGTATCACATCAAGTTCATCAGGTGTTTAACCCTAAAATATAGATTGTGAGATTCTAAGGTTAAAGGGGAAGAGATAGTCTAGGGCACAAGGGTGATAAACTATCTCTATAGTAGGCTAATTAATTTAAAAACTTAGATAAACATATACTAAATTTATTATGCTAAGATATGCTAAAAGCATGATGTCAAATAATGAGAGATATTTCAATGATAACAAAAACAAGATACTTAATTGGTTCTAATGCTAATGTGGATATGGTTTTGGAAACAAGAAAAAATAAGACTAGAAGTGGATTTTAGATTAGTTATCAAATTCTAGATTAAGCACTTCTATGACCTCAGACACTTACATCTACTTAGATGATTGCATCTATGTTTCTACCTATCTTAGATGTAGGTGTCCTATATAAGATACCGACCATTTATGGATGTAACCCATTGAAGTATTCTAGGTTTTGTGTCACCTTAACTCTAGTGTGCTAAGATATGTATCATGGGTTATCTCTCCTTGTCAAATATTAAAACCTACTTCTTCATCTTCATAGTCATTGTGAGAAAAAGGGTTAACGAGAACATAGTTTCATGTTTTCCCAAATACCCCTCTATTAATTTGTATTTCCTATATAGATAATAATCTGAAGAGGGCCTAAGACTTATTTATTTTTCCTCTATTTGTTGGTTTGTGTGTGCATAAGGATGCAATTTGTGATAATAAATTACATAGAGTGACCTATCTTATAAATTACATTGTACATATGTTTGAACTAACACTAATTTCAACCATAATTTCATGTACATTATTAGGATGTGAATTAATAAAAACATGAATAAATAATGTACCATTATTCGAATTATCTATTGGAGACACATGGTTGTAAAATGTAATGGGAGGGCTATGTGAACCTATAACTATATCTATGAAAACATCCAAAATATGTGAATTGGAAGATATAGGTTATTTATTAAGTACTTCCATGTGAACATTTTCTTTATTTTTAGTATCATGATTTAGAAGAAAATTGTTAAATATTTTCAAATGTTGATTCAATGGAGAAATTGATGCATTCAATATATTATTGTGTCCTTTCACATGAATAACATTTATATGAATCATATCATGTATATTATGTTTCAATTGAAATCACTTATTTTTGTATTTCATTCACTTCATTATTTATAGGTAAAGGTCAAGAGGTATCTCAATCACACTATGGAGTTAAATACATCATGTTGTATAAAATCTACCATTTAATAACTTGGAAAGGATTATTAGGTAAACCTGTAAGCTATTTTAGGTGCTCGATAAGCAAGAACAAGCCTATCATGTGGTTATAATACCATGTTCATTACATTATAACCTCATTCTTATCTTGAAAAGTAGGAGTATCATTAGTCTTAGCATTAAATTATGATTTACATTGATATTTAGAGTTGATATAGGTAGGGGAATTAGACCTATATTTAAGCATATAGTCCTTAATTTTTATTTATCTCATAATTATAAACAATATGGAAAATCTCATCAAAATGTAGATACGTGATAAACATTAATTTTTCTTTGAGGGGTTGAAGAAAACTTCTAGAAAAAATACTTTATAACTTGCTATCATGTATTTGATGAGACATCTTTGTAAGCATAGTTTTGAATTAAATAAAATGCTCACTAAAGTTCTCAATACGTCCTCATGTAAGTTAGGATATTTTTTAAAAGGTGACATTTTGGCTAATGTTGATATAAAAATTATCTAATAAACTATCAAACAACACATTGAAATGATACGTGAAATTTGATATTAGGGCTTTAAAAGATCTAAGGCATAGTCCTTGAAAATTCTAGGAAAAAGCGTAGTCATATCTAAATAATATTATGCATAACCAAAGAATAAATGATATAAATATTGAACATGATGTAAATAATCCCTTTCCATTGTATACTTAAAATTTAGACACAATGAAATTTATAGGAAAATGATAGACAAGGACCTCATGAGCCAATGGGCAATGCAATATATCATGAAAAGTGAATGTACAACTAGGTATTTGAGATCCTTTAGAATTTTGTTATTTTTACTTGAATATCCTGAATAGCTTGTTGAATTAATGTATCATGAAATGTAGTGGAATGGATAGGAGCCAAATAATTAATAAAACATATAGGAATAGATTTTTTAGTGTTCTTACCAAGACAATGACAAATATATAAAACATTAGTAGTGGGTTGATAAGGCCTAGTCATATCAAGAATCACAAGAAGAGGAGTAGGCTATGGAGGAATACTAATAGCAGGAAGTAAAAGAAGATGAGTATACCATGGAGGAATACTCATAGTAACATGAGTATAAGTATTAGGAGGAGGGAAAAGAAAAGGAGCAATATGAACATTAGACTCTTAACCTATTGTAGAAGGATAATCTCTAGTGTGGATTAAAAGAATTCAAATATTCATTTATAACATGTTTTTCTCAAGGGTAGCTTTCTTAGCCACTTTTTTCCTATTTTATTCATCTCTAACAAAATAATCATAAAATCAATTAATTATGATTTTTAGAGATATATTTCTTAAAATTAGTTTTATCAATAATAATTTTTTTTTAAAAATAATCATCATTAGAAGCATTGAAATTATAAATATTGGTATTGTCACCCAAGTATTATTATCAAAATTAAAAACAAGTTCAACATATGCATATCCACCATTAACATTTTCATCATTTGTATTATCAACAAAAAAATGAGGAGAAACAAATTTAGTAATAACTAGAATTTATATATTTGCAAAAAAACACCAAGTACCAAGCAAAGGAAGTTGAATTAAATCAATAGTTGCACCACTCAATCTAGTGTTTCTCCTCATATGTATTATAGATATTTATTTATTAATTGGAATAAGATGTTAACATAGATAACATGGTATAATCCAAGGTTAATTATATTTCAATAATAAATAAAAACCTAAATAAATTAGACCTTAAAAAACCACAATGGAAAATCTTGGAGGGAGAAGGGTATAAATGCCTAAGGTTAGATGATTGCAAGGATCAGTTCAAAAAAATGTTTCATAAAAATGTGAAACTAGGGAGAATACCAATAGGAAAATTAAATAAAACAAGGGAACAAAGGATATCAAGGATAAATATAGTAAAATACAATAAATTAGACATTTATTAGTGTTGAGAATTCAGAATTGAAAATGTGAACAATTGGTAAATTCAAATGCTAAGTGGAAAAATATGGATAAAGATATATGTGTACCTTGATTTTACTTAATTAAATTTTGGAAGTGACTCAAATTATTGAAAATAAGCTCTGCATAGGTACACAGTATTTCCAAGGAAGTAGATTATGTTTTTGATGATGAACATTTTTGCTATCACTTATAACAATCAACCCACTTTTGTACATCTAAATACGTAAGTTTAGGGAAAATCTAGAATACTCCAACAAATGTAGTGTTATTTATCTTTTAAGTCCAAAAATTTCAATTATGATTTTTTATTAGTATAGGGTTGGAAAATTATTTTTTCTTGGAAATATGAATCCTACAGTCATTTGAATATCTTCTCCTTTAGGGTAACAATAATTCATAAATATCATTAGAATATATACAATGTGCAATTTTAGAGGACTGGGAACCCTTGAGGGTTATAGATACACATATTACACACTCAAAATAAGGTATCATGTAGTTATATGCATGTGAGTGACCCAATACAAGTGAGAGATAAGTCTTTCAACCTCTCAAGTTCCTTCTGCATACTTCTTGTTTCCATCATGGAGAACTAGTAGATGATAGTTCTGAATGACAAATTAGGAGACTTCAAGGTTGAGTAATTCATTATTGATATGTGGAATCTCATACCTCCTCCTTTTAGGCCCTTTATAGATAGGAAGCTCACAAAATGGGATCACCCCTTATGGGATGGCTAAAGCTAAATTTTGATGGGGCATTTAAAGGAAATCCTGGTAGGGAAGGGGGAGGCAGTTTCATTAGGTATGAGTCAAAGATGGCAATTACAGCCTATGTCAATCCTATTAGAATCCAATATAACCATGTTATAAAAACAAAATATGCCTTTTGGGGCATTCAGATAATAGTCCAACTAAAAATTCCTAAACTAGCCATATAAGAAGACTCACTCAACATCCCTAATGCCCTAGAAGGAAAGGTCCAACACTCATACAAAATCATCCAAATAATATTTGATGCCAGAAGTCTCTTTCATTCAACTGAATGTAAGATCTCCCACATTTTTTATGAAGGTAAAAAAGTGGCAGACACCCTGGACAACATTAGCATCATCAACTCAAACCTTGCCATGTGGATTGGACCCCCTAACATCCCTCCCTATATCCAACCCTTGTTAGCTAATGATGCAAAACTACAAGTTCTATAAGCTTACAACAGGGATGTACATGACAACATTAATCATGATTATAAAAAGGATTAAACTCACTTTGTGTCATGATAATGATGAAAAATTTGAACTCAATGGTGAAATATGTCACTTTAAAAAGGCTTATTCCAATGGCTATGGAATAAAACAAAAGATTGGAATATTGAATTGCTACTTGGCCCATGATAACCCTTAGTGCAATTGAAGCAATGAAAACAACATCATGGGAGGAGATAGGGGCCACTATGAACTAATATCCTATGTTGAAGTCTAGGCCAACTGTAAAGTTTGGAGGAAGTTAAGAAAAGGTGGACTCACAGAGTTCATGCTAAGGATAGAATGGCATGATGAGATTTTGGCTAGTGGCTTCATGGAAGGTTGGAAACATCGACATGTGACCTTTAGGGGGGTTACTATAGAAGTCTCTAAGGAACTCATTGGGGAGGTTACCAACATGTTATGTGAGGGAATGAAGGCCTTCAAAGATAAATGATGGAAACATGAGATGATGTAAGTTTTCTTTTAGACAAATACCATCTACCATATAGACAAGAAGGTCTTCCTAAGGGTCAACATTCCATGGAGATGGAGTGATGTTTTTTTACAAGTAATGCATTACTTAACTATGGAAGGCAAATTCAACCATATTTTTTTTGTTAAGCATGGGATAAACTGAGAGGGTGGGGGGGTGAATCAGTATATCATATATCTTATTAATCTTTTCTTTAACCAAATTCAACTTAATCAAACATTCAATATATGCAATAAAACTCAAACAAATAAACACCACACAAGATAGAGAGAGACACTAGATATAATGTGGAAACCTAATGTGGGAAAAACCATAGAGAATAATCTCAAGTATATGAATGAGCACCAACCCAAACAATATTCGCAAGCCAAACTTGCAGGAGCACCATACCCCTTTGTCGAGCACCAACCTAGCCACTGTTCATGAGCACCAACCCACAGGAGCACCAAAACCCTTTGCCAAGCACCAACCCAACTATTATTCGTGAGCACCAACCCATAGGAGCACCAACCCCTTTGTGTATACCACACACCTATCTCCCAATGTTGTTATCTCAACAAATGATAGTTCAATACAACATCTCTTTCCTCTCTCTCACCTTTGTTCTTCTAAACTAGATATAACAAATACAAATCATATTCATCTCTCACAATTGCTCTTCTAAGCTAGATATTACAATATCAAATCAACCTCTATCTCTCATATTACAAATGGCTTCTCAAGCCTTTATTTATAGCTTTCCAAATGACCTTTGGATTTCCCCCTTTGTGACCCTTCAATCCTCATGGAAAATGGCACCAAACTTGTATGACCCTTCATATTCAAGCCTTTGAAAAGTCATGTGATGAACCTTCATGATCAAAAATGTTCTTCCCTCTTTTGTCCTCATCTTGGTGAATTTTTGTATTCCTTAAAGTGTCCCTTCATGAGAAATTGTGCCCTTCCTCTTTTGTCTTCACTTGGTGACTCTTGAAATTCCCCAAGATTACTCTTCATGGGAAAATGCATCCCATCCTTATTTTATCTTTATCTCATGGCTCTTTGACTTCTCCATGGGCCCTTCTTTTGTCTCATATGCAACCAAAAATATATTAATTAATATTAAATAAATATTAACTCATATTAGCCAATATATATTTATTACAAACAACATTAAATGCAATGGGGCCTTTATCACCAATAATGCTAAACCTTTGACATCAATGAAAATATTTCCAACAATCTCCCCCTTTGTCATTGATGGCAACCTCAATCTTGAAACTACCACATCCTATCACCTGCATATCCTATCATCTGAAAACATACAATAACTCCCCCTTACTGTAGCAACTTGTACCTATTCCTTGTACTTATTTTTGCACTTGTACCTATTATTCTCCCCCTTTGACATTAATGGCAAAGGGCTTACTTGGAGATAACACTTATCTCCCCCTCAACTGATGTTGAACATCAATGGTAGGAAGTAATATAAATTACTCCCAACTCCTCTTGCGGATCTTTGAATGTATCCTTTGATCGTGCCTTTGAGAAGATATCTGATAAATCATTCCCTGTCCTTTGAGAATCTGCAATCAACTCATTTGAATATTTTATTTTAATCTCACAACCTTCCACATGAAACTTTAAGGTGTATCCTTGAACACATATTTGACTTACACTCAAAATATTATGCTTACAAAACATTCTTAGCTTTGGTTCTACTAATATCCAAACCTAAAATACATTTTCTAGCTATCTTGGTAGTGGTTTTATCTTCAAATTTCACTATGCCACCATTGATCTTATTTACTCTTCTCTCCTGTCATATGCCTCAAACATCTGCTATCAATGAACCATGGCTGATCTTTATTTCTTACATGCAAATCTATTTGCACCAACATAGAATATTCAGGTTGTTTCTTCTTACATAACATGTCTAAACCTTCTTCCTGATGAATGGAGCTTTGAAACTCTGATCCTTCTTCTTGATGAATCTACATGAGTATCCTTTTCCTTCTTTCTAAAACTGTTAGCTCTTTTTCAAAATTCCAATTTCTTGTGACCATAATCATTTGAAACACTTTAAAACTGTTAAACACTGCATATGCAAGAATCATTCTAATGGCCTCAAACCTTAACACTGGTGCAAAATTTTCTTCAAATATCTATTCACTCAAAAGATATACAAATTAATTTGTCAACTCACCTTCTTGTCATGCAACATAGCCAAGACCCAATAGCATCCACCATGCTTCAATTTTTCTTAAAAGTGTCTCCTTGAAGCCTATAAGAGACACCCCACACAAAAGGGTCCTAGAAACAAATCTCAGGAGATTCCCACATCTCTGTTTCTTCCTTGATCTTCTTGTGTTTTTTTTTTAGAATCCATTTAAGCATGTCTAAACTTTTTGACCTACTAACCTTATCATTTATGATGTTTTTCATCTTCTCAACGTTTGCAACTATATTATCTTGACAAAGCTCATGCTCAAATGTAACAAGATATTCTGCACAATCCTTCCTATCTGATTCTTTATCTACTATAGCAAGTAATTCATTTTCACTCTTAAACTCAATCTGATCAAGCTTTACTATTTTAGGTCTCCAAACCTGAATTTGATTCTTCTCATATTTTCTAGGAGCTCTAATCCTTTGACATATTTTGAATATCTCTTTAATTTATTTTGACATAAGTTAGCAATATGGCCAATCTTATGACAACAAAAGCAAACAACATTTATCATACCTTTTTCTTGAATGTGACTGAGATCTCCCTTTGATTGATTGTTTCTCCTCATATAGTCTCTTGCCCTATGACCAACATGATGAAAAATAAAACAATGGCCATGAAAAGAATTTGAAAACTTGAAAGCATTGGGCTGCCTGATCGGCTTCTTTGATTTGCCTTCAAAACCTGCATCCTTCTTTCCTTGGACTCATATTTCATGATCTTTCTCAACCTTGATTATAAGCTTCTCATGATTATCCTTTAAAGAACCTAACTCAAACTTCAACTGATTACACTCTTCTTCTTTTGATGTTAAAATTGAATTTGTAACGTCTAACTGATTCTTAAGATCTTGAATAAATATCTTATTTTATTTTACTGCTATAGCCAACTTAGAATCCAAGATACACACTTGTTCCCTAAGAGCTACAACCATAGATTTCAACTCTTGATTTTCCTTCTTTAGCTGCTTGGCCATCTTGTGATTTTCTTTGATTTACCTTCAAGCTGTTAAACCCTTTCTGAAGGAACCTGCTCTAATACCAATTGTTAAGCACGGGATATACTGAGAGGGGGGGTGAATTAGTATATCATATATCTTATTAATCTTTTCTTTAACCAAATTCCACTTAATCAAACATTCAAGATATGCAATAAAACTCAAACAAATAAACACCACACAAGATAGAGAGAGACACTAGATATAACATAGAAACCCAATTTGGGAAAAACCATAGAGAACAATCTCAAGTATATGAATGAGCACCAACCCAAACAATATTCAAAAGCCAAACTTGCAGGAGCACCATACCCCTTTGCCAAGCACCAACCCAGCTACTATTCATGAGCACCAACCCACAGGAGCACCAAAACCCTTTGCCGAGCACCAACCCAGCTACTATTCGTGAGCACCAACCCATAAGAGCACCAACCCCTTTGTGTATACCACACACCTATCTCTCAATTTTGCTATCTCAACAAATGATAGTTCAATACAACATCTCTTTCCTCTCTCTCACCTTTGCTCTTCTAAGCTAGATATAACAAATACAAATCATATTCATCTCTCACAATTGCTCTTCTAAGCTAGATATTACAATATCAAATCAACCTCTATCTCTCATATTACAAATGGCTTCTCAAGCCTTTATTTATAGCTTTCCAAATGACCTTTGGCCTTCCCCCTTTGTGACCCTTCAATCCTCATGGAAAATGGTGCCAAACTTGTATGACTCTTCATATTCAAGCCTTTAAAAATTCATGTGATGACCCTTCATGATCAAAAACGTCCTTCCCTATTTTGTCCTCATCTTGGTGACTTTTCGTATTCCTTAAAGTGTCCCTTCATGATAAATTGTGCTCTTCCTCTTTTGTCTTCACTTGGTGACTCTTGGAATTTCCAAGATGACTCTTCATGGGAAAATGTGTCCCATCCTTCTTTTGTCTTTATCCCGTGGCTCTTTGACTTCTCCATGGGCTCTTATTTTGTCTCATATGTAACCAAAAATATATTCGTTAATATTAAATAAATATTAACTCATATTAGCTAAGATATATTTATTACAAACAACATTAAATTCAATGGGGCCTTTATCACCAATAATGCTAAACCTTTGACATCAATGACAATATTTTGAACATTTTCACACCACTTCTTGATGTTGAACCAATTCAAAGGCCATATGATTAGTCTACCATACTATTTACTCATATCTCTCAAAGCCATAGTTATATCCTTTCAGAAAAAACCTTCTACTGATATAATCCACCAAGGATTAATTCTCCTTCTCACCAAATGATCGACCCCTATGAGAAGTCAATAAATCCATATGATGGAAAGCAGTAGATAGAAAATATTTGGAAAGGATATTGCTATAGAGGGAAAAAAAAGAGAGACCTCTCTTTCCACCTGCCTGATTCACCCATAGGATGGATTAGTTTCATGAATGGATTAGTTGATGATAAATGGATTGGATTACATGTGTATATATAACCTCATTTGAATTCAAAATTGGGAAAATTCATGCATAGGCTAACCATGGAAAATATTGATAACTAATAATGAAGGCATGAAAAATAAACACATGGCACAAAGGACCCACAAAATATAAATGATCACTTTCATAAAAAAAATTGTCATGATAAATTTTTACAGCTAATAATTGTCATGATAGAAAGATTCCATGAAAAAATATCAAGTTGAATTGGAGATAATTGGATGGATCTTGATGTAAACAACTGATAGATCCTCCACTTATTAAGAAAAGGGTTAAGTGGAGGATGGATCTTGATGTAAAAATACATGCATCATTTCTAAGTTTTATTTTAAATATTTTATTATATTGTTGTTATGAAAATTATCCACATATATTTATTATTGCAAGCTTCACATGAACACCCGTATAGATCCAAATATGTTGGGGATTCATATAAGGATTGCTAAAATAACCTCCAACTAAACTGAGTGTATCATCTTCATTTATTATGTTATATATTTAAATAGATCATGGATTGATTCAACTCATATATAGAAATGCACATTTATTTCCAATTTTATAGTTAAATTAGAGTTATTTTGTAGGATTTTGGGGAGTACATACTATTTTATCCCCCATTTTTATTTTACTTTGACATGATACACACACACATCTCAAAGTGGGTCCTTATGTAGACACCTAACTTTTGTATGGATGAATTTATTATTTGTAAAATTATATTCTTCTAGGGTAATTTTATGTTTGTCAATCATCATCTCAAGTTAGGCTCTTATTGGCACATTTTCCTTGTGTTTGTCAAAGGAGGGATTTCATACAGGGACACCCTCACATTTTTTTAACTAAATTCAGTACAACATTTCTAATTTATCTTCTTATATTTTTATAGATTATTGGGAATTTGTTTTCATATATATGTTCTTTCAAACTTCACATAAACACTTGCATATATCCAAAAATGTTGGGGATTCATACAAAGGTTTATACTAAAGATCCAACCAAACTAGGTTTATTAGATTCATTTCTTCATTTCTATATTTTAACAGTTAATGGATTTATTAGGCACTTATCCACATGAACATGTGTATTGCGTATGTGCACAGAGTTGGGGGAAAATCTTATGGACATAGCCAATAATGGGTACGCATTATAACATAACGTGCATGCATTATTGTTATAATAAGTATGTGGTATGGCTTGGAATACCTAAGCCATAATGTGTACGCATTCTAAAAATAATGTGTAAACATTACCTTCACTTATAGAAATGTGTATGCATTATAGTAATGCATACACAATCTTATAAGTAAAGGTAATGCATATGTGTTACATGAACTATAAAAAACAAACCTAAATTCTCATTTCTACTCTTTGCTTTGCATTCATATTTTGATACTTGGCATTCACATTTTGACCTATAGCTCTTCCTTTTGCCTTCCATCTCACATCAAAATCATTGATTTTTCTCCCACATTCATGAGATCAACAATGACATCATGAAGAAGAGGTAAGTTTGGTAGTCTAAATCAATTTTTTTGAATTTTTTTAAAATTTTTTGCATAGTTTGATTTTTAATTTTTATCCAATAGGTTGGCATGCTCTGCCTAACCCTTTTCCTAATCCTCCACTTAACCCTCCACCCAACCCTCCTAATCCTCCAACTAACCCTCTTAACCCTATGCCTAACCCTCTTTAGATCCCCCAAGCAGTTAGGAGGATATAGTTACTCACATATTGGAGAAAAACATTAAAATTGAGCATATAATTAGGAGAATGAGGGATCCCACTTCTATGAACACCAATCACATCTATTTATCCAATACCCTAGAGTTAGTATTAGGTCAATTTGACTCAATAACAAGTTAAATTAATAGATGGAGATCATAAAGGGATAGCTATAGGGATTATTATGCTGACAAATTATCAGCATATGAAGTGAAGAATAAAGAAATTAAAAAAGATCAAATTTGTGTCTTATTTATCAACCTAGCCACCAATGCCTCATTTCCTATAATGACCAAATGTTTCCCAATGCATTGATGCCAACATAATTTGATTAAAGCCAATTTTTGGGAGCAATGGTGGATGGTGTTTTGACTATCCACCTTATAATAACCATGAGGTCCCTTTGTATTTTTTGAGGAAACTCTTACGAGTTTGTCCTCAATTAAATTCCAGCTTACTTTGATTTTGGTGAGTTGCAAGGGCAAGGGAAAGGCTTCATGTAGGAGTGACCAAGTGCACATCATGCACCTAATCAGCCTATAAAGATCCCTACCCAAAAGCCACTTCATCTAGAGATTCCCTCTATGTTGAAGGAGGTTATGGAGATATACACTTTGCATACACTTAGTGTGCTTATTGAAACACTCATTCATCATATGAGTATAATTTTAGAGATAAATGCTCAAGATACTCTAGCTAGTGGTCATACTAACCCCACTCATGCAGATGTTATGGTGTTATAAGTAGTGGACCTCTAGATGATGATGGTGGTGCTTCAGAGGGCTTGGAGGATATGGTCTTAATTGATGAGTTGTTGGATCACACATTTGGTTTGGATATGTTGGGAGTCTCCACACACATGCAGGTGTCTTTAATATAAATTTCATGTTAAATTTTCAAGTTACATTTGCAAATTAAAAAGGTAATAAATAATTTACACATTTAAATTGGATAATATATATGTATTTTTTTTGTGTTTCAAGAGGAGATGTTGCCTTCGACATCATAAATAGGTAGTGGGCCAACCCCTAATACATCTATCCATGTTAGTACATCACCATACACATTTATAGAGGTAAAATTTCAAGTGAATTTTATATACTCTAGATGTACACTCATACACCTTAATTGCATCATTGGTAGATTTTGTGTAAGAATAAATAAAATACCTAATATAATTTTTTTAGAATTTTTATTTTTTGATGTATTAACATGGATTGGCATAGTGTTAGAAACTCATCCTCCATCTTAAATTTTTTAGCTTTGATTTTGAATTTCAAACTATGTTTTCAATAAAAAAATAGCTAGTTGAATATTTGCTTGATATCCCATTATATATAGTTCCCATAGCAGGTCATTCCTAATCAATAGGATTGGATATATATATATATATATATATATATATATATATATATATATATATATATATATATATATATATATATATATATATATATATATAATTTGATAAAAAAAAATTGTTACAATATATTTCTATCAATTTCCCAATTAAGCATATCATGTATGCATCAATATGCACACTAGTCCTTTATTTTAAATATTCACCTCATAGCCAACCACTTGATTCCTTATTATCCTAATCACATATAGCGGTTCAATCTCTATGATAGATATCCAAAATGGTCATAGTTATAAATTCAATTCTCATCATTTCCAACCAAGCATAACAATTTCATCTCTATTTATGGAGTTATAAATTTAGATGGAATAGCCTCTTGATCCCATTGTACCTAGTCAATTCCAATTTCCAACCAGACTCTATTAGTAGATCTATATAGAGTAGGTCATTATATCTCATTGGTTTGTTGGGACAGAGTTGACTATAAATTATAGCCTGTATGTATATGGCATAGGCCTTGTGACCATATACAAATAGGGGACCTCAAACCCATGTAGATAGATGGGGTTGAGTAGTTTGTTACCACCACCTACTTAGGGGGCCCAAAGACCTACTATATTTATTTTTGGGATAGGGCCTATCTATATCCATGTAATTTCATCACTTGAGTGACATGTTGACTCTATAAGATGATAACAATTTTCATCAGGAAAGTCCTCCTAAAATCAATATTGAGTATTGACAAGACTATATCACCCTTTGTTGACCTTAACCTACTTTCACTGTATATATGTAGACCTTCCCTTACAAAAATTGAGGGTAATGTAAGGATAGATAGTCAACCTAATGTCACCTATAGGGAAACCAAAATCATTCTCTTGTAAAGAATACTATCCACTCACTCTTATCTCTATAATATTCATTTCTATTTTTTATATGTTTCTTTAGATTTTGATGAGACCTCTTTTATAAGTTATAGACACTTTTAAAAGGCTCAAGTATAGATGTCCCCCATAAAATAAACCTATCACTCTAGGTATCTTAACCTGATTAAAACTTAGTTTAAAAACTTCTCAATAAACACCTATACAGGTTACTTGTCTTATCACAATGACAATTTCTAAGGGATTTTTTATCACACTAATACTTAGTTGGACTAAAAAGTAATGAATGTATGTAATAAAAGTATTCAAGGTGTTAACATGATCAAAATTTTAGAAAAAATCAATTTAGACACCATAGCTCATAGGACTATCCTCAACTATACCAAGTCACTGCCTTAAAACAATTAGGCCTAATGACCTTAATCAGGTCAAAATCTGAAATACACCTCAACAAAGATATACAAGCATTCAAACTAGTGTATATATGTGTATCAAGGATGTTTCAACACCTAAATTTCATTCAATGACTTAATTTCACAAAATTCACTCAAAAATCCTTCCTCGTTATCTTGTCATTCTCCCTCATGAAACTGACATTTCTTGCCTTTAGTGTGGTGTTACAAGTCACATGTTGCACTTATCCACTTGTCACATTCATGCTTCTCATGACCTCATTAAATGTTTTCATATATTATGCAAGACTAATTTTGTTAGCAACTTGTTTAATCAATGAATTTCCCAAGTTATTAATTATTAGGTTGTTTGTTCAGTTGATGACTAGGGTGGACATTCCCCCATCATTATGAGTCAAGACAAACTTAAGCATTGCTACTACAATGCCATCTACACAGGCACTCACTGAGGTATGTATATTCACTTGTAATTTTGAATTGTAATTTAGTGCTTTTATTTTAATAATTTTATTATATACTTTGGAAAATATAACTTTATGCATGAATGTATTGTGTATGCAAGGCTGTCATATGACATTTGATAGTCTGATTCAGAAGACTAATGTGACAAATCCTCATTTTTATTCATCATTTAACATGTCTATTCATGCAGTTGAACTTGGCACTAACCCAATCAAGCGTCAATGGCAAATTGAGCACCATGAGATTGTGGTAAGTGCATGTTTAAATGATTTTTTTATTATAGTTTAAAATAAAAAATTTAACTTGGTTTTATGTATACTTTTTAATTTTATAATAATTTTTATATTTGAACAGGTTTGGCTGCAAGTGAGCTATGAGCATAGTAACTTTAGTCAAACCTTGGAGCAATTTGAGGCATTTGGGATATCTTCATCTACAAGCATGGCATTCTAGGGAGAGCCTTCTTCAAAGAAGGCAAAGAGAGGGAGGTTATTTTATGATTAGGATGTTGTCAATTTCATCATAATTAAATTCATTATTATGGATTTAATCATAATTCAATTCATTATTATCATTTTCATCATTATTTAATTCATTATTTTCAATTGCTTCAATATTTAAGGCATTTGGCTCATCAGGGTTAGTGTTTGTACCTTGTCTGAAATGAAATGCTTGCATTCATACCTTTTTTTTTCTCGCAACTCTTATAATTTCTCGATTATTTTTTTCTTCAACTTCTTCCTCTTCCATTAATGTAAACCAGAGCCCATTTTGACAAAAGCAATCAAGAATGTACTTCAAAATGTGGGGTCAAAAAAAAACTATGCCAAGAATATGCAAAGTATGTAGGGAATGTCTGTGGGGACAGGTATCTGATTTGAGATAAAAATAAATGTTGAAATGTAAGTTTTTATTTTACTTCAAGGAACATGTATGTGTTACAATAATGTGTACACAATCCTATAATGGGTACGTGTTCCTATAACACGTACTCATTCCTTGAAGTATAGTCATATACTATAAAAAAAGGCTCATATTCAATTCATAAAATTCCCTATAATACTATAATATGATGCATAAATCCCTAATATGATGTAATAAGACTATCATTTGTTGCAATCAGGTTATCATATGATGCATTAAGGATCAATATGATGCAATAAGACTATCATATGATGTAATAAATCTCTAATATGATGCAATAAGGTTATCATATGATGCAATAAGTCTCAATATGATGGATAAATCCCAAATATTATGCATAAATCTCCAATACATGATACAATAATACTATTGATAAGACTATGAAGTAATAATACTATCATATGAAGCAATAAGGCTCAATATGTAAGACATAATGAGCTAATTTTGCCCAAAATCCCATCATAGGTCCTTACAAAACTAGGTGAATAATGGGTTCACAAATTGACACTAATCACATTCATTAATTTATGCATTTGTGATGAAATCAGGGAATTTAGGGGTTGTGTTTGTTATAAAATTAGGATTTAGGGTTAGGGGTTTAGTGTAATGAGTTTGTACATGTGTACATGTCATGAAATTAGGGTTTAAGGGAACTATACATGTTTAATTGATAAAATTAGGGTTTACGATCAACATGTCACAAAATATGACCTAATTTATCCCCTTTAATCACATCATAAACTCCAATTTAGGTTCAATGGGTTGAAATTGGTCACATTTGCATCATATTTGCATTTATAATTAAGTTAAGGTCAGTTAAGCCATGCATGTTGCATCTAGTTAAGCCCCTTTAATCACATCCCTAATTGAACCAATCAACTAATTGGTTTAATTCATGATAGATAGAATCATACTTAATTTTGTCCCAAATCATATATCATGCTCTTATATTTATGTCAAGATGGAGTTTAAATTGGCTTCCCATGCCTCCTCGATTTAATTACCCTTTTAACTAAACCTTGATGTGCCACGTGTATACCTCATACACCCAAAAGTGTTAAAGCTATCAGAGATACATCAACTCCTAGAAGTTTCAGAGTTGACAATGCCTCGGGAGGCCAAATCTAATTACATATCACTAGGTGTACCTCATACATGCTCAAAAGTGTCAATATTATTAGACTTGTCAGGTCTTAGAAGTGTTAAATATCGATCATATCCTTTTGATTCTTGATCTAATTAGATACATCACCATGTATGTATCTTGTACATAATTATACTTGTGTTAGAGATCTACCTATCAAGTCCTAAAAGTATCATATTTGTCAGAGTCTTAGGATGCCTAATCCAATCAAATATTTCCACATGTGTAGGTTTATTACACTTGGAGAAGTGTTAGAGTTAGCAAATATACATGTATGTTCTAGATACCAAAAGCATCAGAGACATTATCACCCTAGTAGTATTGATCCAATCAAAGATGGCCACGTGTACTTATGTACACCAAGTGGTAGATTCAAATAGATAATTGTGTCAAGTCATCAAAAGTACTCAATGATCCCATCAGCAATAAGAAACACTTGGAAAAATAAGAACAAATCTCAGATGCCATGAGCGCCAAATCTAGGCATGTGCATGCTAAGCACTCTCTATACATTTATTAGCTGATATGAGTGAAAATCATGATCTTTGATATCTAGATAGGTCCCATCACCTCCAACCAATCCAACTAAGGCCTGAACATAAATATCTTACATACATATAAGCCAAAAATATCTAAAGATTGATATCGATCCCATCATCTCATGTCTAGTAAATAATTTAGACACGAGCCTCTAATAGGTTGGGCTTGGCCCTATTGTGTCAAGTCATCAAAAGTACTCAATGATCCCACCAACATTAATAAATAATTAGAAAAATATAAACACATCTTAGATGTCATGAGGGCAAAATCTAGGCATGTGCACGTTGCACTCTCTACATTTATTATCTCACATGAGTGGAAATCATGATCTTTGATACTTAAATAGGTCTCATCACATCCAACCAATCCAACTAAGACCTATTAACAAATTTATCATATATACATATAAGCCAATAATGTTTAAAGATTGGCATTGATCCAGTTAACTCATGTCTAGTAAATAATTGACATGATATGAGCCTATAAATTGCCATTACTATACAAAAATTATCATGTAAAGCCCTTTAAGGTCCCATCCGAATTGAGCAAGAACCAAAAGTTATCATTTTTCTATGTATGTATTCAAATTATTTATATCCTTCTACCTTGAATTACTTCTAGATCCCAAAGTACATTCATATTAAGTCCTACACATAGGAGAGAACACAATTCAGCAATGGAGTCCTCAACCTCAAATCCCAAGCTGGAGCAAGAATTTTGAGATACTATTTTCTTGCAGTCCACATCATAATTTTTAAGCTCATTACAATGAAATATGAAAAAGACAATTGAAGATATGTACAAAATATATAGTCTTGAAACCTTTGGCGAGGGGGTACACACTAGTATTCAATTCTGATCAATCATTTATATGAGGTGAGTAGGTCATCATCCACATGAACACTTATTGGGTCCCTCTACTTAGCATCATCCTTGAGAGGAAGTAGGTCTCATATTTAGGGGACATTGCCACATTTAATGTATCTTGAATAAGCTCAATAGAGTTTGAGTTGGGGTAATTTATACATATGTCTTACTTAGTCAATGTCAGGTCTATGCCACCCTATATTTCTAAATAATAACCATCCCTTAATGGTTTTGAACAAAGTCCCTAGTTCATTTAGATATTTTCTAAGTTATACATTCATCACTATAGGTACCACATCTTAAATCCACATCATCACTAATGGATACATGTAACTGTTTCAAGTTTTTTGATCTCAAAACCACATCTTATACAAAATAAAATGCGTACCAAACTTGACAAAATATTTAAGAAAAACATGTACATACCTTGTATGCATGATCCTACTTTCCCATCTTACCATCCCAATTACATAGTAATGCATAAAACTCTATAGTATTGATAATCACCAAGTGTTATCTATCTTGTTTTTGAGCTTGCAATTATTGCATCCATGGTGTGGCTAGGACTAGTCCCATGTCAAAGACACACTCTTGAGATGAGGTGGGAATGGATGGAGTGGTTGATGGTTGTCCCATGTGTGATGGAGGGGTAGATGAAGGAGGTGCATAGAATGGAGGATTAACCATATTTTCACAAGAGATATTAATTTTAGGCAAAATTTTAATAATGTATTTGAATACATTAGGGGAATCTTGAATAATTGTAATAATAGAAGACTCTTGTTAGACTTTCAATTGGGACCTCAAAATGTACCTATTGAATTATATGTACTAAGTGACCTTGGAGGAAACTTAAGGGACTTTATTCAACATATTTTAGGTATGTTTTTGGGACAATCCAAGGCATGATTCACATGTATTGGGCTCCATTAGATAGCATTCTTGAAATAAATATCTAAGAGATGCACTGTTACCCCAAGGGATCAATTCTTATTTCTACTTACACAATATTATCTATACTACATAGTCCAATTCAATGGGTTTGCTACTTAAACAAATTAGTTAAAATTTTATAAATAAAGGGGTCTAGTCAAAGATATCAAAGAAACAACAAAAGGGTAAGATATGATTTAGGCAAGTAGGATAATATCAATAAGAAACATGAAATTTAAGGTCAAGTAGGATTTTAGGCAAGTATGGTAGTGAGTTATATCCTTGCCCTACTAGGGGAAAGGCCCCTATAGCTGTGCATGTTCCAATTGTCAAACAAGGCTTTTGTTAACATGTGTTATATTGATGAAACATATTGGTGTCTATAAATATTAATGTGTACCAGAAGTTGCACATGTAATATCTAATAATTGTTCAACATTTATTCTATAAAATTAAAAGTAACCAATCACATCTTGACAAGTAAGATTCAAGTATTGATACTCTAATGCACAGCGATTGGTACTCTAAAGGTTAATTTTTTATCATAGGTTTAAAATTTGCATTTTATGGCCTCTCGTGATAAAAGTGATTATATTGTAAAATGTATAATGTGTTAGACCTTGAAACCTTAGTTATAAGTAGTCAAGATGACATATTAAAATAAGTAAAATTTTTTGAGTCCAATGCGATGCTATGACACCTTAATTCACTATCCAAATTTAGGATGCACGGCTAATGGGACCTTTCCCCTATAAGAAACATGAAATTTGTTTGTTTTGTGTTATTTCAAAATAACATGTACATGTTATATAACGCATGCACATTATATATCATGTTAACTAACATATACGTATTATATAAAATAGACACGTTATTTGATTTTGAATTAAAAATTGAGCCTCTAGGCTTGAAAATGGCTTGGATTTCTGAGACAGAGGCTTGTGACTATGCATCTATAACTGAAATTGAGAGTTTTGATAAAAACCAACAGATTTTAACTTCAATCACTAAATACGATATGAATTTCAAAATAGAAATTCAAAAAATTATTACCATCATGATGAGCATGCTGTCCTCTTTCCAAATATATGATTTTTATAATTTTTAGGCTATTTTAAGGGTTCAAACTATATTTATTTCTAACTACACCTTTTTTAGGCCACTACATACCTATTCATGTTTATGTAATTTGTTTTTTGTTGATCCAAATACAAAACAGATTATATGGTAACAAACTAGGCCTAATTCTACACACATTCAAAAAAAAATCAATTTTTATTTTTTTGAGGAAATTGGGGGGTTGCATGGCCGGCTATCTATTTTTTTATCAATTTTCAGGATCTATTTAATTACAAAATTAATAAAAAAAATATTCATTGAAAAAATATAAAAAATTCGTAACACACTAAAAGATATTATCGCTATGTTCACCAAAGGATTTCAAACAATATGTAATGATGCTCAAAAAAATAGTGGGCCGCACGACCATCTATCTACTATGTTTTCTTGAAAAAAATAGGAGGTCCTCTTCAAATTTTGGATGTTTAACCTATTTATACTTAGCCATTTTTCAAAAAAAAATAGTTTTTTAGAAACAACTCGAAATACTAAAATTTATGTTTTTATACCATCTTCAAATTTTGGGTGTAATCATCTCAAATTATCTATAGAAGTTCAAATTTCAAAAAATTCATGTCCACAGAAAGGCTCTTTTTTGTCCCCCAAATGTGTGCACTTACCCTATTATAGTTTTAAAGGTTCATTGGAATTGTTGTATAAGCATAAAATTTTATATCTTCCCTAATTTATGCATGCATACACATCAACATGGGCAATTATGTAGATGCCTAATTTTGTTACAAGGGTAGTTATTAGTCATAAAATTATATTTTCTTGAGTATTTGTATATTTTTCAATTATAAATCAAGACTAGGCTCTTATTAGTGTGTTTCCCTTGTGTTTATAGTCGTTCCCCACTTGTTTCCTCTTCATTTCCTCTCTCTTCACCCCTTTTGTTTCCATGGGTTTCTAAGAATTGCCTCATTAACCTATGGTGTATATTTTTGGGATGGGGAATTTTGACCCATGTTTTCAGGTACCCCTTAGATTGTGGTTTTTCCTTGTTGACTTTCTACTTATTATATGGTGGATTGCACACTAATTAGGTCCTAATTTAAATTTGAGAAGTCTATGCATACACAATTATTTTAGTCCATTCAAAACATCAATACAATCAATGTCACACATGCAAAAGATATATATATTAACATGCCAAAGTAATTAATTCAAGCATTCAGAGAAGAAATTCAGGGATATATGAACCATTTGTTTTTCCATCAACCATTTATTCTAGCACAAAAAGTCATATCGAAGAGACATTTCATCATAGGATTGTCTTGCTAAAAATGCATTGTACTTAGTGTGTTGTTTCCAAATTTGTAAAAGCATTTTAGAGACCTGATAAGAATCGAGTTAAGGATAATACGAACACTGAAATATATCTAATATTTTTATAATGTTTTACATATAATTTCTTTATTATAATTTTGAAGAAGATTAATTTCTTAAAAATCCACATTTAATTTCATGAAAATGAATGATATCTTTAAATCCCTAAAATTGATTAATAAAATTGTCAAATCTATTTATGTATATTTTTTATTTACTATGTTTGACCTCATGTTTCTAGAAATAACCCTACCATTCCAAAATGCCCAAATAGACCCAAACACAATGCACTTAACCTTGCCATCTATACTTATCCTATACTAACGGATTTTGACACTATACTAACTGATTTTGACACATTACCTCTAGATTCAACCAAAAAATTATATTCTAAATCTTTTTTATTATTTATTATATAAAAAATAATTATTTACACAATTACATTAAATTTTAATTTATTTTTTATCAATAAATATAATATAATTTAACTTATAAAGAAATACATCTTATTAGTGACTCCTTTGGATCTAGAACCTCGCACATCAACCAACCACATATAGTAAAAGTCAAAGAAGTTGGTGAGATTGCATACATTTGGAGTAGTGTACGTGTACATCAACAACGATATCACATGAATTCTAGCCAATTGGCTCAACCATATATGACTAAGGACTTGAGGAGTTAGCCAGCTTTGGAATTTTGAAAGTGACCTTATGACTATATTATGGTCTTAAGCTTCATGTTTTCTTTTAACTGATTTGATTACTATTTTAAATTTCATGTTTTCATTTAACTGATTTGATTACTATTTTAAGATGTGAAATTTTGGTTAAATAAAGTAAGGTAAGTTTAATTTAAATTTAGAAAAATTATTAAGTTAAAAATAATAAATTAAAAAGGAGATTGTACAAAAGGTGTAAATTTAGTTTTTATTTGTTTTTATGTCTTTAATTTATATATAATAGTTTGTTTTATTGGAAGAGATTGTGGGTAGTTAAAACTAGTAAGAAAGAGATAATCTATTGATGAAGTCGATGGTTTACTATGTCATTTATCAAAATATAAATCTTTCTAAATATTTAATATAAAAAATCAAACAAATAAAATCATGATTGTTCTTTTCATAACTATTTAACCCCTTCATAACTATTTAACCAAAAAAAAAAAAAAACATATTCTAATTTAGATATACACATATAAATCTAACAATTATAATTAAAATGCAAATACATAAATCTTGGAAACACCCTATTCCTATGTTGGCTGCTATTGCATGTCAAGATTATTGAAAAGATGTCAACCTTCATGAAGATTTGATAGTTGGCTAGTACTTGTCAAAGTCTATTGAATGAAATTGGTTATCTCTGGTAGGAAGGAGTTAGGAAAAATTGAAAAATCTCGTGATAAGTAGGAAGAAGTTGATATTGTGTGCATGACTGGATCCCTCCTGCAGTGCATGTGGGTGCTTTTTATAAGGTGGTTATGTGGGCTGCTCATCAACATTGACTTTATCACCACCTTTTCATAGGCAGTTTTGGCAATTTATGTTGGCAGCTTGCAACGCTTGGGTTTTACCGTTTCACCACATGTAATTGTTGAGGTTTATTTTATTCATAATTTATTCGAGAATCCATAGTATATATAATTCTGCTAATATATGTAATTTTTAGATTTTAATAGAAACCTTTAAAAGTAACAGTTGATTTTGACCAGTGTTTAAGATTTTATAGGTTAATAAGTTTTTGGTGGTTTTTTTTTTTGGGATTATGTATGATTTTTAAGGTTATTATATTGATTGCTAATTATATATTTATTTTTGAATTAGGTGTAGACTTTGCAATCTTAATGATGATGTTATTCTTTCATGAAATTTATTAGTTAATTAATAAATAATATAATATATTTTTATTGAATGTTCACATATTAAATATGTAAAAAATTTAATCATTAATAATTTTAATATATAAATAACATAATTTTTCTCATTTAATAATAAAATAATGTAATATTAACCCAAAAAAACGAAAGAAAGAAGAGAGAGTCTAAAGACTTTGTCAAGCTAATATAAATGTAGGCTTTCATAGCTGAGTTGGACCATAGTCAAAAGATAAAGTGTAGAGTTGAGTAATATACTGTCATTTAGTCTAGGTAACCAGCGATAAGTCTTAGTTGAATTAGAAAAAATAAATATAGAAATACCCAATTATGTTTGCCATCTAAGCAGAAGGCATTGGTTCCTGCAGTTAAATACAGTAGAAATTTACCCACAAAATGTGATGAGCATAGAACCGAATAACACAATAAACAAGTTCCCTCCATTAATTATGCTGTCTTTCATACCAATGTGATCTGTATTTTAGGGTTGCAGTGCAAATTTGTCTTGAGAAAAAGACCATTCATGTCAGAGTTTCTCTGTATCATGTTGTTCAAGTAGTGGGTAAAATTAATGTGAAGTTTGGGGAATAATTTATCTTTAAATTTTTTAATTGAAAAGCATATATAATTAAGTAATGTTATAACATTAGTAATAAAAAAAACAGGTGAAAAAAGTCACACTTCAGCAGTAGCCAAACTTTCTTTAAATTTTTCCCATTGACAGTAAGATGTTCTCTCTAGACGTGTAATGTAAGTGTCATTATCTGAGCATCAAGAGTTTCTGTGTACCATTGCTGTATATTATTATCATCCCACCTTCGATATCCAGAGATTTTTACAAACACACTCAGTTAATGTAACACTGGCTGCTTCTCAAGTATATAATATATTGACTAGTTCCAAAATGAATTCATATATGAATCTAGCCTTGGGTATTCTTGGTAAGCTAAAAACATCACTGAAATTCTTTTTTTTTTTACTTACCATACCCACAAATATCTGTCTGTGTGTATATGGAATAGAGCAATGATTGTTTCAGTTCAGTTATGTCTTTGAAGCATATATACTCAAAGCTGAAGTAGTAGTTGTGTATCAGGTAATGCAACTTCACTGGCTCTTTTCATGTCACCTTTGTGAGTCTCTGCCAGCTCTCTCCAACTTTTACTAAAGCTCAATTATTTGTTATATATATGGCAGTTTTAGTAGTTTTTTTAATTTGTTAATTTTTTAGATTGAAGAATGAACTTTTTTATGAGTTTTAAGAGTTTTTTTTAATATTTATTGATTTAAAATGCGCAAATAATCCACTTTCTTCAATTTAATATTAAGAGCCAAGAGATATATATTCTCTAAATTTATGAAATATAAAATATGTTTTATTCATTTTAATGCAGGCCAACATTTTGCAATATATACAGGCTTAAATCTAGTGGAGAGTATTCTGGTTTTCCATATGTCTGCACCCTATTTAGTTGTGCTTTCTGGCTACTCTATGGGACTCCATATGTTAAACCCCATAGTCTAATGCTACTCACAATTAATGGGACCGGCTTTGTCTTGGAGCTATTCTATCTCATGTCCTATTTGACATTTGCCTCCAAAAAGAATAAGGTGATGTGTAGCTCATAAAATATTTTATGGAGACTACAGTCTGTCTGACCTGTGGATTCATAACATTTGTGAGCTAAACATTAAGTAATTAATATTATGATTTTTATTTTTAAATTTATTTTTGATTTTTGATGGATTGATAAAGATTTTCTACCTTGTATGTTATTCAGGTGATTATAGTGCAATGGACAATTTCATTGAGCATGGTCCTTGCTATGGTGGTGGTGATGACTCTCCTAGTAGTTCATACTCATTCAAGTAGGCAGCTTTTGGCAGGCAGTCTATGTGTCACTCTCAACATAGCCATGTATGCTTCTCCATTATGTGTTATGGTAAGTTATGGTAAGTAAAGCTAATAGTTAAAGTTATATTAAAAAGATTATTTGAATTATCATATAAAATATTGAAATAAATTAAAGAAATTTTATATAGTTATATTGTTAATTAAAAACAAATCTTTTTGATTGGAAATATATGTTTTGTTTATGATTACAAAAATGATGAAGAGGATATAAATTAATTTTTTTATAAAAATAATTTTTTGAAAAAGTTATTTTTATAGGTTTGATTTGTATAGATATTATATTACTTTTATCTTTTTAATAATAGATTGAAGATTTTAATTTTTAAATATATAAATTTATTGATTATATAATTAAAAATTTATTTTTAAAATATATATTTTATGTTCTTAAAATTTATTATTATATTATATTAGTTCTTAATTATGTAAAGATTTTATTATTAAATTTATTTTAAAGAGATAAGATTGAAGTTACTATTTGATTTCACTGTTTAAATATTGGTTTCAATCTTCTCTCCTCTAAAAATAGATTCAGAAATGAAATATAAAATATGAAAAATTGAATTTATTATATAATTATCTCTATAAACACCTTACACATTATCATAATATAAAAAACTTAATCTCAAAACTAAACTAAAATTATTATCATATTATTTTTATTTTTTATATTTAAATAAATTATTTATTAAAAATTCAAATAAATAATATTTCTTATATATTTACTCATCTTATTTACAATTTTAGATAACTCCCTACACAATCAATTTATATAAAAATTTCTTATCAAAATATGCCATTTCATTTGCAGGAGGAGGTTATTAGGACTAAAAGTGTAAAGCGCATGCCTTTTCTAGTCTCATTATTCAACTTGTTAAATGCACTTGTGTGGTTTGCTTATTCCCTTGTCACGGGGGACATATTCATTGCTGTGAGTATTCTTATTCCTCAAATTTTTAATATATTGATTAGATAATTAATTTTAATTCAATATTATAAATGTATATTCGAATATTTTTTGATATATTTTTAATAAAGAAAAAGAAAGTACACATATTTAATATAACAACCAATTTAAAACATTTTTTACCTCTTAACTTTTAACCTCTGTCCCACATAATTGTTATGTATATATATTTTTTTTAGTAAATCTTAATTTTTCAGGTGCCAAATGGGATTGGCTTCATATGTGGAATTGTTCAAGTGGCTCTCTACTGTGTATATAGAAACAGTGAGGAACATGAAGATTTGGAGATGAAATAAAAGGTCTTCATGCAAAGTATACTGACATTATAAGCATCGACATCCAAGTGAGAAGGAAGCAACAAATTATAAAGTGTATAAATTTGTGAGCAACTCAAGTGTTAAGGAAGACAATTTAGCTAGTAAAGGTTTTACTCAGACATTTATAGATGGTTTCATTTTTATTTAATGGTCTCTTATTTTAATAAAATATCATAAATGTTAATTTCAACAAAATATACATTCAAAATTTTATAGGTCAAAGGTCAACTAATATCACTTTTACACGTTGCAAGGACATGTTTACTTTGCAGCTTTGGCTATGACGAAGGATCTAAAATGTTCCTCCAATGAGAGCAAAATTTTGGAGCTTTTAGGCACTTGTGATTTTGTTTGCAATTCATATAAATAGACATTAATTGGAGAATTAGATGACGTAGTGAAATTGGTAGAGAAACTCTCCCAAAAATATTATGAAAACAACTTTATATATGTGTGTAAGTTTTTGAATAAATTTGTGTTTAGATCAACATTTTAAATTATATTCAATATTTTGTCATTTTAAAAAAAAAAAAATCAAAATAAATGATAAAATTATAATTAAAATAAATAATAAAATTAAAAATTATAATTAAACAATATAAAAGAGAATTTTTTTTAAAAAAAAATTTATCTATTACATAAAAATGTAATAATATTAAATATATTTATATTGATATTTACAATCACAATTTTATTTCTAAAATTTAATAAATTAAAATTAAATTTAAATATATTTTATTACAAATTTAAATGTTAATTGAAACAATTGTCTAGACAACTAAATTTAAGATTTTGACAACCTCGATTTTATTTTGAACAAACATAATATTAAATACAATTTTCTATTTTCTTTATAACTATCATTTCACTAAATTTGTACATTTTCTAGTTCATAATGCATAATCTAAAATGATTGATATTAAAATTTAATCTGGATGAAATTTAATTTTAATTTTAATATCACAAAAATTAGATTTTAATATTGAGAAAATTAAGATTCTATTTTTATTATTTTTTTTTTTAATTTATTTTTTTGGAAACCTAAGACCTATTAGGCTCCCAACAACCATTATGTTTCAATGAAAATTAATGTTTTTTGCATTCAATATTTATAGTAGCTTCTAAATTATCTTTATATTTCCAGATATAAATGAATTTCAAAACACGTGTAATTTTATCATTCAATACAAAAGATTTTTTTGGGGAACATTATATCTTTTGCCAAAGTAGATAATTTATTTGGGAATTCTAAGATATCACTCTTTAATTTTATATTGGAACATAGTTTTCATTAGGCTTCTAATAATCATTATATTTTAATAATAAATAATAAGAAATAATATATCTTTTGTTAAAGTAAAAAATATTATCAAAAGTTACTTCCGTTAGGTTCCAAACAATTATTATTTTTTATTGAGAAATAATAGAAAACATTATATTTTTTGTTAAAAAATATTTTTTTTCCAATAAATTATTTATTATAAATATTTAAAATAGATTGTAATTCATTCAAATAAGCCTATTTATTAATAAAATCTAAGATATCACTGTTTGATTTTTCCATATTTAAAAATGAGATATTTTTTTAAACATTGTAGTCTGAAAAAATGACATTTTTAAAAATATTTTTTGAACATTATCAATTACATATTCTATGACACATAAGAGTATTTGAACATTGTCAATTACATCCCCTTTTATAATATTTTCCCCATTGCATTCAATTTGATCATTCTTATTCTCAAAATTAATGTATATGAAGAAAGTATCAAATTTGGTCATTCTTTTTCCTTCATATTCTCAATCTAGGCTCCCAACAACCATTATGTTTAACTGAAAATTAAATTTTCTTCATTAAATATTTATAATAGGTTTTAAATCATTCTTATTTTAATAATATATAATTTTTTTGCCTTCAAATTTTATAACAACTTATAACTAATTCACATGAATCTGAGTATAGAAGAATTCCAAAATATATAATGTTGTTTAATTTTATCTTTAAATACAAAAAAATATGTTTTTGAGAATCTAGCACCCGCTAGACTACCAAAAAACACTATGTTTTAATGATAAATAATACAAAATATTATATATTTTATTAAATTATATCATTGTTTAATTTTACCATTTTAAAATATATATATATATATATATATATATATATATATATATATTTTTCTAAACATTGTCATCTTAAAATATATATATTGAAATATTGTCAATTATATTTCCTATAATTCATAAAAGTCTTAGAATATTGTCAATTACATCTCCTATAAATTATAAAAATATTTGAACATTATCATTTACATTTCCTATTACAATATTTTCTCCATTTAAAATGAAGTCATTTTAAATGACAAAAGCATCCAATTTGACCTTTCTTCCTCCTTAAATCATTGTACATGAAGAAAGCATCAAGTTGATCATTCATCCTCCTCCAAATTCTCATTCCATAACTTTAAATGACTCAAAATAAATATTAAACATAAGAATATTAATTTAATCATTTTTCTTCTTCAAGATTCTCATTCTAGAGTTGTGCATAATTCTTAAAAATAACCAACATTATAAATCCATGAATTATGAAACAAGTAAAACTAGAAAATATAATTTAAACACTTCTTACCACTACAATTATATTAAACCTAATTCTCACAATCATAAATATATTTATCATTCCTTAAAAATCAACATCATAACTTCATGGATTTATAAAACAAATAAAACCAAGTAATAAAACTTGATTCCTTTTATCACTTTAAGTCACTTCAAGTTTATTTTTTCTCTAGTAAAAACTAAGAGATCACTTAAGCTTTTAGTTTTATGTTTTAATAAATAATATTTCATTCCTAATTGACTGGCTCAACTACAATTGACTAACTAGATCAATCATTGTTGATATCTAAAATTTAGCAATAATATTCTAACAAAAACAAATGAATACAATAAGTTTGAGGTATTTGTAGGGAATGAGTCAAGAAGTACCACAAATATCCTTGTTGAGTAGTAAATCATAATGATAAATTTATAACAAACATCATGATCCCCATTTACAAAAGAAGATCAATCTAAAATAATATTCTTTTGTAGATGGGGATCATGATGTTTGTTATTTATGTCTCCTTGTGCTTGACTACTTAGAAAGGATATATGTGGTGCTTATTGACTCATTCCCTATACATCCCTCAACCTTATCTAAGTCACTTTATATTGGCATAAAATTATTAATTCATTTTAGTTTTCAAAACATCATTTTAGAAGCCCAAAAATATTATCGTTCAATATAAAAATAAAAAATAAAAGTTGATTCTTTATAGTAGAGAGAGAGCTTAACGTACAAAGGAAACAACTAAATAAAATAAATATTGGATTTAAGCATGGCATAAAAAATATATTCTTTTAAAACCCATAACCCATAAGCTCACCCCATCCTAAATCTTGGTTTTAACTTATTCCTTTTTTCTCCTTCCAATATAAAAATAAAAAATAAAACTCGATTCCTTATAATACAAAGAGAATGCTTAATGTGTAAATGAAATAACTAAACAAAAGATATTTCGGATTGAAGCATGGTATATAAAATATATTCTTATGAAACCCATAATCTGCAAGCTCACCCCATACTAAGTCTTGATGTTAACTTGTTCCCATTTTTTTTTTACTCCCTCTACTCTAGGTTTTCACATCCTTGCTCTATGTTTACATTTTCATTTTATTTATTTATTTATTTTCTAATTTTATTTTTCATGTTTATTTATTATTATTATTTTATTTTTAAATTAATTTAATCAACAACATCATCATCATTTTTTTATTAGATAAAAATCCTAATTTACAGGGACTAGAAACTAGAGTATAAATAAAGTACAGTAAAATAAATTATGCCTTATGGACTGAGAGTCAAAAACTAAAATAATAATACTAGCAGCTAACTATCTATATGAAGAACAAAAATAAAAGGAAAGTAAAAGGAGAAGCTATTCCAAGAGGGGAGATCTCTCTATAAGTACCTCTGTAGCCTTTGTCTCCTTCTACTGCTCAACCTATTTATTATTTGTGATTTTGGCCCTAGTTTTGTTACTCAGGCCTTCCAAAATCTCCTTAGGCAAGATCATTATGGGTCTATTCCATAGTTTTTCCTTCACAAGGGTCTTCTTGGTGGGGGATTCTGGAGGGAGCTTTGGGGAAGGAGTCTCTGACTCCTTGATAGGTTACTTCTGGGGAGTACCTTCAGCCTTTACCAGTTGAGATAAAGATTGAATCATTTTGGAGACATATTATTATTATTATTATTATTATTATTATTATTATTATTATTATTATTATTATTATTATTATTATTATTATTGTTATGATGATGACTTTTGACTAGAGCATAAACCAGATTGGGACATAATTGGGAGCCTAGATCCACATGTAATTTATTAATGACCTAAATACCACATGTATACCAGATACTGTTACATGTATACCAACTATTACTAATAATGAACACCACTAGTATTGAGTATAACCAATGTCTATTAACGGCCCCAAGAGTACAATCAATAGCCATAACCAACCTCATATTCCTTTCCATAGATTTGAACTTGGGTGGGGCTTGAAATAGCCAAGCCACTTAACCAACTCTCACACATCTCATTGGAAAAATGTTGGGTAACAAGTTTTATTCAAGCAGTGCCGGAACTGGTTGTGAAGGGTAACCCTAGCCATGGATTGTGGCTTGCCTCATCATATTGAACATAGGTTTCAAGCCACCTACCGACTCCCATCTCATTGAACACTGAACTGACTAGTCCATCACATCGGGTACCCTCACAATTGATCCACCAGAGCTTAGTGTGATAATGACACTATAGAGGTGATCAGCATGGAGAATAGACCCCAAGACCTCCCACTTCTATCACTCATCTCACACACTGCTATGCAATCC
The DNA here is from genome assembly GCA_037957365.1 of Torreya grandis. NCBI lineage: Eukaryota > Viridiplantae > Streptophyta > Pinopsida > Cupressales > Taxaceae > Torreya > Torreya grandis. The sequence continues at coordinate 62,967 of JARHVA010009233.1, read as the reverse complement.
CCATCGAGTCTTATAATTATAATAATAATTATTATTATTATGAAAATTTATTTTATAATAATTATTATTATATTATTTTATATTATATTATATTTTTCTTATTATTTAATTTTTAATTTAGTTTATTTCATTACTATTATTTTTTGTTATATTTATATTTCATACTACTTAATATTACATTTTATTTATTTTTTATTAATTTATTATTTTTTAGAATTTATTTTCTCAATTTATTTTATTTAATTTAAAATTTTCAATTAATTTAATTTTAGCATTATTTTAGTTTATTATGGTTATTAATTTTCCTTATATTTATTATTATTTTATGGTTAAATATTTTATTTTATTTTATATTTTTATGATTATTCTCTTCAAATGTTAGCTGACTTAACACCCCTTTATATTTTGTGTTTGTATCACAAATACTATTTAGGACCTTAGTGTATCTTCTTTCTATTCAAACATTG
>JARHVA010009233.1:0-57500 GCA_037957365.1 Torreya grandis | reverse complement strand
GAATGTAGTGGTCATTTTAGTGGTAAATCCATGTCTTATAAAATATTACACCAAGGATACTATTGGCCCACAATGGAAAATGAATGTCATGATCATGAAAATTTATGCTATCAATGTCAAAAGCATAGAAATCTTAATCATGCACCATCCAAGGAATTACAAAGTATTGTCTCTCCATGGCCTTTTTCTCTTTGAGTATTTGATCTAATTGGAAAAAAAAATATTGAATTCTCTAAAGGACACACATTTATCATTACAATTAATGAATATCTTTAAAAATGGGTAGAAGCTATACCTTTACAATTTACTATTGGTGAAGACATTTGAAAATTTCTCCTTATGCATATCATTGCATAATTTGGGTTGCCTTCTAAAATTATCATGGATAATCACCTATTTTAAGGACAAAATGGTAAAAATATTTTATGCTAAGTTCAAAATCCAACATACTTTCTCTACTCCTTACTACCCACAAGGAAATGGGCAAGCTGTTGAAACTAAAATAAAACATTTGTTAAGATCTTAAGCAACACCATTGAAAATCATGGAGATGATTAGTGTAATTAGATTATTTGCATTCTTTAAAAATATCACACAAGTGTTCACACACCAAAATACATTCCTTATTCCCTTGTTGAAGGAACATAAGTAGTGCTTCCTCCTGAAATAAAAATGGTTTCCTTACACATATCATTGAAAGACATTATCAAAGATAATGAATATCATGAAAAGTACCTACATGACTTAGAAATTATTGATAAAAAATTCATACAAGCTCTTGATCATTTAAAATTTTATCAAACACACATTACAAGAACATATGTTACAAAAAATTATGATAAATAATTTCATTTTGATGACCTTGCACTCAAATAACATTAAAATAATGCCAATACTGATAAAGATGACAAAGCAAATGTTTGGCCAAATTGGTTGAGTACATTTATAATTACCTAAAAGATTAGCCTTGGAGTTTATCGATGAGCTACACTTGAAGGAAAGCCTATTAAAAATCACATGAATATTTTTAATTTGCATCACTATTTTATATAGATAGTTTTCTAACTTTCACTTAAGCATATTTTAATTTTTAGATATGGTAAACATAAAAAAAGATTCAAAAATTCTAAAAAGTACAAAAAAATAGATATTTGCAAAAATCTAAAATCAAAACCTATAAGTGTATTATCATGTTTCTATATTACATATTTTTATATGTCATCTATATTTATGTTCAATACATAACATATTTTGTTACCTATTCAATAGAAAAATGGTTCTCACAAGGTAGATAAGTGTGAAATATGACATATTTTTACAAATCCAAGAAATAATCATTCACAAAAAAAATTGTCCTGTTCAAAAAATTATGTATATAGTTAATTTGGATAAATTCTCACCAAACAAATAGTAGTACATTACACACATATCCTCTTACTACAGACATGTCCCTATACATTTTAAATATTTGTTTTTGAATGCAACACAATCATATGGACCTTTTAAACAATTTTGATCATATAACATAACACATATTCATAAAATTTAAAACTAAAACATAATTTTATGTGGTTTCAATGTTGGGATAGACTTTTCCCCAATATCCTTTCTCATTTGGAGGCATCTCATCATTCAATACAAACACTTTTATAGGTTGCATTTATCCACAATCTCTTTTTTGTGCTAAGCTATAATGAAAAAAAATGTTGTATTCTTCATTCAAACTTTACATGTATCATGATGAAAATGATATTTATTAACATGAACATAAATACATATGATCCAAAAATGATAAATTCATTACATAACAAAATTCAACTTTTTTAATTATTGAATGTGACCCTTGGCCTTGTGTATGGTCAACATACACCCTCTTGATTATTTCGCATCATCATGTCATGTATGTGTGGCCTTTATATTTCTATGCTTTTATGACATTTATATGTCCCTTGTATTTATCCTTCAATCCTTATGTGTGATAGTTATGCAAAATTTCTAACTCTATGCAACATTTTACGTAGGTGGCATTTGGGCCTTCTTGCATGACATTGTGTAAATTTTCTTACATGTTAACTATAGGCTACTATGGTTCCATGATTATTATCATGAACTACTATGTATCTATTACATATATCTATGGTTCCATGATACATATCATGCACATACTACTTATGTGTTTCAACGCTTCATTTTTTTTAAATACTATGTTTACAATAAATATTCAACACGTTTAAGTTATTTTCATACTTCATATACCGATTTAATGTTATATTAAAATTACATGATGAAATTCAATATAAAATATTTTCATATGTGTCAATGTTACCTCTCTAATATTCCAATACAATTCAAGTATGAAAAATATTATTACAAGATTATGTTTTTCACAAATTCTCTCACTTTTCTTTTCATACAAGCAATAAGGGGGAATCATAATAGGTTTATTTCCAAACTTTCACAAGAAATACATTTCATATTTGATAGTGTACAATATGAAAAAATTAAAAAAAAAATAGATACTAGGGGCATTCATATTGTTTATGTACTCCACTCTTATAGCTACTCAAGCACAAATACACTTGTGCAAATAAAGTTACAAGATCTCAAGTAGTTTTAAAATATAAAATTATCACTCTTTACAATACATGGGCCATGATATGCATTCATGATCAAGCTACTATGAAAAATTCAAATTTTTCTTTTTTCAAAATTTTAAGAAGTTATAGTTTGAATCTAGATCCATCTATAACGATGTGATTCATATTTGTAAATTGGAACATGTTTAATATTAGTGATGATACACATACCAATTTCACTTTAACAAGCCATGTACTAGTTCTCACCTCTTCTTTTTAGTTAAGAAAGTGAGCCACTGAGAGCTCAGTGATGCTCAATATTTTGGTTGCACTTTAGCAAACCACTTTGTTGGTCCCCATCTCTTCAAGAATTATAGATTAATATATGAGGGTTAGAACATACAATATTTTCAACTCAATAATATTCATTAATTATTCAAATTGAGACTTGATCACTCTTAATTTACATGGTTAAGACTTCTCCACATGCCTCAACAAGGGGAACATGCACATCTCCATGGATAAGACAAAGTGTGTATACACACTCAGGTTTGCATTTCCTTTACTCTATTAATTTTATACATCACTAGAATAAATGGGAGGAAAATGTATACATCGAAATTCAATAAAAAAAATACTTAAAAATGATTTTCCTTGACATTTTTACCTTGCTTAAACAATTCACCATTTGGATAACTAACAATCTCTAAGAAATCCTTCAAAGTCTTAGAAACTACTAAGAACATCTTCCAGACTTACTTATTCATAATTATTCAATAGATAATTTACTATTAATCTTATCTTATCTTATAAGGCTCTATCTTTTTAAGATAATTACACACTAAGAAAATAAGGTGGATTGTGCATCTGTCTAGTAGTGCATACTTGTCTCTCATGCTCTAACAACTATCTTTTCAAAATGGTATGCTTCCCAATGGTTTTTCCATGCATATCAATAGGTCAGTTATTAGAAACATTAACAATATTTCTATATAAAATCACATCAATGGTCACCATTGGAAGGACCTAACACTCTCATAGAAGGCACCTATCTTTCTGATTTTAAAAGGATCTATTTTTTGAGTAAATATCCCTATTGCAATTCTATTATAATTTTACAGTCTTGAACCAAGTCTAACATTGTTTATTATAGGTTGATGGAATCCTTTGTCAATTATTCTAATCAGATTTTCTATTTTCACTCATATAATCTTCCCTAAATGGATAAATACATCAACTTGATGTCATTTGGGATATATAGGCCTCCCTTAATCAATAAGAGTTTTCTGAGGATAGTTTGGCCATTCCCACTTATCCTATTCCCCCCTTTTTTTATTTGATATCATTTTTTGTGTTTTTTTAGGATTAGGGTTCTCATTTTAAAGGTATTTCATGCATCAATTTAAGATTTGCACATCAACAGGTTGCATACATATGTAGGTGAACAAACCTTGATTTTTTAGATCCCATGCATAGCTTGATAGGACAAAGTTGTAGCAGAAAGACAACAACACATTGTGCTCTTGTCCATCCCCTATGGATTTTTAAAAAAATATATAAATCCATTATTTTCTAATACACCTATGTTTTTAGGTATTTTTAGATAGTCATAGTTCATAGAAAGTTAATACAGTCTAAAATAAATCATTTACAATGACAATTCTCTAACCCTAACCTTAGTTTCTATTTTTAATAAGAAAAAATTGTGTAAATTTTGTGGATCTATGTATTTTAATATATTCTACTATAAATTTCATCCAAGTTGGATTTCAATAGTTTAAACTTCCATTTAGAGTTGATTTTTATTCATAATTGATTATAGTGTAAAAAATAATTCATCCACATAAATTTAGAATCTAACACTTTCTAGAATTCCAAAAACCATTATTTTTTTAAATAATAACACACGCACGCACACACGCGCACGCGCACACACACACACACACACACACACACACACACACACACACACACACACACACACACACACACACACACACACACACACACACACACACACACAGACACACACACACACACACACACACACACACACACACACACACACACACACACACACACACACACACACACACACACACACACACACAATTAATTAGTTAGTCAAATTATGTCATCATTTAATTATATCATCAATTAAAATAAAACATCTTAATAAAAATGAGACATCTTTTAGAACCTTTTTTTGAACATTATTAATTACATCTCATATTACAATATTTCATCTATTTGAAATGAATAAATTGTACACTAATAAAGCATATAGTTTGAAATTCTTCTTCCTCAAATCATTAGACACAAAGAAAACCTCCAATTTGACCATTCTTCTTTTATATTCTTACTCCATAGGTGTCAATTATTCCTATAAAATAGTCAACATAAGAATGCCAATCTGACCATTCTTATCCCTAGAGATTTCCACTCTAGACCTATACATAAATCATGAAAAACCAACATTAGAACTCCATGTAATTATAAAATAAGTGAAATTAGATTAAAAAAACTTTATTCCTTCTTATGACTACAATTCTATTTAATATTCTTGGAAAAAAAACCTATTTAAAACCAATATAATTATGTTGATGATTCTTTAAAAAATCAATCTTAGAAATCCATGAAATTATAAAGCATGTAAAAATAAATAACAAATCCTAGTTCCTTCTTACCACCCCAAGTTTGTTTTACTCTACAAAAAATTAAGAGCTTAGTCAAGCTTTAAATTTTATGTTTAATTTAAACATGGATTTAGTATGTCAAAAGGTATACAAAGAAAACAAACACACCAAGTAGTAGGAAAATAACAAACATGAATTTAGCATGTCAAAAGGTATACAAAGAAAACAAGTTAAATTTATGAACTCGTAGATCTTACAGCTAATAATAACAAGGGGAATGAAGTGTTAAGTCCCTACAGGGCAATAATTATTGAAGAAAAGAAACCATAAAATTGAAACATAAAAAAATCATATTGCTTTGAACTTATAGTTAATTGCAAATAGGCAAAAAAATCCTTACCATTGTAGTTACGAAAATTCTTGTGTTATTTACAATTAAAGTGTACACTATTGAATTAAATATTTACTAGCGAGACATAATTTCATCTTTTCACACAAGCCTATAAGCTATCTATTAGCAGTGACTCTAGTAATGGAAGCTACAGTCATGTGACATATAGGTTCAACTATCATATTTAAAGGATGCAACATAATATAGTAGACAAAAAAGTGGGATTAAAGGAATAGAGATAATACCTATTAAATGTTCATACAATTGTGTGAATATACTTGTTAAAATTTTATATCTCTTGTAGAAGATGATCAAATAATAGTATTACACCAATTGTACTTCTAAATACAAATTCTTTGATAGGTATGTAGTGATAAGATGGTCTTTAATCTGCCTAGTATTGATTTTGATCTTTTTTTCTAGCATTCCTTGGTAGGTACATATCCCAATATTGATTTTGATATTTTTTATAGCATTCCTTGATAGGTACATAATGATAAGATGGCCTGTGATCTATCCAGTATTGCTCTTGAATGCAAGATTTATGACAATCTGCATAACAAGCTACAAATCATGTTCAAATAATGAACCTTTAATTAGAAAGCTAATATGGAAATGCCTTTATCATAGTAAAATTCAATTGATTATAAGAAACAATATAAAAATAAAAATTATGATGAAAAACATCAGCTATATCTTATAAGAGAAGAGCAATGTATATAAATTCACACTATCCAGCTAGAGAGTTCAAAGGATTGGCATTCGTCAAAAGCATATACTTACATAAATAGTTCTAGTTTATGAGACTTGTTAATTTTTCTATCAATGTACTTTATAACTTTGAGTAATTATGCATATTTATTTTTGCAACATTTGAAAGGTTACTTGGATAATTATATTAAGGATGATGTATGTAGAGTAAAAAAACACCTGTATAGGTAGTTTATTTAGGATTTGTAGGCTTAAATAAGATGTAATAAGTAATTACAAGACAAAATCATGTATCATTGTTTAAAATATAGAACCATGAGTTTAATTCATTCAACTATATATTCATAGCATATATAACATTTGGTGTGCAAAAACAAGCAAGAAACAATGATAATTGAAAGTTTCCAAAAATAACACATCATTGTTCATGGGGGAGGGCTGGATAGTGATAATATATAGAAAATTAAAAAGATGTGTGAAGAGGAAGAACCTTGACCATCAGAGAGAAATAGATTAAGGGAGGTTAATAGAGGTAGATGACACTTGGTGTCCATAATATTATAGTTTCTTAAAGTTTATAATCTAATAATCATTTAATTTAAGAGCATGTTGTCTTACATCGGTCTTAGTAAAAGCTTTATTAAGTTTCTATGTGGGTAGGTAATCTCAACACAGAGTTTCAACTTTAGAGGAAAAACATAACGTAATCGCAACTAACCATATAAGCACCACTACAGTTGTACCTTGAAGTGCTTTGAAACATCTTTGATGAAAAATTGCCTAATAGCATCCTTAAATTCCAACATGGATGTGATTATAGACTCACAATAATAAGTATATCATAGTATTTGAATAATTATTCATGGGATAACAAATACTAAATTTATTACATAGGTTGTAGTATAGAAAATCCAAAATTACAAACAATTACAAACATACCTAAATATCATCATTAATAATAAGATGAGTCATGTGATACTTTGCTAGAAACTCAAAGGTGTTTTGATTATCAAAGTCTTCAAACTGTTATGAGAAAATAAGATTTGTTATTTCAACATCAAATTTTAATATTTTAGCTTTTAAGAACATAGTTAGCAAATTAAAAGCTTTAGTGCAAGTCAACTTGATTTATGAAATGGCATATATCTATTTGATGATGCATACATTTCTTATCTATTTGTATAATTGGCATAACTAGATAGAATTAGTGTTTTATAGAACATAGTTTAAGTGAAAAAAATTTATAAAGAAAACTTGGAATAACAATACATCAAGAACATATCACTTAAGCCTTATACACACCAATGTGCCAATATTATCAAATTATCAATTGAGATTCATAGGCAAAACAATTTTTTGCTAATGCACCTAGACAAGGACTTTTTATCCATAATTTTGATTGACAATGACATGAACTCATGAAGGAGGTCATAGTATTCCTATGAGGCATAAATTTTAATTATTAACTAATTTGATGTGCCATCTCTAAGTGTTGATGTAAATAAACATGTAAATTATTGAGCAATAAGGAAATACCTAGCCAGTAGCACATATTTGTCATAGTCCAATGTAAAATTCATCATTTAACAATTTCTCATTGTTGGTTCTCATGTCAACTATAATCGAAAGGCACTATACATATACCAACATAAGAAAACAAAAACAACCATTTGCAAGGTGAAAGATATGTCTAGTACTACCTGAGGTAACCTCTTCAGTTAGTCAAATTCCTTATGGAATTAAAACTAATGTATCTCTATAATAAATATCATATAAGTTCCACATATAAATTCATACTTTTTAAGAAAACATGCAGCTAAATATTCTTCGTTCTAAGTATTAAGAATCAACACTCCTAACATGATATAGGAAAAATATAACCAAAGACAATTTATGCTTCCATACCGCTGAAGGATGAATACCACTTAGATTGGTGTATAAGGATAATTTCCCAATAGGTATGCCCATACCTTATTAGTGAACTAGAAGAAAAGTGAGTTGCACGATAGACATAAAAAATGAATATAAAAATGGGGAAAATACAAAAGAAAGAAGACGCTCAATTTTTATATGAATATTTTGACTCTTATGACTTTCTTCTAGTGTTTATGACTGAAGAGAATAAAGACACAAAAATAGAAATAAAATGATGACATTAATTAGTGGTATACACTAATAAATAGAATGTAACATAAACTATATCTCAATTCAAACCACAAAGAGGCTAAAGCTTAGTACCAAATCTCAATTTGCACTAAACACTTATAGAGGATGTAACATATTATACACATCAATTTACCTATCAACCAAGATCCCCAAGTCCTAAAATACATTCACCATTAGTAACAACAATAACCTAAAATATTATTTTCATACTAGTTCTTCAAGATTTTTAGGATCTTAACTCTAGGTATATAGATAGGGCTCGTTGGGATTGACTTTGGGCTCTTCTTGAGTAGCATAGGTGGAAGGGGAAGAATATCCCTTTTGGGAGGGGCCTGAGCCATCAGGGAGGTAGCACTTTAGAAGAGTCAGTAAGAAAATGAATGAAGAAACCCACCTGCCCTTGTCTCTATTCTCAAAATGAGATGGTGACTTGGCTCGATCTCTCCTATCTAAGCTAGGGAGAATAGAGATGAGAGGCCTTGAATGAGACTTAGAATAAAACTATTTAATTTATCCTTCTACTTGACTAGTTACCTATAAATAAATATTGTTAGTCTAATTACAGAGACTATGGTTAGCCCCTATACCCACTATGTACTACATTTTATAATTTTTTTAATCTTGTGCAAGTACTAATGATTTTATTGAGCTTTTGCTCCTATGATTCTGAAGATAGTTCCTTGATCTAACATACATTAGAACATCCTTTTCACCTGATGAAATTTAAAAAGACACAAAGTGGCTCAAAATATATTGACCATATTCAAAGCATTCTAATTTTTACCTTGGATGAGAAACATGACCCATATATCCTCATAGATGAATCCAAGTTGAATCTAGAATAAATGTAAGCTGGTTGGATGAGAGGAAAAAATATTGAAGTACTATCATAGAGCCTAGCATCGTATGAGTAGGTCTAGGTAACAAGTATAATTCCAAACTCATACCTAATAGGGTTCATGGCTGGTAAACAAAAGTAGTTTAGGGACAATAGGACTTTTAAAAAGAGAAACATTTTCCTAATTTTTACAAAATTTTATTTGAACCTGAATAACACACAAAATCCAATTTCAAAACATCATTTTGTGTAAAAGTAGTATCAAAAAACTAAATTAATTACAAAGTCAAAAATACCAAACATGGAATTTTATATAAAGCAAAATCTAGAAGCTCTAAATTTATTTTGAAATAACTTTTTGTATCATAGAAAACACAATATTTTGGTCTCCAACATTTGGAATATAACTTTGGTTGGCTAACTATTTTAATTCATAAAACCTTACTACTATAATTATTTAAATAAACACTCTTGAAATAGACTACATCAATGTTTGAATGATATCACAATATACAAAACAATTTTGGAAAAAATATTCAACAACATTTCATTACTTAAAGTATCCTAAGTAGAAAACTGGTAACTTGAACCATATAATTTCCACTAAAGGAGACACTCTCAATGTCATCAGAGGCAATGTCACAAGCAGTCATAGTGTTAGTGCAAGTAAAAGAGGGTGATAGTTCTAATACTTGAGATGGTTATGCATTCTAAATAGATTCATCTAATTTACCTAAATCAAAAGCCTTTGTCTCTACTATTTTACCTTCAATTATATGATCAAGTGCCTAATTTGTCAAATTAATCAAAACCTTGCTTCGTCATCAAAATAATTTAACACAACAGCCATTTGGAATGCAAAAAATCACTTGTAGGTGCACCACCCTTTACAACCATAAAAACCTATCCTAATTAATGACTACCATAAACACCCATTAAAAAATAGTAATTATATCTCTGCCTTGATCTTTGGTTTTGTCTAGTAGTGAAATTACCTTGAATCATGTGACCCTGATAATAACATATAAATGTTTTACCCAATAAATAGGGAAGAAAATATATTATATTTGACTGATTAAAAATCTATAAACTTACCTTTCTAAATTATTCACATCTTTATCAGCCCATAAAACAATGCTTTGTCATTGGCTAGTGAATCTAGGATTAATTGTAAGTTAAAGGCTAATGAATGCTATTAGTCCCTCCCTCTAGGACTAATAATACTTAATGTTTAATCTTACTAGTAGTGATGAAAGCCATGGAATGTTTTTTGGGATGATTAGATACTGATGTAAGGAATATTAACTCCCTTTTGAAATGGACTTTTATCTTAATCTCATGTAGACCATTGACCTCCTCTTATAATAAGTGATGCATTAAAATTACAAGCCAAGCTAAGTTATGGGAAACATATTTATGTTGGTTTTGGTATTATTTAAGATATTTTAGTATGGTCAAGTCCATGTATAACAAAATTGCACTATCTAAATTAACATGCTCTAACTTTATTTTATTTGGTAACAAATAAATTATACAATAATTATTAATAAATCATAGATCTAGTGTGCCTAAGTTAATTAAAAGTAATTAAAAATTCAATTTTGGGGAATATTTACTAAATCCAATTGTGAAGGGCCTGAAATTTAAGAAGAGTGTCATTCCCATAACTACAAATTGAAATTTATTTTCATCACCAAGCTTTACAAGTTGAGAAATAAATACACATCCATATAAATATATGGAGTACACACACCACATCAACACTATAAATTTGTTTGTGTATAGAGAGAGCAAACATTTGACTTCAGTTTTGGAAACTTTTTATAGACATGAATTAATTACTTGGGCTTATAAAGACAAGTCAACAAAATCAAATGGCTCATATTTAAATCACATCTTCCATTGGAAATAATTTCTCCTTCAATTTAGTGAAATAATAATAAGTTATAAGGAAGAATTATATGATAGTAAAACTTAAAATAAAGGTTGGAAACTATAAATGAAAAATTGGAACAGTCTAGACATAATTCTATGTTTAAAGGATAGGAAAATTTTGCAAAATCATCTAATTCCCACCTCACTATTTTATTCATGATCCCATTAACCAATTGAATCTAGAAACAAAAAGGAGGGGAAAAAATAGCATGGATTTTACCTATGAAGATGTATATGAAAGAATAAGTAAATTTCATAAACCCAAACATCTTACTATTGATAATAATAATATTAATATATAATATTTAGTCCTTCTAATGGTGTGAAAATCCATAGAACAATGTCTAATGCATGGAATAGATAATTCCCTTTTGTATTGCCTTGTATCTAGAGCCCATCTAGACTATTAACTTTATATTATAATGAGTAAAGTGAATCCAAGCCAAAGGAAACATAGGCATGTTGAGTTAGGTGGTATTTTTGATATTTCTAGTATGATAAATTTCATGACACAACATCACCTATAACCCACAGTTTGTAAAATAAAACATCACATGCCTTAATGACACAAATCAATAACTGAAATATCCTAACAAACATGGGGACTCTTCACATGGTAGTTTGGGAACAAAAAAATAGACTTCATCTACTTTTTTTTATTAATTTTTATCGACAAAACAACAACAAAAATGTTTCGCATTAAGCTATTTATAAGGAAGATTCCCCAACAAACTAAATCAATGTAGAAACACATCTTAATAAAATATTTTTCCACTAAATATATTTTAGTCAGATCTCAAAGGATTTTTGCAAATGTATTCAATGTGTTATGTAACTATATCTTTTTAGAATCCAATTTATAGGACCCATTCCCATCCACCTCACTAATTTCACAAATCTTAATGTCCTTAGTAATCTAATTATAGGTCCAATAAGTTATAAGTTGGACCATAATAGTGCTAACCTTTTTTAGGGCATGCACAATGGAATGCAAGGTGAGGAATGAGGGATGATGATTAGATTGGGTTGGAATATGACATGTGAGATTGGAAAAGGCATGTAAATAAACATCCATATATTTTTAAATGAAAATTTAATGGATAACCACCATAAGGTGATAAAGGACACAAAAGTGCGGAAGGCAAGGCAGTAGAAAAGTGTTTGCACATAGTGCATTGGGCACAAATAAATGGGAAATTTTTACATTGAGAAGGTGTTTTAAGTGTCTCAAATTTATATAATGGGAATTGAAAAACCAATTAATTATGACCTAAAAAATGGTAAAATTTACAACCAATAAATAGTGGTTCAAGAGTATTAAGGATCTAAAGTCCATCCAACTCCACATATTAAGAAGTCCATTGCCAAAACTACACTAACAATTCCAATCCAAGCCATGGGTAAATAGGTGCATTGATTTTGGTGTTACTTAAGGTATTTATGGTATGGTCATTCACACAAAATAACTTTAGTGTCTTAGTATAGACACATAATTCTAGTATTAGACATGACAATGTTAGTCTTGACATATATTTATCATGCATGACTTATGTCTAAAAATATGACTCTTTTCCATGATCTTCTTATAATTTTACCTTTATATATAATTGGTCTTTACTGTTTGATATCATCCGCCTACGATAATTCCCTAGTCTATGCCTAATCTACTTATTATCCTAATCAGACTGTCTCCTAATCATCATATCATTATTTATTTATTTTTGGGCTTATCCAATCATATTCAGAAAGCTCCATTTCATAGAATTCATCCACCTATACTAGATCTATTTATGTTCCTTTTCACAATCATTTTCATAAACTAAAATCTTTCTTATGTGTCCACCTATACATGTCGCATATCAAGTTAGAATAAGCTACCCAAAGATTCAACTATTTATACTTATTAATCATAAGCCTATTCTCATCTATCGAGCATCTATTTATCACCTAATAATATGATATTTATATATTTCCTCATTGAGAGGAACAACCCTAAATATTTAAAATTAGAAACCCCTAAAAATATCAAGACCTAGACAACTAAGCCAAGCTAAGTTTGCATATTTTCAAGCATTGAAATCCAAGTTAAATATGCTAAATTAGCACTATTTCACACATACACCCAACCATGAGAACTATATGTGGTTTGATTCCTCTTCAAATTATTGTAAATGTAGGAAACATTGAACCACTTAGTAGGGGTTTGTTGGGGTCAGATCAATCCACCTTTTCCATTCCATTCTTTAGGTAACCTAGTGTCAAAATTGGAGCTAGGGTTTCAAAGTGAAGGAGATAGAATTTTGGACATGGGCATATCATAGAACTTTTCAATATTGCACATAATAGTGATTTATAAGTGGACACAAAGATATGTGTTGAAATATTATGACACATCTTACAGGTAAATTTTTAGTAGACATTAGATGTCTATGATTTTCCACATACATCCTTTTATACCAAATTTTATCTAGATTGGTTCTAATATTTTGTTTCTAAATCCAAGAAAATTTTGGTCCAGTTTTATACATTTCTACTTCTTTTACATAGTCTTAGACATTAGCATAAAAATAAAAAGATAAGTGCCCTAGACTTATTGGTTATTTCTAAAATTATTAAAGTGAAACTGAACATCTAATTATACATTCATATCTGCTTAATTTTAACATATCTTAGATAATTTTAATTTTCATAGTTTACACTTGTTAGGTTCATGAATAATAAAGTTAAAATAATTGGTGAACCTATTACTTTTATTGAGTAGCTCAAACCCTAGGTATCTTGGCCCTTATGGTTTCATCACTGAAGGTTTTTCATATTTTTGTAGTTCAAAATTTTGATATCTAATTTTTTATTTTTTATTTTCTTGTATTCACATAGTTTACACATCATCATAATGGAATAATAAATTAATGTGGCTCCTAATATTTATTTTCATGGAATATTCAATGAAATTTATCAAATGTAATCAACTCAATATCTTAAATTGAGTCCAAATTTACTTGATTGATTATTACATGTAACTTGAGATGATACGAAACAAACTACTAAGGTTGTAACATCTAAGGAATAACATTAGCCATTCAATGATATTAATAAAAAATTTAGAGGTATTGAATCTGCAATAGTTTTTTAGACCATTTCTACTATTCTTATTTCTACACCTATGGTTACACATGTGATGCCTACCCATGATGTGGGGAAATACAGGGTTTTCCTTAGGTTTTAGTGCCTATTTATACATAGTATACTTATGTACCTCCTATGATAACTACTCATATGAAATTTTCATCCATTCCAACTACACAATCCCTCATTCAAAAAATTATAGATTTGTAGGCCATGTTTTTATAGTTAGATCAAGGGTATTCTAGAGAGATTCTTTCAACTAATTCTCAAGCATTACTTCATAATCCATTTGGATCTATATATTTAATCTTATACCTTACCTAAAAATGTTATTAGCTCCTAATATTACATTATATGATGGTAAAGATGATCTAGAGGAACACCTAAGATAAATTCATGCAACATGTTTGGATTATGCCTCCAATGACAAGTTTTTGATTAAGTCATTTTTGTGAAGTCTTATAGACTATGCTTTGTGATGGTTCTATGGTCTCCCTTTACAATTGGTCCATGTATTTAATCCTTTTGCCTATCTATTTTTAGCACACTTTTCAATCAATATAAGTGTGAAATTATATTATGCTTAAATTTTAAAGATTAAGCATGGCCACAATGAACATATCAGTACAGATCAAATTTCTAGGATGACAAAAGCTAAGGTTGATAATTATTTTCAAGACATACTCAAGAAACAGTTTATTTCCCCTCTGCATGAGACCATTATGTTCAATATATTCCAATCATGTTATGACTTATGCCACATGGTTAAGGATCAAGAATTTAATCTCATATCTATGAATAAGCTAAAGTATATGGTCAATCATCCAACTACTTTAGGTGTAAAGTTTTAAAAAAAAAACAAATTCCAAGACCAAAAAAATGATACTAATAATGAGAAAAATAAAACATTTAAATCGATGTAAGAACCTACTAATTGGCTTATCCTTTCAGCCCCACATAGGAATAAATTTTCATAATTACCATAACCTCCTCATAAACTACTATAGAGATTACTTGAGTGCAACCTTATATCTGTTCCTCTTCGAAATGAGGTTTGTATGAGTAGGTTTATACCTAAGGGATACAAGAGTAAAAAATATTTTGATTATCATATGTAAATGGGACACTTTTAAAATAGATGTTTTTTGCTAATAAATAAGATTCAGGATCTCATTGATGATAACACTATTGAGCTTAATGAATTTAAAATATTTTATGATCCCTTTCCAAATCATGAAGAAATATAAAGTAAGACTAATATTTATGTACACATGACTTACAATGCACATCACCCTTTTGCATATTAACATCCATTCAAAGGTTTTATTAATCCACTTATAATTTTATATGTAAAATGACCAACAATTGATTTTCATGATAGTGAGATTTTGGATGATGATTCTATTTATACATCATTGTTTGTACATGTCTACATTGATTTGTAGCCTATACACAGAGACATAATAGATAATGGTTCAAGTGAACATTTTTAATGTGACTCCTTAATACTCTAAGATATACACATGAGTATTTGATGGATACAATAAATATATTCAAAGGATTTGATAGAAATAAACATAAAACTTTTGGGAGTATTATGTTACCACTCGAGGCGGGTCTTGTATTAGTTGTTATTTTATTCTTAGTTTTACAAAGTAAAATGGTATTTTACATGTACTTATGACATCCTTATATACATAAGATTTATACAATACCATACTTGGCATATAGATGTGTGATGTATATACATGTTAGTAGGGTGGTTATCCCCCCACCTCAATCACAATCAGTTATAAGACTATTTAGTTTCATTCTAAGAAAGTTGTTCAAAGGAAGAAAGTTGAATATCCTAGATGATTACTGATTTAACACCCTTTACATCAAAGGTTTATTTAGGATTCATGACAACCATTATCCACTCCATTAATGTACTAAACTAATGTTAGAGGCAACTTTATGTGTTCCACAAAAACTATTATACAGTGTATTCCAAAAGATATTATGGGTGATAAGGACACCCATAATATTCAATATCATAAGATTCATAATGATAATGATGGATATACTACATCATAATATTGTCTCTCAGATTTAGATATAAATACATATGGGAGTTCTTGTTTATAATGAGTGATTTTTTCCATTTTGATACAAGACCTACATGTGATCATCCCATTTTTAGTATATTTATGTATTAGGAACATAATAAAAGTATTTCAAATATCACAAAAATTTATAATATAAAATAACATCAAATAAATTAGAATATTTTTAAAATCAATAATCAGGACCTATGCATAACATGTATTTATAGTTTACATATTTCATCTATATTATTATCACATTATGATATATTACATATATTTTTTCATTTTCATGTATATTTTATAGAATACATGAGTGAGTGAAGGAAATACATGTTTAATATAAAAAGGAAATTTAGATGTGGGACATTCCTATAGCCAGTTAGTTACCCATGCCTCCTGGAGGCATCTTTTTGGTACATCTATTCAGTTTAAATATTTATATGACCACTCCATTGATATTATTTAACTACATTAGATTGATTATACATGTTTTTCCATTGCTTACACTAATTAGAGTGTTATATAAATATTATAATTTACCATGTGTGATGATTACATACATTGATAATATAGACTAGCTTTACTTGTTCTATACATGTTTTTGTTACTTGTTACATTGTGTGCCCATTTTGTGTTACAATACATGCATGTTTTTTATTTTAGTTTTTATATTGTGATACTGAAGTGTGAATTACATTGTATGTGGATCTTTCCTTATATGACATTGATTTTTTATTATATGCAGCTCTTACCGTGTGTGAAATTGAGTGTTCATTGTATGTGGATCTTTCCTTGTGTGAAATTGATTTTTCATTATATATGGATCTTTCCTTGTGTTGAATTTACATGTTTGTTAAGTGTATTATGTGTGATTATTTTTTGTGTGACATTGAGTATTATGGTGTGTTCTTATATTGTTTGTGTCATGGCCATGACATTGTGTGCATGTGTGGATAAATCTAGGATTATTTGTCGAGCTTGTGTTTCCTTGATCAATTTTAGGCATCTTTATTTTTTTAAATTTTATGCCATGGTATTTATCATGCATATTCTTATGTATCTTATTATTCATTATTTATATCTATCATAAAAATTACTACATGTTTAATTTACATATCGATGTTAATATGTGTATGCATAGAAAACAAGGTATCTATTAGCACATTTTAGTCTTTGGCGAATTCGGTACAAGCCCATCATTTATGTCATTTATTGTAATTTTGTATGCATAGACTATTGATATAAAATAAGGTATCGATTGGCACATTTTACTTGGGTATTTATTTATTTTGGTTTGTAAGTTTGTTTGTTAGTTATTCATCTTGTCATTTATCATAAGGATCCACAATTTTAGTCATTTGTCCTTATATAAAAGTTTATGATATCTAGATATGACATGATTGTGGCCCTATCCATGTAGTTGTCTAGGCATAATTTTCATAACTTGTTTTGAGTCACATTTCATTTAATTATTATTTTTATCTATTATGTCTTATCTTATGTCATCATTAGCACACCAATGGGTCCCAAATTAAAAATTATAATGTCTATAAACACAAGGTTTATATAAAGAATTAAGGATAGTTCTTCTCATTCTCAAAATCTATTTCAAATATTTTCATGTTTTATCTATAGAGTTTTGAAGATATATTCAATATTCTCAAAGGCTAAATTCACATTTGCATGCTTATGCTAAAGGTAAAATAGGAGAAAAGGCATCTAGACTTGCATTCACAATTCCACAAATACTTGTAAATGGGAAAATTGCATTCAATTTTGATCCATCTTTTAAGTATTATTAATTTAGTGTAGTGCTTGGTCATTCAATGAGGATTGGATAAGGTTGTCCTAATTAAATCCCTTTTACCTGATATAACCCCTCAATTTGATTCTAATTTGGTTTGGGTGTAATAAACTAGGGTTTTGTTTTTTCTAAGTATCTTGAATGACATAAAATATCTAACATTGCATAAAAATCCTAAATTTAGAAAGGTACAAGTAGTGCATTAATCATATTTTTATCATAGACAACTAGTACAAGTCTATATTCAATAGACATGAATGACCTACATTGATATCCATTTATAGTTGTTGAATTCATGAATTATCTATTTATATGACTATACCTCTAATATTTCATCGTTAAAATTATACTTAATCTATCTTATTTGTTTAGTCATTAATTATATTCAACTAGGACAAGTATGTGGTTAATGGACTCGAACAACCTGTACTAGTGCCCACTTACAACAAACCTATCGATAATTAGTTTATGATTCTTTTCCTTTGTCTGAGAATACACTGTTAGTTATTTTATTTATTTCCACTTTTAGACACTCAAAATAGTATAAAAAAATTATGTGTGAGCTAAGTATATCTCTTCTTAGTGTTTTTAAAAATAGCATTTTTCTACATTTAACAAATTGTCAAAATCAAAATTATTGATTATTGTATATCTTTACCATTCTAATATTATCTAGTTAGATATATTTCATCAAAAACAAATTATCTAGTTTTACACCTATGATTGACCTAAACATTTTATTTTTTATTTTTATCAAAAATAGGTTAAAATATATTGGTGAACT
Source organism: Torreya grandis (assembly GCA_037957365.1). NCBI lineage: Eukaryota > Viridiplantae > Streptophyta > Pinopsida > Cupressales > Taxaceae > Torreya > Torreya grandis. The sequence goes on along the minus strand of JARHVA010009233.1, from coordinate 38,446 downwards.
CGTACCTTTCTCTATCAAACATTACTTTATTTTTTTTATTTTTGATCTAAGGTTCCAGCTTAATTTTTGATTTCCAGACATTATAGGTAAATCTAATCATTCTTTATTGTATTTAACTAATCATTAATCTAGGATTTATTTTTAACCTCATGGCTTCATACTTCCTATCTTCCTTGCACAAAAATATTTGCTTTTCATTAGTTTTTAATTACTTTTTTTATCTTGCCTTTTAGAAACTATCCTCTAGTAGTTTTAAAACTCATAAGAGCTATCATTCTATGAAAAATAATATTTGGTTTTACTTGAGGCATGGTGTGTGGGGTACTACCCTGATAATCAATCTATTAGACAACACTATATATTTATTATAGTTTCTACGTACCTCACATGGTATATTAAAAACTCCTATGGTTTTATTTTTCAACTATAGGAAATATTTGACCATTTGTTCTTATAGTACACTAGTAAGTGGTTGGGCACATGAAGCCACTCTTGACCTATCATAGAGATGGAATGTTGTAGCTATGATAATGATGTAATCCTTGATATATAGTGACTTTGTGGTTATGTTCACTATTTAAAAATGGAATCAATATATCGAAGAGCCTATAAATGATAAGAGGAAAATAACCATACTAATTCAAAATATAAAAAATAATTTCATCTATTCATCCCTTATATTCCTCTTTCCATAAAGCAGAACAAAAAGAGCATAATGATAATGTATATATTCTCTCTCAATCTCTCACAAGGATAAAAATTTAAAAAAATGATAGTTAGGAAACCTCATTAACATTTTCAATCTATTGTTGCATTATATCACATTAATTAATATAAACTAAAAAAATAGTCCTTACATATAAATAACATATGATAAGAATTTTTAAGTTTTGATGAGTTAAAATGTTTAAACACAGGACTTATGGTTCCTATGTTCCAATTTAATGATTCCAATGTTTCAAATATAGTAGGTGTATCCATATTTAAAGAAAATATTTAAAGAAACTACTTTGATGAATAAAACAACTCAAAAACCAACCTTAGATAGTTCAACACATTTGCCCATAGGTTGGTTGGCTCCAAAAGAAAATGAATTAAAATATATATAAAAGAAAACAAACACGAAAAAGATTAACTAATTTCTACTCCTTATTTTTATAACATTCATAATAGGCCTCCATGAACTTCCTATGTCGAATCCAATATCCCTATTTAAATTGGAAGGTATTTTAGCAATTTCAATAACTTCCCTTACTTTCTTTTTTAAATGATTTTCTTCCCTCAAGATTATATTAGCCTCCTCCATGCTAATGTGATGATTTCTAATATCAGAGTGTGTAGCAAGGGAAAAAATATTAATATAATATTGAAGAATGTCTCAAGAGTGTTATTTTAACCTTGTTTGGAGTGATCTTACTATTTCTCTCATGCACAAATTTCCATACGAACACGATACAAGGTAAAATACTTTATGAATTTTAGGATCCATAGAATCTTTGGTTTAATATAGACTTGTGCAAACAGAATTAAGAGGTTTAAATGAAGTATAACTGCTAGGAATAAAACTCTTAAATCTATATCTACTATTACCATAAACTAGATCTAGAGTTATGCAATAAAATGCATCACGAAAACATTCCATAATTCACCATTAATATGAAAGCATAAATGAGAGCAAGATAATAATAATAACATAGATAACATATATATAACATGCTTCACCCAATGTGGGCTACATCTACCAATGAAATTTCTCAAATAACTCAGTAATCTAAAACAAGATTACAATGAACTCTCATATAGATATAAAAATCTCCTATAGAAAGTGTTGAACAAAAAGATGCACCTTTACCTATACCTGCACAATGTTGTATCTCACAAGTTGCTAAACCACACCCTGTAATGAACACTTTCACTTTGCAAAACACCTACACTTTGAATCTGATCCTTAAAGCCACATCCTGCAAATAAACCATCAACCTCTAAAGGCCACACCACACCCTGTATTTATAGTAAAATGAATAAAATCCACAAAATGAGGAGTAAATGTGAAATTATTATCCAAGATAAGTATTATCTAACATGTGACAACCCTCCTCCACTTCATCAAGCTTATCCAAAATCTCTCCTAAGGAGGAATTCACCATATTCATCTCTCCACTTTCTAAGGGCACATTTTGCCAAAAACATGTGATCTTAACCAACTCCACTAAACAAGGAAGGAGTTGCATTTTCCAAAAAACAACTAGCTTCCTCAAAAGAAGGAATTTTACATGGGAAAAGGCATCTAACAAATAACTCCATGAAATATGGAATACATAAAAATTAGGAATATAATGAATATTCCACTCACATGTGGAGAACATGAAAATTACACCCCCCATATCCTTAGAGCTCTTTAGGCCCCCAAAATTTATTCATATGGTCATGTGATATCCCCAAAGGGATCCACACTCAACAATCTCCCACTTGGAGCCCATTTCTCCTGAATAGAATCTATCACTACTCCATGACCACTAAGGCCAATCAAATCTGAATGTAGTCTCAACTTGTCTAATGTGACCACCTTAGTCATCATATCCATAGGATTATAGCTAGTATGAATATTCTCTAGCATCACCAAGTTCTCCAAAATTGTCTTGATGAAGTGATAACTTAATTGAATGTGTTCCATCCTCAAATGGAAAGTGAAGTTCTTTGCCAAATGAATATTACTCTATCACTGTGTAGTCTCCCAAATTTTTATCATGCCCAAACTCTCGAAAAAACTCTTGTAAACAAATCATCTCCTTGTTATCCTTTGTGGTAGTAACATACTCTACCTCTATGGTTGACAAAGCCACAACCTTCTATATCCTATAAATCCAACTTACCACTATATCTCCAATAGTAAATATATATCATGTTTTACTTCTCCTGCTATCAATATCCCCTACCATATCCATGTCCACATAACCATGCAAAGTGGTATCTGATCTACCATAACATATTACAAAATCAATGGTTCCTCTCAAATACCAAAGAATCCATTTCACTACCTACCACTGCTCATAACCTAGATCACTCATATACCTGCTCACAACTTCCACTGCTTAGGAAATATCTAGCCTAGTAAAAAACACATCATACATCAAGCTACCAACTACCGATGAGTAAGGTACCTTAGACATCTTAATATTTTTAGATTACATCTTGGGACACTACTCCTTTGATAGTCTAAAGTGGCCTACCAAATGAGTACTAACAGATTTAGCATCCAACATGATAAACCTTTCCAAGACTTTCTTCACATACTCTAATTGGGATAAGATCAACTTTCTCTCCTTCCTATCATGATAAATCCTCATACCAAGGATTTGATTTTTAGCACCCAAATCCTTCATAAAAAAGGATTTGCTAAGCTATTCCTTAAGCATATTAATATATTTTATGTTCTTTCCTACAACTAACATGTCATCAACATATAAACATAATATAATAAAAGAAACATCATCAAAATGTTTGATGTACATGCAATGGTTAGAATGACACCTTTGATATTCTTGTTCCAACATAAAATAATAAAATTTATTATACCATTACCATGGAGATTGTTTCAAGCCATACAAGCTCTTCTTTAGTCTTCACACATAGTTCTCTTTCACTTTGATGTCATAACCCTATGGCTACTTCATATACAACTCTTGATCCAAATCACCATGAAGAAAAGCAATTTTCACATCTAACTTTTCCAAGTGCAAATCCTCAACTGTAACTAAACCAAGAATAGTCCAAATAGAAGTTATTTTTACAACAAGATAGGAAATCTCATCAAAATCAATACCTATTTTTGTCCAAAACCCTTGACCACCATCCTATCCTTATACTATTTTCTCTCTTCATCCTCTTCTTTGATCCTAAAGATCCACTATATAGCACTTACTCAAGTGTTATATACAAAGGGCACTCTCTAGATAATGGATATGCACTCTTTCCCTAGGGAAGCCTAACCAAATCCCATGTTTGATTATCCATGAGATATCTATGCTCTTCATCCATGGCTTGTTCCCATCTCAACCTGACATCTACCTACATTATTTCCTCATAACACTATGGTTCTCCATTACCAGTGAGTAATAAATAATTTAAAGAAGGATAAAATTGTTCAAGTGCTCTTCTTACCCTAGAAGACCTTCCTACCATAGGAGTTTGTGGTCCTTGTGTATAATATTCCTAAACTAAATTCTTAGATACTTTGTCATCTATAATGTCATCTAATACTATGTACTCTTTTTGTTCTTGATCCTATTCCTATAGCTGATTCTTATGCATGACTTTTTCATTAAAGACTATATCTCTAGACTAAAATATTTTCCTATCTTTAATGCTCCATAAATGGAAACCAAAGACATCCTCACCATAACCAACAAATGTGCATTTCTTTAATTTAGCCTCTAGCTTGGTCTTATCCTCTTTCTTGATGAGAGGAAATGCTTTACATCCAAAGACTATAAAAAAATAATAATAAACATTCTTACTAGACCAAGCTTATTCTAGAATGCCTCCATCCAAAGGCATATAAGGTCCTTTGTTAATTAGATATACTACCATGCTAACTGCTTCTACCCAAAATTATAAAGACAAACCTACATGTAACCTCATTCTCCTAGCACATTCCATTATTGTTCTATTCATCCTTTTAGATACCCCATTCTGTTATGGAGTTATTAGAACCATCCCTTGCTTATAGATTCCTTTTTTAGAACAATAATCAAAGAGATCATTACTACAATACTCACCTCCATTATCTAATCTAAGACATTTCAACTTGAGACCTGTTTCATTCTCAACCAAGGCTTTCCACTTCTTAAAAGTGTCAAATACATTAGATTTATTTTTAATGCAATAAACCCAAACTTTTCTAGTTTCATCATCTATAATAGTAACATAATAATTGGATCCACCAATAGAAGATACCTGAGGTAGTCCCCATACATCTAAATGTACTAGATCTAACTTGTGATTTTATTTATGGGTCCAACCTTCATGAACTTAACCCACTTCTGTTTCCCATCCACATAATTCTCACAGAAGTCTAGATATAGATCTTTCAATCTAGGCAACTTATCTTTTAAGATTTGCATGCCCTTATGGCTTATATGACTGAGCCTGTAGTACCACATAGTTGCATCTCCATCTACAGAAACTAAATCAAGAGAATCAACACTACTATTTAAATACAAATTAAAAACTTTCTTACCTCTCAAAATCACATGAGAAACTTTGGTAACTTTCCAATAATCTACAGTAAATAATATTGAACATCCTTCACTACCCAATTGCCCCACTAAAACTAAATTCCATCTTAATATAGGCACATGTCTAACATCCTTAAGGATCCAAGTGTTCCCATTCTACATTTTAACTTGAACACAACCTTTCCCTACTATCTCACATGGTTCATCATCACCAAGATATACATGTCCTAAATTCTCTTAAACATAATCAGTAAAATAATGCCTATGTGGGGTGGCATGAAAAGATTCCCTTGAATCTAAAACACAAGACTTAGAAAAACTATCCATAAAAATAATTAAGTCATCCTAACATGATTTACCTAATGTCACATTTACCTCATTCATTTCCTCCTTGTTCGAATTCTTATCCTAAAGTGACCAACAATCCTTCTTTGAGTGTCTACTCTTTCCACAATGTCAGCATATCATCTTAGACCTAGATCTAGACTTAGATCTACCTTTTGACTTTCCACAGTTGCCTTTATTCTTGGCCTTTCATCCCCCTCTAGTATCAATGGATAAATCATTACCTAAATATGATTCACTAATGATTTTCCTTTGCATTTCCTCACTAAGGATCACACCTACAACATCCTCAAAATTCAAGCTTCCCTTGGCAAGGACTGCATTACTCATAGCCATAATCAAACTATCCCAACTATCAGGCAAAGAACATAATATTAGCAAAGCTCTAACTTCATCATAAAACTTGATTCCAACTAAAGTGAGCATACTTAAAACTATATTAAAATTATTTAGATGATTAGCTATTGAACCATTCTTAGACATTTTCATGTTAAACAATCTTTTCATAATAAAAATTTTATTAGAAGCTGAAGGTTTCTCATACAAATTTCCAAGTTTATCCATGAGATCTTTTGTGGTTTTCTCATCAAAAATATTAAATAAAATAAAAGATACAAGGCATAACTAAATGGATCCCAATGCCTTCCTATCATGTAATGACCAATCTATATCACTCATACTTATAGGTCATTCTAATTTCCCCTCTAAGGGGAGGTGTAGCTCCTTCTGATATAGGTAATCCTCTATTTGTATTTTCCACAAACCAAAATGCTTACCATCAAACTTATCCACTTTGAATCTGATCTCTTCTCTCATAGCTCCCACTCAAGCTAATAGCCTTCCTATGATTTACCTCTTTAACAAAACACATAAACCAATGACTCTGATACTAGTTATTTGGAATAAAACACGTAAATCCAGATCTACCATTACCATAAACTATATATAAATCTATGCAATAAAATTCATCATGGAAACATTCCTTAATTCATAATTACTATGAAATCATAAATGAGAGCAAGATAATAATAATAACATAGATCTAATGTGGTTCACCCAATGTGGGCTACATCCACTAATGAAAGTTCTCAAATAAATCAGTAATCTAAAACAAGATTAGAATGAAATCTCAAAGAGATAGAAAAAATCTCTTGTAGAAAGTGTTGCATAAAAAGTTTTACTTTCACCTAAACTTGCACAATGTTGTATCTCATAAGTTACTAAACCACACCCTGTAATGAACACATGTACTTTGTAAAACACTTGCATTTTGACTATGATCCTCAAATCCACAACCTAAAAATAAATTATCAACCTATAAAGGCCACACCACACCCTGTATTTATAGTAAAATGAAGAAAATCCATAAAAAGAGGAGCAAATGTGCAATGCTTATCCAAGATAAGCATTATCCAACATGTGGAAACCCTCCTCTACCTCATCAAGCCTATCCAAAAGCTCTCCTAAGGAAGAATTCACCATATTCAACTCTCCACCTTCTAAGGGCACATTTTCCCAAAAATATGTGATCTCAACTAACTCAACTCAACAAGGAGTTCCCTTTTTGAAAAAATAACTAGCTTCCTCAAAACAGGAAAGTCAACATGGGAAAAGTCATCTAACAACTAACTCCATGAAATATGGAATACATAGAAACTAGGAATATAAATAATATTCCACTCACATGTGGAGAACATGAAAATTATGCCCCCCATATCTTTGGATCTCTTTAGGCCCCCAAAATTTATTCTTCTGGTCATGTGATAACCCTAAAGGGCTCCACACTCAACAATATCCCACTTGGAGACCATTTCTCCTAAGCATAATCTATCACTTCTCCATGACCACTAAGGCTAACCAAATATGAAGATAGTCTCAACTTTTCCAATGTGATGACCTTGGTCATCATATCCATGGGATTCTAGCTAGTATGAATCTTCTCTAGCTTCACCAAATTCTCCTCTAAAGTTATCCAGATATAGTGATAATGTAACTAAATGTTTTTTGTCCTCAAATGGAAAGTTGAGTTATTTGCCAAATGAATAGCACTCTTACTATCATTTATAGTCTCCCACCTTCTTGCTCATGCCCCAACTCTTGAAATAACTCTTGTAACCAAATTATATCCTTGCTAGCCTTTATGGCAACAGTATACCTTACCTCTGTGGTTGATAAAGCCATAACCTTTTATATCATATAAATCCAACTAATTGATGTATCTTCAATAGTAAATATATATCCTATCATACTTCTCCTACTATCAATATCCCCTACTATATCTAAGTCCACATAACCATGCAAAGTGGTATCTAACCCACCATAACATAATGCAAAATCTATGGTTCCTCTCAAATATTGAAGAATCCATTTCATTACCTGCCAGTGCTCATAACCTGGATCACTAATATACCTACTCATAACTCCCACTGCTTGGGCAATATCTGGCCTAGTACAAACCATGGCATACATCAAGCTATCAATTGTTGATGAGTAAGGTACCTTGGACATCTTAAGATTTTTATCTTTCATCTTGGGACACTACTCCATTGATAATCTAAAGTGGCCTACCAAAGGAGTACTAATAGATTTAGCATCCAACATGATAAACCTTTCCAATACTTTCTTCACATACTCTAATTTGGATAAGATCAACTTCCTATTATGAGAAATCCTCATACCAAGGATTTGCTTTATAGCACCCAAATCCTTCATAGAAAAGGATTCACTAAGTTGTTTCTTGATAATATGAATATGTTGTATGTTATTTCCTAAAACTAACATGTCATCAACATACAAGCATAATATAATAAAGGAACCATCATCAAAAAATTTGATGTACATGCAATGGTCATAATGACACCTATGATATTCTTGTTCCAACATAAAACAATAAAATTTCTTATACCATTGGCATGGAGCTTGTTTCGGGCCATAAAATATATTTTTTAGTCTACACACATAGTTCTCCTTCCCTTTGACCTCATAACCCTTTGGTTGCTTCATATACAACTCTTCATCCAAATCGCCATGAAGAAAAATAGTTTTCACATCTAACTATTCTAAGTGCAAATCCTCAACTATACTAGACCAAGAACAGTCCTAATAGAAGTCATTTTTATAACAAAAGAGAAAATATCATTAAAATCAATACATAATTTTTGAGCAAACCCCTTGACCACCATCCTAGCCTTATATTATTTTCTCCCTTCATCCTCTTCTTTGATCCTAAAGATCCACTTGTTTGGCATCACACTCTTGCCCTTGGGTAGCCTAAGTAAATCACATGTTTAGTTCTCCATGAGAGATCTATACTCTTCATCCATGGCTTATTCCTGTCTCAACCTGGCATCTATCTACATTGATTCCTCATAACACTCTGGTTCTCCATTATCAGTGACTAATAAATAATTCAAAGGATAAAAATGTTCATGTGCTCTTCTTACCCTAGAAGACCTTCTTACCATAGGATTTTAGGGTCTTTGTATAAAATGTTCCTGAACTAAATCTTTAGATACTTTGTCATCCAATACTATGTACTCTTTTTGTTCATAATCATGTTCCTACAACTAATCCTTATGCATGACTTTTTCATTAAAGACTACATCTCTAGACTGAAATATTTTCCTATCTTTAATGCTCCATAAACAAAAACCAAATTCATCCTCACCATAACAAAAAAATGTATATTTCTCTAATTTAGCATCTAGCTTGGTCCTATCCTCTTTCTTGATGAGAACAAATGCTTCACATCCAAAGACTCTAAGAAAAGAATATTCAACATTCTTACTAGACCAATCTTGTTTTAGAATGCCTCCATCCAAAGGCATAGAAGGTCCTCTGTTAATTAGATATACTACCATGTTAACTGCTTCTACCTAAAACCTTAAAGGCAAACTTACATGTAATCGCATGCTCCTAGATCATTCCATTATTGTTCTATTTGTCCTTTTTGATACCCCATTCTATTGTGGAGTTCCTAGAACCATCTTTTACTTATAGATTCCATTTTTAGAATAATAATTAAAGAAATGATTACTACAATACTCACCTCCATTATCTGATCTGAAACATTTCAACTTGAGACTTGTTTCATTCTCAACCAAGGCTTTCCACTTCTTAAAAGTGTCAAATACATCAAATTTATTTTTAATGCAATAAATCCAAACTTTTCTAGTTTCATCATCTATAAAAGTAACATAATAATTGGATCCACCAATAGAGGATACCTGAGCTAGTCCCCATACATCTGAGTATACTAGATCTAACTTGTGATTTTTTTTATGGGTCTAACCTTCAGTAACTTAACCCACTTTTGTTTCCCATACACATAATTCTCACAAAAGTCTATATCTATATCTTTCAATCTAGGCAGCTTATCTTATAAGATTTGCATGCCCTTATGGCTCATATGATTAAGCCTATAGTGCCACATAGTTACATCTCCATCTATAGAAACTAAATCAAGAGAATCAACACTACTAGTCAAATACAAAGTAACAAATTTCTTACCTCTCAAAATCACAAGAACACCTTTGGTAAATTTCCAATAATCTATAATAAACAATACTAAACATCCCTCACTACCTAATTTCACCACTGAAACCAAATTTTATCTCAACATAGGCACGTGTCTAACATCCTTAATGATCCATGTGTTCCCATTCTACATCTTAAACTGAATACAACCTTTTTGTACTATCTCACATGGTTCATCATCATGAAGATATACATGTCCTATATTCTCTTGAACATAATCAGTAAAATAATGCTTATGTGGGGTGGCATGAAAAGAAGCCCCTAAATCTAATACCCAAGACTCAGAAAAACTATCCATAAAAAGAATTAAGGAAACTTGGCATGATTGAATTTATGTCACATTTACCTCATTTTTTTCCTCCTTGTTGGCATTCTTATCCTAAAGTGACCAACAATCCTTCTTTGAGTGTCAACTCTTCCCACAATGTCAACATATCATCTTGGATTTGGATCTAGACTTAGATCTACCTTTTAACTTTCCATGATTGCCCTTTCTCTTGTCATTTTGCCTCCCTTTAGTATCAATAGATAAATCATTACCTAAATATGATTCACCAATGTTTTTCCTTCACATCTCCTCTCTAAGGATCACACCTATAACATCCTCAAAATTCAAGCTTCTCTTGGCAAGGACTACATTACTCATAGCCATAACCAAACTATCCCAACTATCAGGCAAAGAACATAATATTATAAAATCTCTAATTTCATCATCAAACTTAACTCCAACTGAAGTGAGCATACTTAAAATTGTATTAAAATCATTTAGATGATTAGATATTGAACCATTCTTAGACATTTTCATGTTAAACTATCTTTTCATAAGAAAATTTTTATTAGAAGCTAAAGGTTTCTCATAAAAATTTCCAAGTCTATCCATGAGATATTTTGTGGTTTTCTCATCATAAATATTAATTTCAATAGAGGATGCAAGGCATAACTTAATGGCTCTGAATGCCTTCCTATCAACTATTGACCAATCCGCATCACTCATACTTACAGGTTGTTCTACTTTCCCCTCTAAGGGGAGATGTAGCTCCTTGTGATATAGGTAATCCTCCATCTACATTTTCCACAAAAAAATGCTTACCATCAAACTTCTCCACTTTGAATATGATCTCTTCTCCCATAGCTCCCACTCAAGCTAATAGACTTCCTATGATTTACCACTTCAGCAAAATACATAAACCAATAACTCTGATACTAGTTGTTCGGAATAAAAATTTTAAATCTAGATCTACTATTACCATAAACCAGATCTAAAGATATGCAATAAAATGCATCCATTAATATGATATCATAAATGAGATCAAAATAATAATAATAATAAAATAGATAACATAGATCTAATCCGGTTCACCCAATGTGGGCTACATCCACTAATAAAAGTTCTCAAATAAATAATTAATCTAAAATAAGATTATAATGAACTCTCATAAAGATAGAAAAAATCTACCATAGAAAGTGTTGCACAAAAAGATGCACTTTCACCTGCACCTGCACAATGTTGTATCTCACAAGTTGCTAAACCACACCCTATAATGAACACTTGCACTTTGAAAAACACCTACACTTTGACTCTGATCCTCAAAGCCACACCCTGCAAATAAACCATCAACCTATGAAGGCCACACCACACCCTATATTTATATTTAAATGAAGAAAATATACAAAAGGAGGAGCAAATGTGCAATGCTTATCCAAGATAATCATTATCCAACATGTGACAACCCTCCTCCACCTCATCAAACTTATCCAAAATCTCTCCCAAGTAAGAATTCACCATATTTATCTCTCCACCTTCTAAGGACACATTTTCCCAAAAACATGTGATCTCAAACAACTCCACTCAATAAGGAAGGAGTTGCATTTTCCAAAAAATAACTAGCTTCCTCAAAACAAGGAAGTCAATATGGGAAAAGGCATCTAAAAACTAACTCCATGAAATATGTAATACATATAAATTAGGAATACAAGGAATATTCCACTCACATGTGGAAAACATGAAAATTATGCCCCCCACATCCTTGGAGCTCTTTATGCCCCCAAAATTTATTCCTATGGTCATTTTATAGCCCCAAAGGGCTCCACACTCAATAATCTCCCACTTGGAGACAATTTTTCTTGAATAGAATCTATCATTTCTCCATGACCACTAAGGCCAACCAAATCTAAACATAATCTTAGTTTGTCCAATGTGGATACCTTGGTCATCATATCCATAAGATTTAGGATAGTATGAATCTTTTCTTGCTTCACCAAGTTCTCCTCCAAAGCTATCCTAATGAAGTGATAATGTAACTAAATGTGTTTCATCCTCAAGTGGAAAGTAGAGTTCTTTGGTGAATGAATAACATTCTAACTATCACTATGTAGTTTCCCAAATTTTTACTCATGCCCCAACTCTGGAAACAACTCTTGTAACCAAATCACCTCCTTGCTAGCCTTTGTGGCAGCAACATACTCTACCTTTATGGTTGACAAAGCCACAACCTTTTATATCCTAGAAATCCAACTAACCATTATATCTCTAATAGGAAATATATATCCTATCATACTTCTCCAACTATCAATATCCCCTACCATATCCAAGTCCATATAATGATGCAAAGTGGTAACTAATCCACCATAACATAATGCAAAATCAATGGTTCCTCTCAAATACTAAATAATCTATTTCACTGCATGCTAATGCTCATAACCTAGATCACTCATATACATGTTCATAATTCCCACTACTTAGGCAATATCTGGCCTAGTATAAACCATGACATACATCAAGCCAACAACTATCACTGAGTAAGGTACCTTAGACATCTTAAGCTTTTCAACTTTTATCTTGGGACATTACTCCTTTGATAATCTAAAGTGGCTTTCCAAAGGAGTACCAACAGATTTAGCATCCAACATAATAAACCTTTCCAAGAATTTTTGCACATACTCTAATTGGGATAAGATCAACTCCCTCTCCTTCCTATCATGAGAAATCCTCATACCAAGGATTTGCTTTACAACACCCAAATCCTTCATAGAAAAGGAATCACTAAGCTATTTCTTGAGCATATGAATATGTTGTATGTTCTCTCCTATAACTAACATGTCATCGATATACAAGCATAATATAATGAAGGAAACATCATCAAAATGTTTAACATACATGCAATGGTCAAAATGACACCTTTGATATTCTTGTTTCAACATAAAATAATCAAATTTCTTGTACCATTTATTGTGGAGCTTGTTTTAGGCCATACAAGCTCTTCTTTAGTCTACACACATAGTTCTCCTTCCCTTTGACCTCATAACCCTATGGATGCTTCATATACCATGAAGAAAAGTAGTTTTCACATCTAACTATTGTAAGTACAAATCCTTAACTACAACTAAACCAAGAATAGTACTAATAGAAGTCATTTTTACAATAAGAGAGAAAATCTCATCAAAATCAATACCTATTTTTTGTGCAAACCCCTTGACCACCATCCTTGCCTTATACCATTTTCTCCCTTCATACTCTTCTTTGATCTTGAAGATCCACTTGTTCATAAATGCACTCTTACCATTGGGTAGCCTAACTAAATTACATGTTTGGTTCTCCATGAGAGATCTATGTTCCTCATCCATGGATTTTTCCCACTTTAACTTGGTATCTACCTGTATTGCTTCCTCATAACACTCTAGTTGTCCATTATCAGTGAGTAAAAAATAATTCAAAGAAGGAGAAAAATGTTTAGGTGTTTTTCTTAACCTAGAAGACCTTCTTACCATAGGAGTTTATGGTCCTTGTGTATAAGGTTCCTAAATTGAATCTTTAGATACTTTGCCATCTGTAATGTCATCTAATACTATGTACTCTTTCTCTTCCTGATTTTGTTCTTGCAATTGATCCTTATGCATGACTTTTTCATTAAAGACAACATCTCTAGACCAAAATATTTTTCTATCTTTAATGCTCCATAAATGGAAACCAAAGTCATCCTCACCATAACCAACAAATGTGCATTTCTCTGATTTAGCCTCTAGTTTGCTCCTATCCTCTTTCTTAATGAGAGAAAAAGCCTCACATCCAAAGACTCTAAGAAGAGAATAGTCAAAAAATTTACTAGACCAAGCTTGTTCAAGAATGCCTCCATCAAAAGGAATAAAAAGTCCTCTATTAATCAGATATACTACCATGCTAATTATTTCTACCCAAAACTATAAAGACAACCCTGCATGTAACCTCATGCTCCTAGAATGTTCCATTATTGTTATGTTAATCCTTTTAGATACCCCATTATATTGTGTAATTCTTGGAACCATCCTTTGCTTATGGATTCCATTATTAAAACAATAATCAAAGAAATCATTACTACAATACTCACCTCCATTATGTGATCTAAGACATTTCAACTTGAGACCTATTTCATTCTCAATCAAGGCTTTCCACTTCTTAAAAGTTTCAAATACATTAGATTTATTTTTAATGCAATAAACCAAAAAAAATTTAGTTGCATGATCTATAAAAGTTACATAATAATTGGATCCACCAATAAAAGATACATGAGCTGGTCCACATACATTTGAATGTACCAGATATAACTTGTGATCTTTCTTTGTGGATCCAACCTTCAAGAACTTAACCTGCTTCTATTTCCCATACACATAATTATCATAGAAGTCTAGATCTAGATCATTCAATCTAAGCAATTTATCTTTTAAGATTTGCATGCCCTTATGACTCATATAATCGAGCTTGTAATGCCACATAATTTTATCTCCATATACAGTAACTAAATTGAGATAATCAACACATTTGTTGGTTATGGTGAGGATGACTTTGTTTTCCATTTATGGAGCATTAAAGATAGGAAAATATTTCAATCTAGAGATGTAGTCTTTAATGAAAATTTCATGTAAAAGGATCAGTTATAGGAACAAGATTAGAAATAGAAAGAGTGCACAATATTGGATTACATTAGGGGACATCACATTTATTCTTTCATATTAATAGTGAGTCTAAACATCAAAGGAAGAGGAGTATCCCACCAAATGTTTTAATTTCATAGGTAAATATTTTAAAAGAGGGGAAGTTGGGGAGTTTATTGCATTGACAATGGGTTTGAGGGGAACTCCATCCTTATGAATTTTTAGAGCATCATAAATCTTAGACATAATAGTTTCATGTGGTAATAGTCATATCTTATCAGTGGCATTCAAAGATGATTCTTTTATAACTTTGGTAACTTTATTCACATTCATCTTTAAAAGATTTTTTGCAACCTTTCTCTAGCTCCAATTGAAATTAAGATGTTCAAGCATCTTAGCATCACACTCCTTTGTATCAAAAATTATGGTATTTTTTCCCTTATTCACTTTGAGTATGGCTAGACCTTTATTTCTATTGAGGTATCTTATGGCTTTGTGTTCCTCTTTGGAAATGTTACTCCTTGGGGGTCTAAATTTTTTAACACTAAGGAACATTATGCCCTTACCTCCTTGACTACATCCTCCTCCAAGTTTATAATATGTGATTCTATACCCATAATAATATCTTCATAAGGAATATAAGAGGGAGCCACCTCAAAACCAATCCTATGTTCCAAGAGTTTCAAGGATGGGTAATCTAATGGTACACATTAAAATATGAAACCAAACTTACACTCCACTAATTGGCACTAGATTTTAAACTTATTATAAACTAATGAAAACAACATTCTCAAATAAATCAATGTGGTTACCCATATCAACAACATCCTTAGATATGACTACAGCTTTCCCATAAAAGAAAGTAGGTTCAGATTTTCTAGAAGACAACTGGGATCTGACACAAGTAATGTTATTCTGTTGACACCCTACCAACTTTTCAAATTTCTTTTTATGTTTCAATGTGGTTTTATTCATTTATAAATCTATTATTTTGGCTAAACCACCTTCCATTTTTGACCATATATCCAATCTTAGTTAACATGCCAACTTCAGATGGAGCTTATGCACCTTGAAAGAGAGGATTGACATAACACAATGAATTTATTTTTTGATAATGCTCAGACTTATTTTGTGAAATAAATATATATTTCTATCTTAGAATAGTGGGATATTACTACAAAGTTTAGATTGACGTGAGAATATCTACACCACTTGAGAAAATCCAGAATTGAATCTTCTTTGTAGATCTTTAATTTTAACTTCTGAAAAAAAGTGATATCTTTATACATATTCCCCCATACAACGCTATAATAATAATTTTTAAGTTTACATGAGGTAAAATGTTTAGATGCTTGATTTCTAATTCCTCCATGTTCTACTTAATGATTCCAAAATTTTAGTATAGTAGGTAATCCCCCTCTCTCTTGAAAATATATATGATACACATGCACATATGATATTCCATACTCTCCTATATAAATTTATAATGAGATACAAGATATGATTATCTTTATCCTCCCTTAGAAGTAATAGATAATACTATAAATGATACTCTTTCTCACTCTCTTGAAATATCAAATATGACAAATGAACTTGATTTACAAACAAAAAGTGATGTTATTTATTTATATTTTAAAATATATATATATTAGATAGGGTGAATTATTACATGTTTTAAAGTTCTTAGAGCTTGTTAAAATGGATATTTAAGATAAAACATGCATGCTCAAATGAAACACCTCTAATAGCAACAACTAGGTAAGTAAAAACTCTTGTTGTGGGACTGAATAAAACACAACATGGAAGAGGATACTACCATCCAAAATGGTAATCCTCCATGAGAAAAAAAAAAGGAAAAGATGCCCCCTAAAATAATAGAGGGTCATCCATGAATCATCTAGCCAAGGGAGAGTTCGTCAGATAAACCAATGGCAGAGGGCCTTCTTCCATGTCAACTATCATTTTCCAGACTTCTACTTCAAGGTCCCCTAGAGTGAAGGGACATGTAAGAGGAATTTTCAATTGTAATATGTTTACCTTTCTTATTTTTATACTTTTCAGCCCATTCTTCCTTATCATCAGCTAACTCTAGAAAATAAGGAATGGGTATTTTGAGAGAAGTAATAGGCTAAGGAATGTCATCTATAGGTATAGCTTTTGTAGCATCCACCCCTGAATCAAGAACTTAAATCTCAGAGTTTTTAAGAACTTTAATCTTAGCATCTTCAGCCCTAGGGATAGCTTGGTCATCAATTGCTAAAGGAGATTTATAAAAATATGATCATGACATACTTTTAAAATATTCTTAAGATAATATTCCTATATCCATAGAAATAAAATTTCATGATATTACTCATTATGATGACTCTTTCTCCTTTCCTAGGTAAAAAAACCAAATTAAGAGCAATGTGATGTATTTACTCTCATACAAATTCAATTTAATAAGATAAGCAATGATTCTCAACTTTGTACCCATTTTATCTTATATTTCAATCCTCAATAATGTAATGACATTTTTCATAATCCTCTCATACTAATGTTTAAAATAGATGATTGAATACAACCCATGAGTGAACCTTTTCAAATCACTACCATTCCTACTATTATATAGTATCCATGATGTTATTAGTGAACTCCAAAATCAAGTTCTTGACCTCACTTTACAAACTAGATCATGTTGTATGAATATCAAAGATAATGTTATCTTAAGACAACCCTATACACAAGGTATATATAAAAATATATATCCAAATGATTTAATTATTCCTAAACTACCATTTTTGATGGTTATGGATACCCTTGAACTCAATTAATTATATATACACTTTCTTTCATACATTAGGGAAATGATGGATGTATTATATTAAAAACTTCCCACATAAGTCTCATAAGAGATGCTTCAGATTTGTTTAAAATAGTTTACCTATTGGATCCTTACTTAACATTAAAAATTTAGAAGACACATTTTTATTAGATTATCACTTATACATGGTACCTAAGTTCACATTGGAACGTATACAAGGTTTACATCAGGATTATGATGAGCTTATTGAATATTAAATTTTACAATTCAACGATTATTGAAACTCATTAACTTATCAAACCTTAAATTTTGAAAAGCAATTTATCTTTACTATGGGTATTTTGTCTCCACTCAAATAAAGATCCATGTATAAAATTTATGTTTATTTTGATAAAATATACATGGATGTGTTCAAATATTAATTTGATATAAATTCCACAACACAATAAGTTGATGATTTAGAATCATCTTCACACAAGAAAGTTGTTATCAATAAATAGAGGAATTTAGATTTAATATCTAAAATAAAGAATCTAGTTCTAATCATTGATAAGATAAATTAGGCACTAGAGATGAATCCTATCAAAGAATAACACGTCAAGGTACCCCATAAAGGGAAAGAACTAGTTTACAAAGCACTAACTCCAGTAAATAGATATATTTTTAGTAAGATGCCATTACTTTAGTTTGATAGATTTAGAGATCAAAAACATGAGATTTTACATGCATTGTTGGATAAAAAGTTTATTATCTTTCCTCCTAATTACTATTATCCTCCTCATCATTTGGATTACATAAAATTCAAACCATTTTTCAGCTATCATAAATGGACATAAGGATAATTATTTCTACACCTTTCATGAAAATATATAACTATTAGCATATAAAAAGGTTATCACATTTGTAAAATTAGATAATAGGGAAACATAATAAACTCCTACTAGTATCTCAAAAAGAGTTGATGATTATTCAAATATTTGTTAATAAAACACATAAATAATATTTTGTTGTTGATAACATGCAAAAACATAATACATATACAATTAAATTTTTGAAAAACATGGGATATAACAAGCAAGATTTAAAACATACATAAGGTTTTTATACATGACATATTTTTTTACCAATTAATTTGGGACTCAAGATAGTAATCACATTTTGAATTGTAAATTATACTACCCAATAGGGAAATGTAATTTAGATAGCCTTGGATATAAAAAATGAACACAACGGTGAATAAGGTTAATACCATTTTATATTTGACTTTCAAAATTGGTTTTTAAACAATCAAAATCAACAAATCAAATAAGTTCATCACAGTGGTACATCACAATAATACATATCAACTTGCACAAACATGGATATAAAATTAAAAGTACCATAATTTGAATCCAAGATATGAACATATAATGCATATTTTAATGATGTTGAAAGCACAAGTGCCAGAAGTAACTTATATAAATGAAAACATATATTAAAATACATAATTAGAGATATAGTATCACAAGTAAATATAAGTAATAATAATTATGGTGCACAATTTATCTTTCCATCAAGATAGTCAAATCATTATATAGTTTGTAATTAACTCTATTATATTAATATGTCATAAATTAAATTAATACATTTCTCACTTACAAGAGCATAATCATATATATGAAGATTTTAAATTTTTATATTATCACATGACTTAATTATCATATGCGAACATTTTCCAAGAGCACATATAATATAAAATCCCACATAAGTATAATACAATTACAACTATATCAAATACCATATATATGTATATATATAGAGAGAGACACATACAAATATATGTATATGCATATGTATATGTATATGTATATGTATATGTATATGTATATGTATATGTATATGTATATGTATATGTATATGTATATGTATATGTATATGTGTGTGTGAGTGTGCATGTATATAATATAAGTATAACATAATACAATTTCACTCAACTATGGGTTCATCATCCTATGCCTCTCAACCTCCATCAACTAGTAGTCGACTATGAGATATGGAAGTTTCACTATAATTTGGTTGTGATATCGAGTGAGATCAACTAATAGTCGACTATGAGATATGGAAGTTCCACTATAATCTGGTTGTGATCTCAAGTGGGATCAACTCTTTCTTTCGTAATCCTCATACACTACCACTCATGTCTATTATGAAACATGCTCACTTACAAGAGAATAAAAAAATATATCAACATTTTCAATCCTCATGTTATCACATGATTTAAATGATCATATGAAAACATTTTTGAAGAGCACCTATAATATAAAATTCCACATGCTTCTAATTAAATAAAGCATTTATGAAAGACCTTATATATGTTAAATTTTTTACATAATATAAGTGCACCACATGATACAATGTCACTCAATAATGGGATCATTACCCTATGCCTTGCAACCTCAGTCTACTAATAACTAACTATGAGAAGAGGAATTTTCACTATAATCTAGTCATGATCTTGAGTGGGATCAACTCTTTTGCTCACAATCCTCATACACTACCTCTTGTGCTTGTTGTGTAACATGCTCATGTTTAAACTATACATATCATGAAATACATTATAAACTAAATCCATTTATGGAGCAAGAGGATGAATCTTATGTCTGGTAAGTTCTTCCATCAACTGGTCATGCTCAATGGTAACCAAATCTCTCTCATATTTCATGTCATTACACTTTGTTTCCATTGCAACATAGTCTAGAATATATTATCACTTGATAAAAAAGGGTGACACTCTTACCTAAAATATTAGTAGCATGCTTCAAAATACCACTAGGTACTACCTCAAAAGTCACATGTTGTGTAAGGACCTAGAGACATGTCTTTGTAATGGTAATATAATACTCATCATCCCTTAAAAAATCAATGATATGTAATATCAATATACAAGTTATCAAAAATAATGAAACTATGCATAAACATAAAATAGAACAAATGCATACTAGTAGGAGTTGCTTACAGACTATCCATTATTACACCACCTGTATCCAATCCACCTTGTGCCCCAAGGGGATCTTTTAGTACAACTAGAAATAAAATATTCCACCTTGGGTTGAATACCATTGTGCATATATTGGTGTATAGTGTAGACACCGAAATCGTGTCGACTCCCCTGGTCATTCCCCGTCTTATTCTTCTTCGCCTATTGAACCCTTGTCGATCACTTTTTCCACCAACCTTGACCCTGGCAGCATGTAAAAATGAGCACAGAGCAAAAGGTAGACTCTATCCCCATTATGCATCTGCCGACGATGGTCTTTACCCGACCGATGTCGCCGACGTCGATCACCTATCGGCCGACGTTGGCACTCCTGCCGACGTCGGTCACCTTCCCCTTGTCCGTTATCAGTTACCATTCGGTTTCCCGAAACGGTTGACGAACCGTCTCTGGAACCGTCCCCGTCCCCCGCCTTCATCAACCTCCACCAACCATTCGAGCCAAATCCTGAACGCTATTCGAAACGCTGAGCAACCAACCTGCGAATTCCTCCATCAACCTGTGAACCCCGAGCAATCATCAACACTACGACATCAACACTCTCGGATTCAATCCGACTCCAACTATGGCTTTCATCGCATCGTCTGCCAGGTAAGTATTATTCTGTTTATTTCATTTCTTTCTCAGTTATTATTTATCAGTTCTGTTATCCCTGCCTCTGTCCCGACTCCCCCAGACTCAGACCTCATCCCGACCTTGCCCAGACCCTGTCCCGACTCTGTCCAAAACCCCCCAGACTCTCTCAGAACCTGTCCCGACTCTATCCAAAACCCTACCCTGACCTTATCAGACCCTGTCCCGACTCTCCCAGACCCTGTCTCGACTCTATTGAGACCTGTCCCGACTCTCTCAGACCCTGTCCCGAACCTTTTCCCAGAACCTGCCCCTACTGACGCCGGTCACTACCCCGACCGACGACGGCACCTTAACCGACGTCGGCACCTTCCCTAACCGACGCCGGCACCACAGAGACCGACGCCGGTGACTGTGCAGAACAGTGCTGCATATCAGGTACGCTCTTTATTTTTTTGTCATTTATTTCTGTCATTATCATCTAATTTCATCCAATATTCTGCTCTTTTTTATCAGTGGGTTGATATCTTTCTAGGGAGTCTTCGTACTTCCGGGATCGGGCGTTCGCCTGACAGCCCACCCTATCTTTGACTAACATTTTTCTGTGTTTTAGCCTTTTCTTCGCAGGTGTCATTCCTCCACAGCAAAAGAGGAGAATCTTTCAACGTCTGATTTCGGTGCGCACGACTTTATCAGGTACTTCTAGCCTTGACCATCTTTTAGTTTCTTATTTCTTCTTTGAATGTAGAAAGCAATTTTGCATAGAAACATTCTGGCATGCCCGGTGGGACCCTAGGTCCTCCTTGGGTTCTTTCTTTCTTTCGTTCATTTAGGTGCATTAGGTTTCTTCCTTTTCGCCTCCTTTCGTCTCTTCTTAAACGACATCATAAGTAGAACTAAAACGAACATTTCTTTCTTTCTTGCATTTCTAGACTAGTTAAAAGTCATATTCTTCGACTCTTTCTCCATTCGTCTTCATACGAACAAACATTTCGACTTGGACATTAAAACACTTTGCATTCATTTCTGATTGCCTGCATCTTTTAGACCACACATAGTAATTAAAACGCATATTGAATTAATCTAGATCACTTGATGTTACACGACCAAACCACCTGCACAAAACAAACATAAAACTTACCTGAGACAAGGCCCGACTGGGATTTCATCCCCCAGCAGATACCTTACCCGTCCCGGTGACCCTACTTGGATTTCATCACCAAGGGGGAAGCCCACTCCATTCTCTGGCGGAGGATAAACTCTAGTGGAAGTATATTTTGGCTAAGCGAAACCAGCTAACCACTGGAATTGTGAAGTGAGGGGAGCTTGCTCCTTAGCACCAGGCCTGTACGGAAGCTAACACAGATTTCTTGAGCACCATAACAAAACCCGAAACCATCCATAGACTGCTTCTTTTAGGACCCGACTCACAAAGCCAATCTTCCTCTACACACATATTCTAAGGCATAAGCCACTATAATCCTAATAATTTACTTCTAGGGTTTTAGGATCTATTTGTGTCTTCATCTTTTAGTTCTTATCTGCCTGTTTGAGCTTATGAGGACGTTCTCCCTTGCCTTGAATGGTTCTGACTCGTAGCCAAGCCAAGGCTCTAGTCGATCACGCGAGGCATCATCCTCTTCCATCTACCCCGCCTACAACCAACCCTATAATGGAGTTCAACTCGGAAACTGAAAGAACTCCTACCAGACCATCTCCGCCCCAAACGCCTATTATTCCAGAAGGGGACCAAGACTTCGCACGATTCTTGGACCTCAATACCAAAGCCCTACAACACTATCTCGCGAATAGCCAAACGCGAGACCCCTTTGGCAATCCAATTTATGGAATGCTGACTTCTCTCCTCGCGACGGCGGTCGTATCAACAACGTCCGTAGTCCAACCCTTAGACACCCAGGCTGTTTCCTCAACCAATGACCAACCTTTCACCAACCATCCAAGTGTGGCCTCTCCTTCCGTTGTTGGGCCCACTTTCACCGGGGTTTCAGCCCCCAATCAATCTCAGTCCACTCAACCACTTTCTACCCCCTTTCAAAACCTGGTCGTCTCTATTCCGCCCACCCTTACTCCTATCAACACTAGGGTGGCTACCCATCCGTTAGCCCATGTTACCTCTAACCAACCTCCCATGACAACATCAAACCTAGCCATACCTTCCATCCAACCATCTTTAGTCACTTCTTCCGTCCCTACGACTAGTCATCCGTACGTTGCGCCCTTATTGGTACAACCGACTACGTCGTATACCTCTTCCAGCCTCTTTCAAGCGCCTCACAATCTAGGAGGTGCTCCACCCACCAATCCGTCAGTAGATATTATCAAGATGCTGATGGATAAAATGTCCAACCTAGAGACCTCCATTACCGGCTCACGCAACACTCTCTCGTACGAACAAATCTGTAACGAGCCCATCCATCCTTCTGTCCCCATCAGACCATATCTCAGCCAGTGGGAACTTCCTAAGTTTTCTCGTTTCCAGAGTAAGGAAGACCCACAACAACATTTACGGGCATTCAGACATGCCTGTTACCTTATCGCCCACGACGATGCGTTGCTCTTACGCACGTTTCCCATGTCCCTCTCGGGTGCTGCACTTGACTGGTATAGCTCTCTTCCTAGCCATTTCATCCTCACGTTCACTCAGTTGGCCCAGCTCTTCCTCGATCATTTCTCCATCAATATCACCAAGAAGGTCTCTATCACAGACCTCTATTCTATTCGCCAGTTCGAGGATGAATCTATTGCTGATTTCGTCGCTCGGTGGAGGAGCCTTATCAATCAACTTTCATTTTCTTTACCTCAGCCTGAGCTTATTGAACTTTTCTCTCAAGCCTGTGCTAAACATATTTCTTCTACCTTGAGGGTTCAAACCTTCCGCACTTTTGACGAAGCCTTCACGATGGCTCGTAAACTTGAGTTACGTGCCGTTGAGGAGAATAAAGTCAAGTTGCAGAGTAAGAATCCCAACTCCAAAACCAATGACCCTTCTTCTAAGCCCTCCTCGTCCAATCCTAAATCTAAAGCTTCAGCAAATGCTGTGGTTGTTAGATCTTCCTCTTCTTTGCCTTCAACTAATCAACCTGAACCATCCACGTCCATGAGCGCCACTCGCCAATTTCAGCAGAGATACATACAGCGACAGTTTACTCCACTTGGAGAATCATACGCGTCTGTGCTGGAAAAACTCGTCAAACAAGGGGCCATCAATCTCCCTCAGATCCGACCTCCACCACAATTTGATCCCTCATGCGCCATCCCTACGTGGTATAGGGAGAATGACTTCTGCCACTACCACCGTGTTAAAGGTCATGACACGGGCAACTGTAAAACCCTTAAAAACATAGTCCAAGACATGTTGGAAAAGGGTGACCTCATCCTCGACAATCCTAACGCCCCTCCTAACCAGGGTATCGATATCTTCAAACAACCATTCTCTAATCATCCACCAACCCAAAACAACGTCCAGACCTTGACTGACAATACCCATGAACATAATATTCGAACAGTCAATACGGTCTCGCCCCTCATTTCTAACCAACCCCAAGAGGTGAGTTCATCCATCAGTCCATCACATGTGGACGAACCTCTTTCTCCGGCTAGTTCTCCCTCAACTTCTCTCATTTTGGAGGACGCCTCGACCTTACCAGCACCGCCAGTTTCACCATCTTCCTTCTTGCTGCCCATGGAGGACCCAACCTTTCCTACTCCTCGGCCACAAGTGGAGGGCAATATCATCCCTGCCCTTTACCCGCTTGAGGAGCTTCATTCACCAGTTTCTTCTCCACCCAGAGAAGAACCTATCTCTCCTTCATCTCCAACCAAACATGAACCTGTCACAACTTCACCATGCTTTGGGCCCGAGACTACTACATCCGTCTCACCTTCAGTCCCACAACCATTGGCATCTTCTCAAGAGCCTAAACCTCATCCCGTATCTTCTCAGCCATTTTCCCGACTAGTGGAGAGACTCGAACTTCTCCCTTCTAGGAAAGTGGAACATCAGGGATTGTGGGACCGTCTCACAGCTCTTCAACAAGCCCGGGCCCTCTCATCTCATACCGCTAATCCGCCCATGACAGAACCTCCTAAGACTATCAACAAAAATCAGATCTCCACTTCCAAACCGTCTACATCTTCATCAACTTCATCAAAACCAAAACCCTCATCTACTCCGCCTAAACCTATCAAATCACTTGGCGTTCGCCCCGTCTCCGACCTCACTCATCCACAAGTGAAGGTGGACTTAACCCAAACTTCAACTAATAGTAGTCTTCAACCCAAATCTCAAAAGACTGCCAAACCACAGAGACGAACGCCTCCTCTTCCGTCACCATTGCCCTCCATTTTGGGCCCGCATCCTTCAACCTTAACCAGAGTCCTTCCCGCTTCAACCTCTAACCAAAACCGGTTGCCTCCTTTGCTTCCTTTACCTACCGCTAGCCTACCCTCTCCCAAAAGGGTGATACCTCTCACGAAGAGTGTACTGTCTCCGCCTGTCATCGCACCATCAACCCAGAAGGTGGTACGAAAACCTCCTCCCATTTCACCCAAGCAAAAGTCACCGACATTGCATACATCGATGAGCATTGACCCTTTAGTGGGCTCATACTCTTTGATCTTGCAACGACTTTTGCAAACTTCTAGCATAACTCTTCCACCCATCAAGCCCTTTCAACCTCTCGGGTCTAAACCCTCCTGGTTCGATGACACGAAGATTTGTTTATATCATCGTACACCAGGACATGACACCGAGACTTGCTGTGCCCTCAAGGCTGTCATTCGTCGTTATCTGGAGAAAGACACTCTTCTCTTTGAGGACACTTTTGACCACCCCCCGACTCCTCCTCACAACCCGTCAACCTCTTCAAACCCATCCACATCTCATCAACCAGTTACAACCCCTTCATCATCTTCACCCCCCATCTTTGAAATCAATGCCATTCATATCACCACTAGGTCACAAAAGGATAAGATGAAAGAAAAAGCTGCCATTCCTTGGACCTACCCTTTTGTCAATCCACCTCAACCGCCTAAGCCTAAGATTTCTATCCTTGGCGCGCCTCAACCCTCTTCTTCTTCTTCTTCCTCTTCCGGACCAATCCACGACTCTATGTTGAAACAACTTCACCAGACGCCTGTGAAGATGTCCCTCTACGATCTCGTCCAAACCTCACCCCAACATCATCAGGCCCTCATCCAAGCCCTGCAGGTAGCGGAGGTCTAACCTGAGGATCCTCAGCCACTTGCTGCCCTTGTCCACTCCTTAGCCCCTGTTACCTCCATAACATTCAGCGATTCTGAGATTCCTACATCCAACACGGAAGATCAGGACGCCGCCCTCTTCATCACTGCCTACATCGATCAGACACGCATTAAATGTGTTATGATCGACGGGGGCGCCAGCATCAACATCATCTCCACTCATGCCTTTTATCAGTTGGCTCTTCCCAAGAATTGCGTCTCCAAAACTGATGCGATCTTGCGCTCTTTTAACGACACTACTGCCACGACCATTGGCACAGTCATCCTTCATATCCGCGTTGGTCCACGCACAGTCCCAGAGCTCTTCTACATCATCGAAGGAGAGTTCCAATACAACATCTTGCTGGGCCAACCCTGGATCCACGTCATGGCCTGTGTCCCCTCCACCCTGCACCGTTGTGTGAAGTTTGAGCATGACGGACAAGTCCACACCATTCCCGCTGACCCTTCGCCTTTCAAAACATGCAATACCACTTACCGTCCAAACGATGTCCTCATTCCTATCAAGCCGTCAACCCCGGCACTGCCTCCATCCGCGGAAGCTTCGACCAGTTCGCAACAGGCGGTCGCCCTTACACCTCCCCTTCAAGCGATAACCACAGACCCCATGGAAGATGTCTTCCAAAGACTTTCATTGGGAGAGTATCACTTGCTGGCTTTAGACATGTTCCAAACTCTGCAAGAGTATGGACGCCTTCATCACAGCCCCAGCTACGACCATCGGATTGGGATGATCATACCTTATGGTCCCCCTCACCTCCGCACCAACCTCGTCTATGGAGGGCTTAATCAAGCTCCTACTGATGGTAATCCTCTTTCTTCACCCCAACCTTTCACATCATATTTTTTGTTTCTTGGCAACCCCGCCTTTGCACATACTTACCTTTACAGGTGTGCATGGAAGGGTTTTGGTTTCGGACGCTATGAGCAGGGCTCCCATCAGCCTATCCAACCGCTCAACGATGACGACGCCAAGAAACGGTATGGTCTGGGATATCACGACCCCACTCAAGACCCTGTAGACCTTTATCCTGAACCAATCCTTGATCAATCTCCTCCACACTCGCCTATTTCACCACCTTCACCTACGGAGTCAGTGGTTTCCATTCCTCCTAGTTTTTTTTTTCCATAAACACCATCCGCCTGGACCCCTTAACTTATCAGCTCAATGGGGTATCCAAGTCTCTCCCTCTCATTCTTCCCACCATGATCGAAGATGAGTCGGCAACCATTCACACTGTTCATTGCATTGATGATGACGCCATTCTTTCCTACATGGGCGCTGATGATTCTTTCATCCAGCACTCCCTCCCTTCTGAGACCCAGGTTATGTTAAATGAATCAACCATTGACATCAACCTTCCTTCTTCCGATGTTCCTCATGTCTTAAAGATTGGCCAATCTTTAGACGTTCAGGAGCAGCTTGACTATACCCAGTTCCTCTCCGACCATAGCAAGGCCTTTGCCTGGACTTACAGTGATATGCCTGGCATCGACCCCTCCATCGTTACCCATAACATTGTCACCAAACCAGAGGCTAAGCCTGTCAGGCAAAAGCTTTGAAAGATGCATACTCACGTTGCCCTCCTTGTCAAGGAGGAGCTTCAGCGTCTCCTTTCTGTCTCCTTCATCCAGCCCATCGATTATCCACAGTGGGTCTCTAACATCATCCCAGTCACCAAGGCAACTGGGGGGATTCGGATCTGCACAGACTATCGTGACCTTAATCTAGCCTGTCCTAAAGATGACTTTCCTCTTCCTAACATTGACCAGCTCGTTGATCTTACGGCCGGCCATGAGATGCTATCTCTTATGGACGGGTTTTCAGGATACAATCAAATCCTGATTGCTCCGGAAGATCAGCACAAGACTACTTTCATTACCCCATGGGGGACTTTTTGCTATCGAGTCATGCCTTTCGGCTTGAAGAACGCAGGCGCCACTTATCAGCGTACCATGACCTACATTTTCCACGATCTCCTCCACAAAATCATGGAGGATTATGTGGACGACCTTCTTGGCAAATCCAAATTTTGCCATGACCATCTGACCATTCTCAACATCATCTTTTCTCATCTTCTTCAGTACAATGTCCGTCTTAACCCCAAGAAATGTGTCTTTGGGGTCCTCTCTGGCAAGCTTCTCAGCTTCATCATTTCCTTCCGTGGCATCGAGATAGATCCCGCCAAGATTCGCGCTATCCTCGAAATGCCTCCCCCGACCAATCTCAAGCAGCTTCGCAGTTTGCAAGGCAAGCTCCAGTCCATTCGTCGCTTCATCTCATAGCTTTCTGACCGCTGCCAACCTTTTCATCATCTCCTTAAGAAGGACGTCATTTTTACATGGGATAAGGACTGTCAAGAGGCTTTTGAAGCCTTAAAACGCTATCTGGTCTCTCCACCAGTTCTCATTCCACCTAAAGAAGACCAACCCTTCTACCTTTATATCTCAGCCACTCACCATTCGTTAGGTGCCATGATCGCGCACCGAGACGAGCATCACCGTGAGCAAGCCGTTTATTATATCAGCTGAACACTGGTCGACTATGAAACTCGGTATACCCATATCGAGAAACTCTGTTTGGCGTTAGTCTTTGCTGCTACTAAGCTTCGCCACTATCTTCTTAGTCACAAAACCTTTGTCATCACCCACACCGACCCTCTCAAATATATGCACTCCAAGCCATATCAGAATCAACGTATGGCTCGATGGCTCATGCTGCTTGCTGAGTTCGATCTCGAATTCATCCAGTAGAAATCTATCAAGGGGTAAACCATCGTTGATCAACTAGCCCATGCCCCTCTTCCTGACACTCAACCTTCGCAGTGTGAATTCCCTGACGAGTCTATCGCTGTACTTTCCTCTGACGACACCACCTATCAGATGACTATGTTCTTTGACGGATCCAAATGTCAACTAGGTGGAGGTGCTGGGGTCATTCTCATCCCACTCGAAGGGGATCCCATGCCTTTATCTTTCAAACTCGACTTTGATTGTACCAATAATATGGCCGAATACGAGGCCTTAATTTTGGGACTTCAGACCGCCCTATCTCTCAGCATCAAGTCCATCAACATCTTCGGCGACTCGCAGCTCGTCGTCAATCAGGTCAACGATTCATACCTCTGTAAAAATGAAATTTTGCAAAGGTACAAAAATCATGCTGACATTCTCCTTGCATCTTTCGACCATTTCCTCTTGCAGACTGTTCCTCGATCCACGAACAAGTTTGATGACACTATGGCTTCTCTCGCTTCCCATATCCCATCTTCCTCATCTGCATCCAGACTTTTTCTCACGGTGCATCGTGTGCCGTTGCCTTCATATATCTCTCCTCACATTCATCATGTCAACACTATAGACCCTAGCCCACAAGATGCTTGGTATAAGCAACTTGTGGATTTCTTATCTCTCTCTATCATTCCTCCCAACCTCTCTAGTAATGCACGACGAGCTTTTATCAAGCGTACTGCTCGCTATACCATGCTAGGGGGTCTTCTCTATAAGCGAGGCTTCGACGGCCTCCTTCTTCGTTGTCTCACCTCCATTGAAGCATCTCACACCATCCAGCAAGTCCACGACGGGATTTGTGGTGGACATTTCAGTGGAAATTCGGTTGCCAAACGCATCCTTCATCTGGGCTATTATTGGCCTACCCTTCATCAAGACTGTAGCGATTATGTTCGGCGTTGCATCAAGTGTCAGCAGCACTCTAACTTGCTTCATCTCCCTAGTCACGCCTTGCAAGTCGCTCAGGATTTCTAGCCTTTCTCTCAGTGGGGTTTAGATCTCATCGGTGAGATTAACCCTCATTCGTCTCTTCGTCATCAATCTATCATCACAGCCACTGAATATTTCACCAAGTGGGTGGAAGCCATTCCTCTCGTCTCCACAAAAGCCGACAAGATCGTCGACTTCATCAACACCCACATCATCTGTCGTTTCGGTGTCCCTCATAAAATCATCACTGATAACGGCAAGTCCTTCAAAAACAAAACTGTCCAAAAGCTATGCGACTCCTTCGGCATCAAACTCAGTTTCTCTTCGCCTTACTACCCACAAGCAAATGGGCAGGCCGAGGCTTCCAACAAAATTCTCACCAAAATTCTCATGAAATTGGTCAGTGACACAGGCAAGGATTGACACATTCACATTCCCTTCGCTTTGTGGGCTTACCGCACTAGCATTCGAACCTCTACGGGTGCTACCCCTTTTTCTCTCGTGTACGGAACAGAGGCTGTTTTACCTCTCAAAGTACAGATCCCGTCTCTCCACATTTCTCTACATGATATCCTTTCCAACGATGACTTTCGTCAAGATCGCTTAGCTCAACTTGAGTTACTTGACGAACACCGTCTTGCTGCCCTTAATCATCTCCATGTCTATCAACATCGCATCAAGCGCACCTATGACAAAAATCTGCGAGAACGAGATTTCAACATCGGAGACCTCGTCCTCAAAGAGAATCAACACGTGACCAATATGGAGTGAAGTAAACGAGGCAAGTTTGCTCCTAATTGGCTCGGACCTTTTATTATCATGCACAAGTATGGATCAGGGACTTACCGTCTGTCTTCTCTTGATGGACGCCCAGAACCTGAGCCTCTTAATGCGTTGCATCTGCGACCGTTCTACTGCTAGTTGAGTATTCGTCCACTTGACACTTAACTTGAGCTCATCCCTTGAGCAATCCCCATCCTCTTCATCCTACTTCCTTTCAACCCTATTCCTCTTAACAACTCCTATAACCCTTTTATGATACATGGATGCTTTGTCCTAATAAAAGGGATCCCTTGACCTTCTACAGTCTTGTCCATGACTCACATTTCTATCAAAACAAATCAAGATGTCAAAACATATCCATGGTCACTATATCAATATCAAAATCAAAAAAAAAATAGACTGCTCCCTCGAAGGACAGTTGTACTATCATTGCTGTATTACTAGACTGATCCCTTGAAGGACAGCTAGGCCAACTTATCAAACATTATCAAGCAAAAATATAGACCACTCCCTCGAAGGATGGCTATGACTAATCTAGCAATAAACAACAACTTATTTTAGAAGCTTCCCGCATTGATCAGCTTCGCAACATGACCATACATCAAATGACATCTCTATGCAGGCTTCCCGCATTGATCAGTCTGCGCAAAAAAAAAATGAGTCACAAACTTGGCTTGTAGTTGTCTCAGGGTCTCCTATAAAAAGGGGCAAAGTTATCTCTGCTCTTAAAATGGGTTACCCTCTTTCCTCCTCCTATTACCTGCTCACGGGACTTCGAGCTCACTTTAATGTCTAAGTGATTCGATTACCGCTCTAACATAACTATGGTCAACGACGTCACGCATGAATGGGGCTCTTGGTTCTCATAACCCCTATCTATGCTATCTTTTTGGTCCTTGTCAATGAAAGAGCAATATGCTTTTCACTTCTTCTGCACTTTGGTCACATTCACCTTCATCACTTGTCAATCAACTCAACTCAACTCTCTTTTCAGACCATCAACATGACCTTGTTTCTATGGACACCAATACACACGGAAACTATCGACCCGCCACAATTTATGTTAAGCATAAACCAATACTTGCTGAAGCATAAATAGACCTCAATTCATTTTTAGCATACATCCATCACGCATATGGGATATTGCTAGGGATGAAAAAATCCTCAACCAATGTTGCAGAATACACCATTTGGAAAAGGCTGCAACATCTTTTTTTCCTTTCCATCCCTTTGACCCTTCCTCCCTTCTAGGGAGAACTACATCGGCCTGAGGCCCTATCACCAGGGCTATGTAGGCAGCACTCAGTTGACATGGGGTCTTCTGGGGTTAGCTCAGCCGCATCCTTGCATCCTTTCGTCCATTCATCCATCCCTCGACCACCAACCATTGAAGATCATGCCTATCTCCTCTGACCTCGACCACTTCCAAGACGTTGTTGCCTTGGTTGTTTTTGCATGTATGCTACCTCATGACTGGTTAGCAAAATTGTGCGCAGACCTTTTTGAACCCTCACAAGTATAGGATCGCATACCGGTTGATCCGCCCTACTTGTGCCTTTTTTGCATTTCTAGGAGCACTTCCTGAACCCGGGATACCTGGAACGCGACGACCCAGTTGGAGCTTCAGCTTAGATTGAGTGACCCGATCAGCAGATGACTAAATGCTGGGGCCCGGTTACTTCAATTTTGGCACTCCTCGACCCTTGACCTGTGACACTTTGGCCTGACCATCTCGTGCAGTGGTATGCGTGCAATCACGACCTTTACAGCATTCACCCTCACCCTTTTTTCATCTGCTCTTTATCAAATCAGCACCCGATTCCCGGTTCCCTTCCCTCGACTCCTGCTTTGAGGGTGAATACTCGGGGCACTTCACTTCCTATTTTTGTCTTGCAGTTCATTCGAACAACCAACAAGACGAAATCAACCTTATCCCTCACCTGGGGCACTCACTCCTATTTTTGTCTTGCAGTTCATCCAGAACAACCAACAAGACAAAAAGGGGCAAATGTAGACACCGAAATCGTGTCGACTCCCCTGGTCATTCCCTGTCTTATTCTTCTTCACCTATTGAACCCTTGTCGATCACTTGTTCCACCAACCTTGACCCTGGCAGCATGTAAAAATGAGCACAGAGCAAAAGGTAGACTCTATCCCCATTATGCATCTTCCGATGACGGTCTTTACCCGACCGATGTTGCCGACGTCGGTCACCTATCGGCCGATGTTGGCACTCCTGCCGATGTCGGTCACCTTCCCCTTGTCCGTTATCAGTTACCATTCGGTTTCCTGAAACGGTTGACGAACCGTCTCTGGAACCGTCCCCGTCCCCCGCCTTCATCAACCTCCACCAACCATTCGAGCCAGATCCCGAACGCTATTCGAAACGCTGAGCAACCAACCTGCGAATTCCTCCATCAACCTGCGAACCCTGAGCAATCATCAACACTACGACATCAACACTCTCGGCATTCAATCCGACTCCAACTATGGCTTTCATCGCGTCGTCTGCCAGGTAAGTATTATTCTATTTATTTCATTTCTTTCTCAGTTATTATTTATCAGTTCTGTTATCCCTGCCTCTGTCCTGACTCCCCCAGACTCTGTTCAGACCTCGTCCCGACCTTGCCCAGACCCTGTCCTGACTCTGTCCAAAACCCCCCAGACTCTCTCAGAACCTGTCCCGACTCTATCCAAAACCCTACCCTGACCTTATCAGACCCTGTCCCGACTCTCCCAGACCCTGTCCCGACTCTGTTGAGACCTGTCCCGACTCTCTCAGACCCTGTCCCGAACCTTTTCCCAGAACCTGCCCCTACCGACGCCGGTCACTACCCCGACCGACGATGGCACCTTAACCGACGTCGGCACCTTCCCTAACCGACGCTGGCACCACAGAGACCGACGCCGGCGACTGTGCAGAACAGTGCTGCATATCAGGTATGCTCTTTATTTTTCTGTCATTTATTTCTGTCATTATCATCTACTTTCGTCCAATATTCTGCTCTTTTTTATCAGTGGGTTGATATCTTTCTAGGGAGTCTTCGTACTTCCGGGATCGGGCATTCGCCTGACAGCCCACCCTATCTTTGACTAACATTTTTCTATGTTTTAGCCTTTTCTTCGCAGGTGTCATTCCTCCACAGCAAAAGAGGAGAATCTTTCAACGTCTGATTTCGGTGCGCACGACTTTATCAGGTACTTCTAGCCTTGACCATCTTTTAGTTTCTTATTTCTTCTTTGAATGTAGAAAGCAATTTTGCATAGAAACATATAGCTAGAGTCATATACATCTAGTGTCTAGATCATATTGAATCCACTTCTGCCAATGGGATAAGATCCAAATCTATAGTACTAAGTTAACTCATCTCCCCCTCTTGTATTAGATATCTATTGGATTATCTATATACATATGGTGTTTTGGGCACATCTTATAGGATGTCAAATTGTCTCATGACATGTTATAACTATAATCACTCATAAACATCAACCCATCAGTCATGAAGCCAAAAACTCACATGAATGTGTTTAATCTCCACCCTATCTTATGGCCACCATACATGACCTGTATAGGGTTACCACACAATACATCTAGCATATATATGATCCAATATTTGATGACACTCTATTGTCCCACCCCTCACCACATGGGTTTTACTCACCCATATCTCAACATATATTTTTGGATAACCCCATATACAATGAGGGATCCCCAAAGGTTGAATAATTTTAACATTTTCATAGTCCCAACAATATATAAGTGTGGCCAAACATGACCCTCCTCCAAACCCATCTTTGGTAAATATGTGTAGATCCTTGTATAAGTGGGCCAACATAGTATGACCCAAATAATATCTCATATCTTGATCCTCAATATAACATACAAATCAATTAATATAATATTAAAAATATACACCATCATCTTAAATGGAAATAAATTAATCCAATAGTGCACAAGTGAATTTCTACAAATATGAAACATTCACTAGCACAATCTCTAACAATAAGATGGTAGTATCTTTAGGGCCATAATGAGCCCCTCAAGGATATCTAGTCAAGTAATAATGAGCCTAATATATATGGGCTATCCTTCCACCACCATGTAAGGTTATCTATCTCCAAAAAAAAGGAAACCATAATCCTCCATACATCCTCTAGGATCATTAGCATCTCCCCTATTGAGAGCCAAAAATTACAAGTATCTAAATCCCAATGCTTATCCAAAGCATTCATCATATACATGTCATAAGGAATCAATGTTATCCTCCCAACATGTCCAGTACTAGTTTTATCCACTATATCCCTCTCATCACCTGTTAGTGGTAGCAGACATAAAATCCTCATCATATGGTCTTGTCATAACTCTTTGGCTCACATATTATACTATAAACAAATGTTCAGCAAAAAAATAGAAAGATAATAAAAAATTTTGATCAATAAACTTAAAATATAATAAATAATAAAATATTAATTTTTCATGTAAAAGACCACAATCAGACATAAAAGTCTAGTATGAACCAGATAGGTCTGCAAATAAGTCCATGCTCAACCAGGACAACTCTAGAAAGGTACATACAAGACAGGTGTCAAGTGGACATAATTGGTGAAGCATGAAAATACATGAAAGATATATAAAAATGAATAAAAATTCAAAATTTACATATGTCATTACCAAGGGCAACACATACTTAGACTACAAGTTGACCCTGACTTGCTCAAATTGTTTCAACCCACACATTCTCCTCTATGACATATTATCTCACTTATAGATCATAAATCAAAAAATAATAATATTTAAATGAATCATAAATTTATTTTTCAATATACCTATTTATTTGGGTTGAATTTTTATGTTTCAAAAATTCAAAACCTTTCTAACCAATTCCTCTAAAAATTATGCATATGACATATTGAGTATTACATATCAAAATCACTCCTCACAATTTACATTATAACACACAAAATGTGTTATTACACATGATAATATTTACATTGTGCCATTCAACCCTTTACAAAAAAGATAAATTTAATGTTTTCTCATGTATGCACAAAGTTTCGTAGCTATTCTTTACTATCTCTGAATACATTTACTCTAACTATTACCTTTGGTAATATTCAAGACAAGGATCATTATAGAATAATAATTATCTTAAAAAAAATTCTAATGCTGATATTTCAAAAAAATCAACCAATATTTAATCAAATAAACTATAAGTCACTCAAGCATAGTGCAAAATGTGTGTCTTAATATTTTGATATGATGCACTCGATATTCTCATCCCTCATATCAAAATGGTGAATAAATTAGGATTGTTATATAATACATTTCAATACATTGTGTTGAACTCAAAATGACTCAAAATAGTCACATACTACAAAATACACAATAATATGAATATTGGGGGCACATGACATATAACTGCACACAGATCAAATCAAATATAAAATAGAAAGAATCAAAATAATTTAAAATTCAAACCAAAAATATATTGACACATTGATATAGATTATTGGGTTATATGACATACATATGCACTTACTTTTAAAATATAAAAGCACATATTTAGACACACTTGAATGCATATACAAAAATAAATCAAATATCAAATTTATAGGTTGTAAATACAAGTTAAAATTGAGCATAGACATACATATCATTTTGAAAAAATTCAAAATTTTAAATGCATTATTATTTTTAATGCACATTTTATAAATATCAAAGTAGCAAATTCAAATTTTCAAATGCATTATGATTGTTCATGCATAGTATCAAAGGTTAAACTTTAAACTTTAAAATAAAATATTTAATTCAATTAAAATCTTTGAGTAATGCAGTAATGATGGATGCATGAATATTCATCACTCTATTTTGATCATGAAAAATATAATTTAGATTTGTCCATAGTGGTGTGATTCAATATGTTGTGGGTAATCAACATTGAGGTTTAGTTATATTCAATAGCCTTACAATTAATTCTAGAGAACCCCTTTGTGTGGTTTCCTCTTCTATTATGAGTGATGCACATTTGATTTTTTCCCTAAATTTATCCAAGAAACATTTTTCCCCAATTCAATAAGTAACAATAAAATTCAAATCAAATTTATGATTCAAGACAAAAAATAAGTGTAAAATTATAAGTGTGTTTTAGTAATGTTACTTGGAAAGATTGTCTAAACGTAGAAAAAAATTGTTTTCACATCTACCACTTGTACATGATCTGGCATGTCATTTAAAAGAATAGTAGGGCTCATTTTCCACACAAATTCCATCCTAGTACCCCATAATCATGGTTGATTACCAAATCTATATAAAAGGATGAATTTATGTAAAAGAATAATCAAATTCTATGTAATTTCAAATTCTACATAGTGATAGGGTTTTTAATAGCATTGTCTTATATTTTTGACAATTTTGAGTAAAAGGGAGATTTATAGTGCCTTGGGTCCTATTAAGTTCTAGATCATCACCATTTCTAAAAAACATAAAATCAAATGAGTCTAAAGTTATTTTATTGACCAGTGTAGCTTTTTCACCACACCACATCAACATTTCTTATCCCATGATCTACGTATGAATGTGTATTGTTGAAGTAACCCTATAAACTGATAAATCATCAAATATAAGTACATTTATATGGGATTTAAACCATTTTTTATGCTACAAAGTAACATCCCCAAAATTGGTGATTATATATTAGTCATGTGGACCTAGAAGATTATCACAAAAGTGTCAACACCAAAAAATTGAATTACATGATTCCTCACCTTTTAGAGAGTGATTTTACATAAGCTACTAATTTATATATCATTGCAATGATTAGACCTAGTATTTTATTTTTATTAACACTATGACCAAAATGATAGAGAATAAAATTAAATGGTGGTTCTTTGATGACCAAATTTTATGTTAAAACAATAAGTATGACCTTGAGGATTCTAGTGCATGAAACTTACTCAAGGATGAGTGTGGCAAATAGACAACACTATTTGGAAAATAACCCAGATAAAAAACCTAACCAATATTAATTATTCATGGTTAAATTACAAGAGAAGGTGTATTTTTAAGCTTATAAATAGTTTTTTTATCTAATTTCAAAGAAGAGATATCTGACATGATAACTCTTCTTAACCATGTGATCAATAATGTGAACACCATGAATTTTTATCCATGGATGTTCATGGACATGAAAATTATCTACAATGATAAATAATTAATATATTAGG
>JARHVA010009232.1:285000-340000 GCA_037957365.1 Torreya grandis | reverse complement strand
AAATTTTCCCTTATAGTTTCCATTTACCTATCATACTCTTGTAAAACATTAGGACCAATAACACTCCTATTTTATAAACATTCACATCTAATTGGAGTTCAACACTTGCATCCATAAAATAATTCAAAAGGAGACATTCTAATCATTTAATGGTACACATTATTATAAGAAAATTAAAATAAATGAAAATAATCTTCCTATTTACCTTGTTTATCCATAAAATACATTATTAACATGTCTTCGACAACCTAATTATATGTTTCTATTTAACCATCCATTTTTTACTGATAAGATGAACTAAAATTCAACCTTGTACAAAAAATGACAATCAAATTTTTTGAAAACATCAAAGTAAAATGTTTATCTCTATCTAGAATAATAACTTTAGGCATTCCATACAACTATACTATTTAATTCACAAATCATGAATCAAACACAGATGCATCATCAGTCAAGTTTCTAGCAATGAAATGATAAATTTAGTAAATTTATCTATCACAACTAGAATAATATCATGTTTGATTTTAAATATTTTTAACCTAACTATGAAATCCAAATAAATCACAATCTGCTTACCTCATGATACATCATGAAGGTACAATAATACTTTTGGATGGCAATGTTTAGCTTTCAAATGCAAGTATTCCAAACATCTTGACATAAATTTAACAACTTCATGTTTCACTCTAGTCCAATAATATAGCCTTTTCAGTCATGTCTCATCTTCCTAACACCTAGATGAGTAAAACAAGTTGATACATGCACATTTTTATCAAAATATTCCTTAAGTCATGAGACTCAAGAACAAAAATTCTATTTTTATGTCTAATTAAACCATTCGAATCAATATAAAAGTCAAAATTTTATTTTCAACAGTCCCATTAGCAAAATTTGCACTTACATCTTGGAAAAAATTATCAAAACCTCACTATTCTAATAATTCAAATCTAAGTGTATAATGTAGAATAAATTAGGCATCAAGATACATATGTCAATTATGTGCATTAGCAACATTATTATCATTACCTTTCATATATGAAATATTCATATCAATATTTTAAAAAAAAATTAGCCATTTAGACTAGCATGCATATAGATCATTTTAAGAAATAAATATTTTAGGTTACAATGATTAGATTTTACCTTAAAATGCTTACTTAGAAAAAACTATTTCTATTGTTTCAAAACATGAACAATGACAACAAGCTCAAGGTCATGAGTTGTGTTATTATTCTCATGGTCCTTCAGTTTCTGTGACTCATAGGACACAACTAAACTGTCATAAATTAACATGCCATCCAAGCCTTCTTTAGATGCATCAACCCATCTTAAAAAATTTCTATCAGATCTAATATAACAAGTAGAAGGTTTGGATTCAATAACTATTTGAGCTTTAGGAAAGCTTTATCACATTACAAATTTCACACAAATTTCTTACCCTTTCACTTTAAATAAGCTATTGGGTTAGCCAATTCAGAAAAAATCAATAAATTTTATATAAAAATGAATCAGTTGCATAAAACTGTGCACTTAGTGTACATTTTAGGATCACACCACTCTTGAATAAATTTAATCTTTGGTGGATCAACAAAAATATAAGCATTAGATATACTATTAAAAGATCTAAGAGGACCAAAAAATAATTAACTTGAATCTAAAAAATGTCTACGTCTAAGCTTATCCTCTCAAGACACTTAGTAACTAATGCCCTTTTACCTGAGCTAAACTCAACATCCCAACCATCTTTCAAATTCAATAAATTTAACTTACAATATGTTACTAAATTAGTATCCATAAAACTATATGTTGATTATGAATCAAACAAAATTAAAAAAGAAAAATCATTTATTTTACCTCTGATTTTAATAGGACTTGTTTAGAAATCTATGTTTTTATTATCCACAACTACATACATTATGTGATTAGTATATTGACTGGTTTTTATCTTAGGATAATCTTTGAGATAGTGGTTCTCTCCACATTCCAACATAATACACTTATTTGTGGTGTCACTAGAATCATATTTACTCTAGTAGTAGGCATATTTTGACTACCTTGGGTCAGATTTGTTTTAAAATTAGTAGATTTATAATAATTTAGATTCTCTAAATTCTTATTCTACCATTAAGATTTGTTGAAACAATTCTTACTCCGAGTAAATCTGTTGTTACAATCAATTTTCATAAAATTCTTAGGAGAAGGGGACATAATTTTCTACATAGATTACTGCCTACTCTATTCAAAATCTTGTCTTTATTTTTGAAAATAATTTCCTTTCTCTTTTATCTATGAGCATATTCAATAGTAAATTTTATTGTATTAATATTAGTCATATTCAAATCATGCATTAACATCTCTTTCAAACATAACATAAACTTAGTGACTTTAATGTCTTCATCAGGCATGTAGTTAACATGACATAGTAGTAGATTTAAAAAATTATTTTCATACTTAGTCATAGTTATAGTCTCTTATTTCAATATTAAAAAATCAAGTATTTTTAATTTCTTGAAGTTGGAACTAAGATACCTCTTCTTGAACTACCTTTCAAATGTAGGCCATGTAAGAGTCATTGGTTGGTAACCTTCTAGAGCACATAAATGGTTCCACCAAAGAGATACATCTCCTACTAATTGATAACAAACTAATATTTCCTTCACATTAGAGGAAATTTTATGTATATTAAAATAATTCTATAGGTGTACTAACCACATATTTGTTTTATCACATCATTGTTAACCTAAAAGGTTGGTGGAAGAAACTTCTTCAACACATCAATGATATGAACACATTATTAGGTTTATTCTAAAGTTTTTATTGACTAATTTTCCTTTTACCTCTAATTATAATATATTCAATTATAACACCTTCTATATTGTTCAACCTTCATTCTTGGGTGTCTAATTTACTTTGAAGTAAACTCAAAGTAGTCATAATTTCATTCAAAATTACTTCCCAATTAACATCAGGATTATTTTCCTCATGGTTAGGGACCTCAACATTATTATTAATGTTATTTAGATATGGCTCCTCTCTCTCAAGAATATTGGCCATATGACCTTGACTTATTTCTCTAAGTGGGATAACAATTATTGAGTTATTGGCTTCTATTTCAAATTTTCTCATCAACATCATGTGGTGAAAAAAACTAATAATTCAATAAAAAATCAACAAGAAACATTTCCCAAAGTTTCTTAGAGTATTAAAACATGCTTTGATACTGATATGTC
This sequence comes from Torreya grandis, assembly GCA_037957365.1. Classification (NCBI taxonomy): domain Eukaryota; kingdom Viridiplantae; phylum Streptophyta; class Pinopsida; order Cupressales; family Taxaceae; genus Torreya; species Torreya grandis. The sequence goes on along the minus strand of JARHVA010009232.1, from coordinate 336,770 downwards.
ACATATAAATTTTTGAAAGTTCAAACAACAATTACATAACAAAGTTTTTGACCAAATTTTATCACAAAAACATGTAAATGAGATCCACAACTATGTTACAGTCAACACAAGAAGTAGACCAAGTGCATAAATCATCAATCAGTTCATTAAGAATCATTTTAGCCACTTAGCATTTAGATATAAGTGGGTAAGTGTTGTCTTACACATTCACCTCTATCGATGTACTTCACCATGGACTTTTTGTAGAACCATCACTAACTTTTGCACTGAATTGAGTACCTGTATAGGCTATAGAATAGTTATTATGTCAAGGGATAATTTAGGAAATTTCAACAAATAGTGATAAATTTAAATTTTTTCCAATATAATAATCATCATACTAATATTGCTTACACAAGATCTACCAAATTAAAAACAAAAAATAAAGATCAAGAGAAAAGGAATATTTACAAAATAAATGCAAAGAATTAGAACATCTTTTCATTTCAAAATCAAATAGAGGCATGAGGTTTGGCATGAATTGATTCAATAAGTGTGTAAGCTTCATGGGATATTTCAATAATCATGCTTATGTTTTACTTGAGAACATTTTACAAATCTACAACAAGGATAAAAGCACATGACAAAACATTCCTAAAGATTTTAGATTGGCTTAAGTTTAACCTTACGTTTTTCATTATTTACAATATGAGTGTTGTATGATTTCAATGGACGCAATACATATTAGTAGTTTCATGGAATAGGTACACTTATACTAAGTCTTGATTTTAATCTTATTTTAAATATTTAAACTTTTGTCTTAGGTTCATGATCTTAGCCTAATCACATTTTAACTGCTTAAATTAATATTATAACTTATTCCATTATTTGAAATTATATTATTTTGTAACAACTTAATAATATAATTCAATTAACACCATTTAAGATATAATGCTATGAATTATCTTGTTAAACTATTCCAATGCATACTTCTAAACATGGAACATTTGATCCTCAATCACAATATGCCTTATCTAGGAAAAACCAAACTTTTTTTTAAAACATTCCATGAAGTATATTATTTGCAAGTTACTTACAACATATGCATAATATTTATATAATCTTAATATAATTCAATTTTGATGAGTTATCCATAGCAGTCCACTGCACTTAACACCGACGAATAATTTAAAAGTGAAATGATTGTCTTCTAATAAAATTTTACAATATTTATACAATTTTAATTACTTCAGTAATTCTCCCATTTTAATTATTATCATAATTTGTATCAATAATTACAAACTCATACATAAGTGTTATGATGAATATAATCTCTTTGAACTCACCAAATTATAAACACAAGAATTTAATTTCTCTAATTCGTATAGTTTTTGTATTAATATTTTTAATTACCTCTCAAACAACTTTCATTAATTAATTCATCTCTCAGTGAAGTTGTTATAATATAAGGTGACTTGAAATGTCCATTAAAACATAATTACAAACTCCATCATAATAATGTATTATAATGCTTAACACAAGTGAAATTATTCAAGGAATAACATCACTTATATTTTATAAACCTATGTTTAATTTCATAAGAATCATATAAGGTAATTTAAATTTCAAGTTACATTTGTTATTAAATCCTAACATGCTAACAATATTTTTCAATTCACATGCACTTATTTGCATTATAATAATCATGTAAAAATCGTAACTAAATTTTACAATTGGGTTTTAAGATAATTATTTACATCCTCAAATAAATAGTCAATTAAATAATAGAAACTCAATAGTGAAAAAGTATAACCAAAGTCATGAATTAAATTTTCAAGTTATAAGTCAACTGAAAATCAATAATGTATAGTAACCCAAAATGCTATAATATTCTAATCAATGTTATAAAACTACTTATTCCAAATCAAGTGACTATCTACAAGTACATCATAAAAATAACATATCAATGTTCTTATATCAAATATATTAATGATATAATGCCATTATATATTTAAATAATAATACAAGATTACACTAATAATAAAATGATCAATTATAAGTATAATCATGAACTAAACTTACATGATAAACATAACATATATTTTGTATCAAGTACAACTATAATGAATAAAATGAATTACATAACATTATAATTCATCTACAACCAACTATCACAAATTTAGATAAGAATAAGTGAATCAAAATATTTGCATATAACCCATTGAAGTTAAACATGTCTCACCAGTCCCAGTGCGCCAAACCATAAGTGGCCCTAGACCACCCCAACCATCAGTTGGATATGGATTAAAATAGTAGATAAATGGTGGAAAAAGGATAATAAAATGAACTGAGCTTAATAATATAAAAATAAAATAAGCAATAGATAGAAAAGGAACCAAACAAACCAACCCACTAAGATCTATTAACTTTGTACCTTATTATGATTCCAACTCATTTTCTAAGGTTCTTGATTTTTGAACCATATTCTATTCAATAACATAATATGGCTCATATATTATTATGCCATAAATTTATCTAATAGTCATCTTCACATACTAATTTAGTATATATTAGTAAGTTAAATTAAAACTCGTAAAAATAAGACAACATTTCTAGCCAATTAAAAATGGTAAATTAAAACATACATAAAGCTATGGGTCACACTTTAACTAAAACATTCTTAATAAAAGATTCAATATAAAATGTAATGATTTAATTTAATCATAATATAAAAAATAATTAACTGATCATTATTTCAAAATGTAAGTCAACTTAATAATAACTTGAAATAATTTCAAACATCATTACTAGAATCAAGCCAATAATTCCAATAGGATTTTTTTATAAACCTAGGTAAACCAAATAGTGATCCAATAATATAATAAAATTCAAATGTAATCATGCAATCATATAAAAACAACAACAACAACAACAACAACAACAAAAATGACAACAACAACAACAACAACAACAACAACAATAATAATAATGATGTCATCCAAAAAACTATCAAAATCATTTTGAACCCCATGGAGACTCAAAATGTCATTGCCCCCAATATATGGCCATGGGTTCAAAATAACCAAGAAGCTAAAATAAATAACCATTATTATTTTATAAACCTAAAAGAATCTCAAATAGGGTTTTAAAATATAAAACCAAATGATAAACTCAACATAGTTAATACAATAAACAACCATAGTTATTATCATGATGGCTTCTCAAAACAATAAACCCTTGTAAGGTTTTAAAAATTTAAAACAAATTTTAAATCAACACATAGTCAAAATACACATAGTAGTGACCTTTAAAAAGGTGACTTAACAATGTTATTGATCACTAGTCACCAAAAAAATAATATATAAACTCATAATAAATGTCCACATAGCCATATATAAAATAAAATTTATACATAGAGTACATATATTGACAGTATATATCCATCAAAATCCATTGCTAAGCCATTATGCCACCATCCATCATATAGAAAACAAAAAGCCTCAACCCTAGTTTGGGTTTTATCAATAAAAACCAAAATGTACGCTTAATCAAATGACAATGTTTATGTCTAAATTCATAACCAATTTTTCCATAAAAAACAAATTCAAATTGCAAACATAAAATTGTAAAAATACTAGTTATTTAGAATTAGGAAGTCAATCACAAAATAAAATTTTATTCTCCTATTGTCTCCCAAAGTTCTATGCAATAATATCATCTAAAAACCACGTGCCTCAAACAAAACTACTCGAATAATATATGCCAAAACAAACCCCAATTAACTCTACTAAAATCTTGCTTCATTAACTCTACAAATACCATGATAACATTTTTACCTATGGTAACCCTAATATAAATACCATACAAACCTCCTCCCAAAGCTAGCTAGGGATGGATATAGGATGAAAAAGACTTGGGGTCTTAATGGTTTTACATTTGTTTTATTGACATACCATGCATTCAACCATATATTTTTGGACATATTCCTTGAGTCATTCCCAAAATAAATCTTGATTGATTCTATGGTATGTTTTCAAAAATCCATAATGGCCTCCAAGTGGAGAGGAATGAAGTTCTTGAAGAATTTTATGGTTGAGGAGATGATGGTTATAGAGGTGTAATCTATCATTAAAACATAATATATTACTCTTCCATGTAATTTTTTTAGATTCATCACAACCCTACTAAATGTTATGAATCAAATCATTAGTATCACTATCATTCTCCTATGCATACATTATTTCCTCTAGTCAATCTACCTACCACATGGTCATGGTGCGTAATAATGCCTCAATTGATTCATTCAATCAGGAGAGGGAATTTGACACCACATTCTCTTTTCCTTTATTATACACTATTTCAAAATCACATCCTAAAATTTTAGTCACCCATTTTTTTAGTTCTTTAGATGATAATAATTGCTCCAAAACATATTTGAGGCTACCATGATCATTCCTTACCTGAAAGTGATGACCCATCAGATAAGGTCTACATTATTTCACTACAAGAAAAATATCCAACATCTTTTTCTAATAAATTGGTTTGAATCTATTTTTTCATTTAATTAGTGAAATTCAAATGCTAGTGGTTTACCTTCTTGCATGAGTACAACCCCCATGCTATATATAGATACATCATACTTCACAACAAAGTTTTCAAAAAATTAGGTGTAGCCAAAACTAGAGTTGTGTATGCATAGCTATTTTTAACTATTCAAATGCCTTGCTAGCTCAATTAGTGCACTAGAAGTAGTCTTTTTCCAACAAAGAGGTGGGAAGAGATGCAATGTTACCATGATTTTTGAAAAACCTATGATAGTAACCAGTTAGCCCCATAAATCCTCAAAGGTTGTTAAGGGTCTTGGGAACCTGACACTCCATCATTTCTTTGATTTTTTTAGGAACAAATTTCACTTCTTCATGTCCAATAATATTATCCAAATATTCCACCTCTTGGATGCCAAAAGTAAATTTAGAAGGTTTATCATAAATATGATGTTGTTCTAGAATTGAATTAGAAGTTTCACATGCTTCAGATAGTCTTCCCAAATTTTTCTATAAATGAGGATATGATTAAAAAATACTAATAGAAACTTTCTATTATCCAAGTATTCATTAAACTCTAAAATTTAGATGGTGTATATATGAAGTCAAAAGTCATGACCATAAATTTATAATGGCTTTTATGATTTCTAACATTTTGTTTAGGTATGTCCTTATTTTAGATACAAATATGATGATACCTAGAGTGAAGGTATAACTTGGTAAAATAAATATAACTATGCAATTCATCTAGAAAATCATCGATTACTAGAATATGAATCTTATCTTTGATGGTGTACTTGTTGAGTTATGTATAGTTTGGGCACATCTTCTAACTGTCATCTTTATTTTACATCATGACCATTGGGGAGGAATATTCACTTTGACTATGTCATATGATTCCTGCCTCAAACATCTCCTATACCATCATTTTAATTTCACTCTTCTAGGAATAAGGATACTTGTAGGTTCTAATATTATGTGGTGTAGTTACTAGAATGAGCCTAATGGAATGATCATATGCATGACCTGGAGGAAGTCCTTTTGGAATATCACCAAAAAACAACATAACGGTCATCCAACACCTCTATGGAAAACGAGAATGCCATAATTCCTTCAACACCTTTTCGAAGAATATTCATCATTTGATGGAAATTAACCAGTTATGGAGATTTGACTTGCAATCCATGAAGTTTAAAGGTCTATCCTTTTAAATGGAACCTCATGAATAGTTCTTATAAATTCATCTCAATAGTGCCCAAAGTGGTAAGCAACTACTCTCCCAAAATAATATCATCTCCCCCTATGGGAATAACATACATTGGGTAATCTAACAAGTAGTCTCCCATATCAAGATTAATTTTATGGCATTTTAAAGAATACTTGACTATACAAACATAAGCAACCATGACCAAAAATTTTGGATTTGGGTAAATGAAATGGCTCAAATGAGTAGCTAACTTATTGTTGATTAAATAATGTGTCCTCCTAGTGTCAATTAACACAGTCACTTTTTGTTTCTTAAGGAAACCCACCACATTAAGAGTTCAAGTAATACTAATGCCTAAAAGTGCATGATAGGATGTAGTAGGTTGAGAATATTTAGATTCATCCTCAGGGTATTATAAATCTGCCGTAGAATCCTCATCATATTCTTCCTCCTTATTTGTGCCTTCAATGTAAAATAAATTCTTTTCAACACATAGATTTTCTTTGCTCCATAATCTTTTATTGTCCTAGTTTGGAATAGCTTGGATAGTTATATGAATTAGTTTTCTAGGACATTATTTTAATAGCGGAGTTTTATATCTTTAGAAAATATAGATGAGGAAACTAAGATACCCTTATTTTTATTTCGAGTATAAAACAAGTGATACCAAATAAACTACTTAAATTCTAGATATAGAGAGGCCATAACCACCTTTTTTGAATAGGGAGTCTGATGTAGATCAAATAAATTTTCAATTTGAGTAATCCATGTGAGTGGATCATTGCCATTAAAATTTCATAGGTCCACTTTTGGTAATAATGACTTTATACCATGGTTGGCATTATGATTGTTTGGAGGAGAAGAACTAAACTAAATTAGTGGAGGGTATTTTTTGAATTATACAGTTGAAAAATTGGATAATTTCCTAATTATTTTTTCAAATTAACTCTAGAATTTACTCGAGTTCTCTCTCATCCCTATGAGGTCCCCTTTAACTACATCAAAATCATCTTTCTGCACCATGCCTTATAACTCTAACTTAAGTTGTTGAACTACCTCTGAAATACTTGGATCAAAAATTTCTAGCTCCATATCATATTTTTCAATAATTTTATGCACTTATGTCCCTTTTCCAAGACGATGAGTTTTAGGCCCTATCATGCATAAACCCTAGGAGGGTTGTGACCTAATAAAATGTATTAAAAAATAATACCATTATGATTGCCTCATCAAGATGAATCTGATAACTACTAATGTGTACAAGGGTAAACAATTTTGGCCCTAAAAATTTTACCAATAGAATATACTATTGGGATAATCTCAAAAAGACAAATCCAATGACTAATAATTTGTTTAAGGTAAAAAAATTTCAATCTTTTTTTACAATTTTTTTTTTCTTTAAAAAAAAAAAAAAAAACTTAATGAACAAAACCACGGTGATATAAAAATAAATTCCTCATAGATCACAAGTTACCTTTTTTATATTTCTAGTGCTCAACATGCCATACCTAAAAAGACCTATGTTTCAAAAACTTGCCCAAATCAAAGATCCAATACCACTTGTAATGAAATTACTTAAATGATTCAAAACAATAGAATTATATATTGCATAATTAAGATTAGAATAAATAGATCTATAATTTTTTGAATGTGTAGAATACTTGAATATTATGACTAAACTGCTTTTAGGGGGTAAGCTCCACAATAATGCAATAAGAACAAAATTCATAATTTCATGATAATAAACTAACAACTATCTCCTATATATACTCTACTTAGTGAAGGTTATTCCATAGGCCAACCCTACTATGAACATAGAGAAATGCAAGAAGATAATCTGAAGGTGTGTAAGACATATGTTGGCCACACATATTCTTAGATGCACTATAAGTTAAGGGCATAACAAATTCATATCTAGAATATGACCTAGATTCTCTTGAAATATGAATTTTATTAATGCTTTAGCCAAAGTAATATAATATTTGTATACATTGTCAGTCCAAAATATTTTCTAGTTTACATGCTTGATTGAGGTCATAAGAGATAAAGGCATGCATATGGTCTATGTGACTAGCTACATGTGATAGGGATTGTATTACCACATTTTTTAACAAATGGTTTTAAATTCTTGAATCATCATTATTTATCTCTTCATGAAAGGAATGGCCACTTTTTGTGTGTAGTTGTGTAGGGGTATATCAATATGTGGTGGAGGAAAAGTGTGTAGATGATGCTCTCCGTCGTTATAATAAATAATATCTAATCACATATGCTTACTCATGGTTACTATATTATTCTAAGATTTGACTTATATTACTAAACAATACTACTCTATATTTAATATTATTTCCTAACATAAACTACATATGAGAGTGTTAATATCTTTGTTCTTATAGCTATGGTTATTAATAAATTCGTATATTTGATGTTATATATTTTTGAAATTATGAATATAGATTTAAATATTGTTGAGTACAATTTATATTTTTATACCATTTAAGTCCTAAGAGGACTAATGTATATTTAGATCTTGTAATTGATTTAGTGGGATCACTTAGCATAATAAATATATTGCATACTATTTATACTCTAAATAAGATTTAGTAGAAATATAGTTTGCTTTGGTATAGTAATATACATGGAATTGATTTTACTATATTTTTATATTCCTTTACTAGATAAATAGTAAATAGATATAGTTATTTTGATTGAGTTAAAATAAAAGTGTATGGTAGTTTGTTAAATCAACCCCATTGGTTTGTTTCATGTGGTATCAGAGCATAAGTTCAAATGCTAAGACCTAATAAGACAACTAGTACTATTGATATAGGTAATTCCTTGCTAACTAGTTGGATGAAATAGTATGTGTAAGGGGTTATTCAAATACAAATCCACATCAGCAAGTATCTATCAAGATAATGACATAATGACCAAAAAATAAACCTGACTCTTTAATAGGTGTAACTTAAAAATCATCATGATGATTATCAACTATTGCATGATTTTTTTATGGAAAAATCTCCTACTAAGAGGAAGAATAAGGATGGAAATCTTCATCTATGCATAGACTACATAATTTTCAATAAGGAAAATAAAAATATCTTAGCCCACATTAATTATTTTTTTGATCAAATGCAAGGAGATTTTAAAAAAAAAAAAAAAATTAAAAATTATCTTAGCCCACAAGTTGAGGATTAAGGAGGAAGTTATCCCTAAAATCACTTTTAGGATATGGTATGGACACTATGAGTTTGAAATCCAATATTTTCTGTTAACTAATGATCTTGAAGTTGTTATGATTATTATAAACAATGTGTTTAGGGATTACCTAGATCAATTTCTGCTTGTCTTCTTAGATGATATTTTAATATACTCTAAGGATGAAGAACACATCGGACACTTGCAATTGGTGTTGCAATTCTTGAAAAAACATAAATTATATGTGAAGCTATCAAATGGTGATTTATTTTAGATTAATATATAATGTTTAAGACATATTAATTTAGTTGAATGGATATCTATAAATCCAACAAAGATAAAATCCATTATGGAATGGTTCAATCCTAAAAATGTTCATGAGGTACATAGCTTTATAGTAATAACAAGGTATTATAGGAATTTTTTACCCAACTTTACAAAGATAGCTAACCCTTTCAACTCTCTATAATGGACAAAGAATCATTTCCTATGGAATAGAAAATATGAATATGCATTTTAAATCCTTAAGTAAAGGATTACATCTACATTAGTGTTTTATGTTTTAAATCCAAATGGCCACTTTTCTATGGTAGTAAAGGCCTCTGTGGATGGTTTGGGAAAAGTATTGTTACAAAAAGATCAAGTAGTATCTTATGAATCACATAATATTAAGCCTTATGAAGTAAATTATTCCTCACATGATCTGAAATTGGCTGCCATAGTTCATGCATTATGGGTTTTCAAAAATTATCTATTGACAAACCCTTTTTATCTAAAGACTAAAAAAATTGGGAATCATATATATCTTCACTAAACACATTTAAATGCATGTGAAAGATAATGGTTTGATTTTTTGTCAGACTATGACTATGATATAAGTTATATAAAGGTCAAGGAGAAATCCTAGTATTATATGATACATAGTAGTATATTGTACATATGAGAAATTTAAGAAGTCCTTTGTGGAAAGTATACAAGATGATAGTTATGAATGATCTTAGTTTGAAAAAAATGGGATTCTAAGGTTTAAAGGGATGATGTACATGCCTGAACTGGAGTATTTGATAGTCATAGTAATCATAGAGGTGCATAATGCTCCTTATCCCAATAATCTAGGGATGAAAAAACTAATGGTACAATTGAAACCATTATATTCTCTAAAAGGAATCAAGAAAGATGATGTAAAATTTATGTCTAAATGTTTGGAGTATCAATGTGTAAAATCATAACAAGTTCTTCTTGTAGGATTAATATACCCCCATGACATTTTATAATGGAAGTGGAATGTTATTAGCATGGACTTCATCCAAGGGCTACCAATGTCTATATATAAGCATGACGTGATATTTTTATTGGTTGAAAAGTTTTAAAATGTGTCACATTTTACACTAGGTGATTTGATATATGATGCACCAGTATTAGCTAGAAGGTTTGTTCAAGATATTTTATGATAGCATCGGGTTCTATAGAATTTTCTTCTAATAGGGATACTTATATGACCTTTAGATTTTGGAAAAATATTAATATATCCCTAGGAAGATAAATCAACTTTAGTACAACTTATCATCCTAAAATAGAAGGGAAATCAAAATGGGTAAGCCAAATCATAGAGGATTTTTTAGAATGTATTTTATGGACTAGGAATACAAGTGGGATGTATATGTTACATTATTTTATTTTTCTTACAACTCTTTCCATTCAAATTTGAAAATGGAACCATTTAAAGCATTATATGGTATAAATTTTAGAATGCCTATTAACTGGGACATGTTAGAAAATATAATAAATATTGGACTAGAAATGCTTACTAAAATGGAAAAGCAAGTAAATTTGATTATAAAAAGATTGGATACAATCAATGATAGAAAGAAAAGTTTTGTTGATATAAAAAGAATAAAAATGTAGTTTTCAGCTGGAGATAAGGTTTTTATGCAAGTTAAACCCCAAAAGAGTTCAATTAAATTTGGAAAATCAATGAAATTGAAAACCATATATGTAGGACCTTTCGAGGTTCTAGAAATAATAAACCCTATTGCTTAAAAACTTGGTTTGACACCAACACTTTCTCAAATTCATAATGTTTTAATGTCTCTAATTGGAATAGATATGTGGCTGATCTTTCACATGCTCCTGATTAGAATTCTTTATAGGTATTGGATATAGGAGTGGTAACAATAGAGTCCCTCTGAATATTCAAGACTCATTAACTTAACTTGTGTATACATAAGTGGCTTAATGCAAGGTCCAGTGGGTCAAATATTATGAAGATAATGCCACTTAGAAGGATTATGAAGAGTTCCATATAATGTTTCCACATTTATTTGATTAACATGTTCATCTTTTGACATTTATTTTAATAATGTCATCGAGGTGGTAATGTTTACAAGAGGGAAAGGATATTATATTATATCTTATCCCTAATTGAAAGTACTAAAAATTTGATGATAAATTTTACTACTAATGATTGTGGATTTTTTTGTTCAACACTCTTATAATTTATTTAATTTAGATAGTGGTATTTCCCTGATTGACATGGATGTAGGACATCCCATTTGTTCCCCCGTAGATAAGTTCTGAAGGAGAGTATCATAGGGGAGAATGTGGTTGATTGTGATAGATGGGGGTAGATAGATCAATGTGGGAACATGCACACACTGACATTGTAATTTTTGATTAGTAGTTCGTTCAGTTTTATTTGATTTTAGTATTAATTTCATAGTTAATGCATTTTTCATGCATGATTATTGTCCATTTCTTGGTATAGTTCTTATACTAGTTAATGTTGTTATGAATGGGTTGTGTGTAATGGCTTAGTTTACAATAATATGTTAAGGAATGTTTATATGTTTAGAACCGTGTGGAACACTTTAGCTTGGTTGTAAACTCATTGTTGCTTGCAAACCTGGCAATCTGATATATTTTTATTACTTGGTCATTGTCGAGATCAAGAATAAAGGTATATGTAATATCTTTTACTACCCATTTAGAGATCATAATGATCTTGAAGGAAAATATGAGAATATTGGTTTTGTTTTTAGATTTCAGATTTATTATTAAAACATCTAACCATCATAGGAGGTAGACATAACATACACATTTTCAAAGCATAAAAACAACTAGTGGGTAAAACATTACCTATTATTAAGCAAAGAATCAGGGTTCCCATAGTCAATGGGAAGAAAACATAAGTTCTAAGGAGTTATTTTATCACTCATGACCTTGATTTCAAAGAGAGCATTTCATTTTGGAAACCCTAAAAAGAAGGGCTTACATGATTTGGTTGATAATAAATCTATATTGTGGACCCACCCAGTTGTGAATGCATGGAAAAATTAGTCTTATTAGATACCATTAATATCTAGATAATTCCATGTTGAATTAATGGAGGATGCATGGTACACTGAGTTTTTCATGAAAACTAGAGGGAATGATGGCTAGATGTAGAGTAAAGTTTGGAAGGCTGTTGAGTTTAAAAGTGGCTCTCAAACATTAAAAATAAGGAGAATAATTGATTGGGATCCAATAGAAAATAAGAAAATAATAAGGAATGTTGGAAGAACATGACATTCATAACAGGGAAATCACTAATTTTTCCGATATAAAAACTAGGCAAGCAACAAAATTTACAAATTGGAGTATGGGAATTTTAGTGGTTTAAATATTTTTCTGAGTATTTGTTGTTTATATAATTGGTACATGATTTGATTAAGTGCAATTATATAAAACAAAGATTCAATACATTAACAGTTATAGTGTGTCAGTTTAGAGTATACTTAGGTTTATCGCAAAAGACTATAGATTTTTGCACCCTAGTGACTGTATCATAACATATATATGTAGGAGGAGTATAAACTTCACCTTTCTTGGAGATACATGGGAATTTATAGAATTCGAACACAAACTTGCACCGTGTTGTAGCTATTTTACAGTAGCTCACGCTTCCCTTTAAAGTTTATGAGTTTGTTGATTGTCCTAGGCCACCACTGGGACAAAATTCATGCACTTCGATTGTGTTATAATACTAGAAATAAAGTATGAGTATCGAGAAGAAATATTTATATGGTTATGGTATTTATTTTAGTTATCATGATTATTTATCTTATTGTGAAATTGTTTGCAGGATCTATTACCCTCTATAGACTTGGGATTGAGAGCTCACTCTCTCCCACATGCCCATAAAAGAGATCGAAATTTAAATATTATGTTGTTGAATTTACAGAGCCAGTGTTAACCTTAACAGAACATTAAATGTACCAAAGCTGTGGTTCCTAGCTGTGTTTGAAATCCTATGTTCTTTTTTTAATTATTTTAGATCCCTATTGGTATAAAATTCATGCACTTCGATTGTGTTACAATACAAGAAATGAATTATGAGTATCGAGAAGAAATATTCATAAAGTTATGGTATTTATTTTAGTTATCATCATTATTTTATTATGAAATTGTTTCCAATATCTATCACGCTCTATAGACTTGGGATTGAGAGCTTGCTCTCTCCAACATGTCCATAAAAGAGATCGAAATTTAAATATTATGTTGTTGAATTTACAGGGCCAGTGTTAACCTTAAGAGAACTTTAAATGTACTAAAGCTGTGATTCCTAGCTGTGTTTTAAATCCCGTGTTTTTTTATTGTCCTAGACCACCATTGGTACAAAATTCATGCACTTCGATTGTGTTATAATACTAGAAATGAATTATGAATATTGAGAAGAAATACTTATATGGTTATTATATTTATTTCAGTTATCATTATTATTTAATTTATTGTGAAATTCTTTCCAGGATCTATTGTAAGAACAGACAGACCAGATACAGTGCCATTGAATCACAGATAGAACTTGGAAACCAGTTTCAAACAATTCAGTGAGATTTAACTCACAGTCACAACTGAACTGACAAATCACTCACTGACAAAAATAAACACAGAGATCATAGAAATGCTATATGACTTGCTGCTCACAACATACCAAAAGATGGAACTGATAAACTAGTGAATCAGAATTCAAACAACTCAGAGATAACTGACAACCAAACAGAGTACAGATTTCATATCAGAGATAAGAACATATTAAACAACTTATATTATCTTCCATAAACAGATTTCAATGAGATTACAGTCAACATACATTTCTTAGATGAGCTGCCATATTACGCTCTATAGACTTGCGATTGAGAGCTCGCTCTCTCCCACATGCCCATAAAAGAGATTGAAATTTAAATATTATGTTGTTGAATTTACAGGGCCAGTGTCAACCTTAAGAGAACAGTAAATGCACTAAAGCTGTGGTTCCTAGCTGTGGTTTAAATCGTATAATTTTTTTAAAAATCCTATGTTACCATGATGAAATATTTTTTTAGGGTTGTACCATAATTTTAAGGATGCTATATTGAGGAAGTAAAACAACGTGACGTGTATCTCATGAAAAAACTTGATAAGGATTATTTAATCGATTTATACAAACTAAATTCTATAGTAATAATGTGGCAATAGGGGTGTGATGATATTTACCAGGCCTCAAGTATGCAAGAACTAGTTAAATTGGTTTTTAACTACAGCCCTGTAGTTGACACAACCACCTACAGGCCAATGGTTAGAAATGACAAGGTTTGGCATTAGGATACCTCGGTTGTGCGTAGACCATTTCCTAAACCATTACTATCAACCTCAATTAAGCCTTTGCATTATGCCTTGTGCTTGCGCATATTGGCTGTACTGTAACCATAGAAACACTGTATAGCTATTTAAATCTGTGCATAAACTTTGGAAAATATAATGTCCAACATAACTATCGAGAGGTGTATGACAGAAGAAACAGAGCAAAAAATAATATAACAGAAAATAAGTCAAACACTGATTGCTACGGCAATCAAAAAGCTATTTTTAATTTTATTAATTCTGCTTACCAAAAATATGCGAACAGTGAACTTAAATAGATTTGAAAACAAATCAAACTGAAATATAAAATGATGTTTAACTGCATGCTAACTAAGTAGTGATTTAACTAGCTAAACTAGGACTGAACCAATTTAAGCATGCAAATTGTGTGCATGAGAGGCTGTGGAACAAGCAGTGGAAATTAATCAATAGTTTCTAACACTCCCCCTTAATTTCTACCATTAACTACTTCAACATTTACAATGCCTAAATTTTGTCTTAGATAATCAAAAGTCTCCTTTGCTAATGCCTTTGTAAATATATCTGCCAATTGGTCTTTAGATCTACAAAACTCTAAATGGATTTCTCCATTGTTCACTAACTCTCTGATAAAATGAAATCTTGTATCATTGTGCTTTCTCCTCTTGTGAAAAACATGATTTTTTGACAATGCAATTGCTTATTTGTTGTCACAAAATAATGGTGTTGGCTCGTTCTGTGCTTGTAATAAATCTGTCAATACTCTCCTCATCCAAGTTGCTTGACACACTGCTGATGTGGCTACTGCATACTCTATTTCAGCTGATGAAAGTGTCACTATAGGTTGCTTTTTGGATGCCCATGTGACCACACCTGTTCCAAAAAGAAAGGCATGTCCAGAAATACTCTTCTTGTCATCAATGCTACCTGCAAAATCACTATCAGTATAACCAGTCAAATAAAAATCATTAGTTGTGAAATATAAAATTTTATACTTTGTTGTTCCTACCACATATCTCAATATCCTCTTTCTAACTTGCCAATGTAAGTCTTTTGGTGACTCCATACATGATATCTGGTCTTGTAGCTGTAAGATACATCAAACTACCTACTAGTCTTTTGAATGTTGTAGAATCACCATTAGACCCTTTGTCTTCTTTGCTAATTTTGGTCTTTGTAGCAACTGGTGTAGGTGTTGATTTGGAATTCAACATCTTAAACCTCCTTAACACAGCTTTTGCATATTTAGTTTGACAAATAAAAATTCCCTTCTCTGATTGTACAACTTCTATGCCCAAAAAGTACTTCATTAATCCCAAATCCTTCATTTCAAATTCTTTCTTCATTCCTGATTTAAATGTGTTTACAGACAGATTTTCAGTGAAGATCAAATCATCAACATACAAATACACAATCAAAATCTGACCTTTGTTGATTTTTGTATACAATTGATGCTCACTATTGATTCTGCTGAATCCATTGTTTGTCATGTATGAATCAATCCTGCTATACCATGCTCTTGGTGTTTACTTGAGACCATAGAGAGCCTTCTTCAATTTGTAGACTTTTTCTTCTTGTCCAAGCACTTCATAACCAAGTGGCTATTTCACATACACTTCATCTAGAAAACCATTCAAAAAAGTTGATTTGACATCCATTTGATATACATTTCAATTATTTTGTGCAGCTATTGCTACAACCATTCTAATAATATCAAGTCTAGCAACTGGAGAAAATGTTTCATTATAATCAATTCCATGTTCTTGTGCAAAACCTTTTGCTACTAACCTTGCCTTGTGCTTTTCAACCTTTCTTTCTGCACCAAATTTGGTCTTATAAACCCATTTGACTCCTATGCAATCCTTACCTTCAGGTAGATTAATTAGATCTAATGTTTGGTTTCTTTCAATGGCATTTATCTCTTCATCCATTGCTTTAATCCAATGTTCCTCATTAACTACTTCTTCATAATGCATATGATCATGAGAGAAAAGAGCAAAATTTGAACATAAATCTAACTTCTAATCTTGTTTATAAATCTTATTCAAGATTCTCATTTTCTTAAGTTTAAATCTTGATCTTAAAGTGGCAAAAGTTGGATTTGATTGATCACTTACTTGTGAATTTGGATTAGGATGACATGCATGACCAGATGATTCACCTTGTGCTAAGCTCTTAGGTGTTCTTATTGGAGTGTTTGTTCTTGCTTGTGGAGAGGATTGATCACCTAGAAAAAAAAATTCTTTAGATTCTTCTTCATTTTGGGGAATTGGTGCTCCAATTGTGATGATTTTATCAATGCTTCCATCCCATGCTTCTTCCTTAAATTCCACATCTCTTCTAATAGTTACATTCTTTGAAATGGGGTTATACAACTTATAAGCCTTTGATTCTTCACTATAGCCAATAAAAATGCATTTCTCACCTCTATCATCAATTTCTCTTCTCAATTTAGATGGTATAAGAGAATATGCAATACAACCAAATTTTTTGAAATGATGTACACTATGTTTCTTACCACTCCAAGCTTCTTGTGGAATTTGATCTCTGACACTCTTTGTTGGGTTTCTATTTAGAATATATAATGCACATGCTACTGCTTCTTCCCAATATTCATTTGATAAATGTTTGGCCTTAAACATGCTTCTAGCCATTTCCATGATTGTTTTATTCTCTCTCTGCTACACCATTATGTTGTGGTGTGTACCTTGTAGTTAGTTGCCTTTTAATGCCATGATATCTGAAAAAATATTAAAATTCATTAGACTTATATTCACCTCCTCTATCTGATTTAATTACCTTGATGTAAAGGCCACTCTGCTTTTCAACCATAGCTTTGAATTCTTTAAATTTTCCAAAGGCTTCAGACTTATTTTTGAGAAAATATATCCAAGTCTTTATACTAAAATCATCAATGAAGGTTATAAAATAAAAACTACCTCCAAATGTTGTAATTTGCATTGGTCCACATAAATCACTATGGACTAGCTCCAATATTACCTTTGCTCTATATGAGACTCCTACTAGAAAGCTCTCTCTATGCTGTTTTGCTAGAATGCAACTTTCACATGAACTTCTTGGCTGTTCTATTGGTGGTAATCACTTCACCATATTTTTTTTATAACAAATTCAAACCTCCAAAATGTAAATGTCCATACTTTGAGTGCCATATTCATCATTGGTCTAGATGCATGGTTTTGAAGTGGGCTTCCTCTTCTCTTGGAATGCACTGAATTTGAAGAGGGAACATCCGATTCTTGGTCATCTCCACTTTTCCTATCAACCTGTCATTTAGAAATTTGTCTAGTATTGTGGAAACATTATCCATAAAAGATACTGTATAACCTTTCTGTACTAATTGTCCAACACTCATAGGATTATGCTTTAGTCCAGGGATAAAATAAACATCAAGAATAAATCTTTTTTCACCATTTTTTGCCAAAACATTTATTACTCTTTTACCCATTACATCCACTTTGTTATCGTTTCCTAATTTCACTTTAGGTTTTACGAAATCATCAAGACTAGCAAAGAATTCATTATTCCCTGTCATATGGTTACTGCATCCACTATCTAAGAACCATATATCACTAGCATTTTCTTGAGCAACATGACAAGTGAGAAATAAGCTTCCAGAATTAGAACTAGATTATTTGTGTAATTAGGATTTTGCTTGTCCTCATCTCCTTGTTTTTTTCTGCATTCACTTGCATAATGTCTATATTTTTTGCAGTAATAACATTGAATGTTAGATTTATCAAACCTTTGTGAATTTTGCTGGAAATGATTGTTGCCAATTCCTCTATTGTTGTAGTTTTGATTATTATTATCACCTTGATCTGGATTGTTCCTTCCATTTCTACCTTTACCTCTTCCTCTGAAGTGTGGCCTTCCTCTTCCTCTTCCTCTACTGAATGATACCTGAGACTTGAAAGCATTCTCAAAAGAAGTATTGTTATTCTTATTCATTCTGGATTCATGTGTTAACAAAGATCTCATTAATTCATCTACTGAAAACTGTTCCAAATCCTTGGTTTTCTCAATAGCTACAACTATTGCATCAAATTTGTTGGATAAACTCCTGAGTATTTTTTCTATGATTTGTTTCTCCATTAGATCTAATTTGATTCACAATATTCAATACTTGACCCATAAACTAGTCTATAGACTCTAAATCATTCGTTTGCAAATTTTTAAAATTTCTCCTAAGAGATTACAATTTAGCTATTTTCACCTTTGTATTACCTTTATAAGTGGTCTCTAACATTTTTCATGCTGACTTGGATCTCGTTGTTGCTACAACTCTAGAAAAAATAGATTCATCCATTGCCTATTGGATTAGGAATAACGATTTTGCATCCTTTTTCTTGTTCTCTTTAAGCTCTTCCTTTTGTGCTCGAGTTAATGCCTAATGGGCAGCCTCACCCTGTGGTTCTACAAAGCCATTTTCTACCAAATCTCAAACATCTTGTGAGCAAAACAATGTTCTCATTTTAATTGCCCAAAAATCATAATTTTTACCATTAAAAATGGGAATCTGAAGCTGAGAAATACTGTTGTTTGTTTCCATGTCTCAAGCTGAAAGACCACACCATAATATCACTCAAATCATTTAGACGATAGAAATACCCTGGTATTGACAATGCTACGGCTACGACTGCACGTCCTTGCAACAATTTGACATACAACGATCAATGGTTTGATGATGCATGCAAAAAAATAGTTTGACAAGCATTAAAGGGCTTTCTGATGCAAAGGTCGACAAAATTGAAATCCATGCTTTAGATGAGCTCCTTGGCGGTGGAATCGAAACGATCGACACAAAGGAAACCTTATAGTATATGCTCGTGCATACACTCACGAGCATCAGTTTAACTTGCTAGTCAGCAGCCTTCACATTCTTTGCAGCGATTCACCTATGCGCTGGATGCTAACTAATTGGTAGCGGCTGACCAATCTTCTACTGCAGCAGCGCTCAGGTCGTATGGCTTTTCTCCCTGTTGGCTGCTGCGATCCACTGTCTCCTTTCTCCAGCTAGGCTTCTCTAATAATCCTGCGCTCTGATACCAATTTGACAGAAGAAACAGAGCAAAAAATAATAAAATAGAAAATAAGTCAAACACTGATTGCTACGGCAATCAAGAACCTATTTTTAATTTTATTAATTCTGTTTACCAAAAATCTACGAACAATGAACATAAACAAATTTGAAAACAAATCCAACTGAAATATAAACTGATGGTTAACTACATGCTAACTAAGCAGTGACTTAACTAGCTAAACTAGGACTGAACCAATTTAAGCATGCAAACTGCGTGCATGAGAAGCTGTGGAACAAGCAATGGAAATTAATCAACAGTTTCTAACAGTGTATGCTATGTTTGATAAAATATTTTAATGGGGAGACTATCCTAATTCAAGGGAAGGAAAGTTTAGATGTACATATTCTGATCGTTTATTATATATTGTAATATTATTACACATTAATATATTTATTTTAATTATCATGATTTGTTGTTTTATTATGAAATTATTTACGGGATCTATTACCCTCTATAGTGCTAAGGGTTCGAGTGAGCCCATATAAGTGATCGATATGTAAATTTAATCTTATGTTGTTCACCTTCAAGGGTTAACGTTAACCTTAAATTTACATTAAAGGTGTTAAAGATGTGGTTCTTAGATGTGTTTTAAATCTTCTGTTACCATGATGAGATGTTTTGTTAGGGATGTGACATTATTGTAAGTATGTTATATTGAGGAAGTTAAAGAATGTGATGTGTATCTCTTGAAATTCCTTGATAAGGATTAGTTAAGTTATTTAGATAAACTACATTTTATAGAGATAATGTGACAATCGTGGTGCGATCAGATTTATTAAGCTTTTAGCATGTAAGAACTCATTAAATTGCTTTTTAATTATATACTTTTAGATAGTTAACACAACCACCTACAAGCCTATGACGTGAAAGGACAAGGTTTGGCATTGGATGCGATTAGATTTACCAGGCCTCTAATATATAAAAATTTATTAAATTGGTTTTTAATTATAAACCTTTAGATAGTTAACACAACTGCCTACAAACTTATGGTGTGAAAGGACCTGGTTTGGCATTGGGATACCTTGGTTGTGCATGTACAGTTTCCAATTGCATTAGTAATAGAGTATCAAAGATAAATACATCTTTTATTTGATGCCTTCTGCTTAACATATTGTTTTAACTGTAACCATAGAAACAGTGTAATTCTATTTAAAGTTTTGCATAAATGTAGTCCAAATTATTGTGTAAGATAACTACAGAAAGGTGTCTCCCATTTTCGATAAAATATTTAGCATGGAGACTGTTGTAATTAGATGAAAGGAAACTTTATATATATATATATATATTCTGATCCTGTATTAGATAGTGTTGTATTATTACACTTCAAGTATTGTAGTGTGTAGTATGGTAGAAATTACAATAAGGTTTCAGCTTGTTAATAGCTTGATTTCTGAATGGATTATTATACCATATGACATACTATTTATAATATGAAATTACAAGACGTTTTAGCATTGTCATAAATAATGAGGCCGTAAAGAGGGCTAACTGTGTGCTTGATATGTTAAGGTCATCATTGGTTGTTTTATATTTTATTGTATGAGTAATACATAATTTTGACATTTTAAAGTAAAATTAAAATATAATTAATTGAATGTTAGAATTTTTTTTTACATGGTTACATTTATAATCCCTTTTTTTTTATTTAACTAAGATTTATATATAATCATCCTTCTAGCTCGGAGGATGATCAGTGATAAGTGGGGTGCCTATTTACAACTCACTTATCATCAGTCGAGTTAGAATTATATTGATGGGTCTTTGATAATGCACAAGTGGACTATGACTCAGATTCTCTTAAAATCTAAATTCTATAGATGTTATGGCCAAAGAATTGTTATCATTATATTTATTTTTAGTGCACAATAATTTCTAGTTTGCCTATTTGTTCGAGGTCATAATAGATGGAGGCCCACCTATGGTCTATGTTATTGGTTTCATGTTATAGGTATTGTACTGCAATAATTATTTTGGGATGGTTATGCATACTCACATCCTCACTAGCTTCCCCTTCATAAAGTGAAGGGATACTCCCACCAGGGAAGTGTGCAAAGGAGCATTGGTTTATAGTTGGAGGAAAAGTTATCAGATGATTCTCTCCCTCTTTATATGTGATAAGAAGTAATTTAAGATGCATACCCATGGATATTAAATAATTTTAATCATGGTCTTATGTTGTTCAATTGTACTATAATTTATTTAATATCATTTTTTGATGTACATTATATTTGAGGCTATTGATACTATTGTTATTAAAGTTGAGGTTATTGATAGTTTTGTTATTATAAATTTGGTTATTGATATTATTGTATATTTAATGTTATATCTTGTTTTTCATTGCAATCATGGCTTTTAATATTATTGAGTATATATAAGCATATCAAGAGGTAACTGTTAAAATAATATTACAATACCATGGGTACCAAAATCATAGGCTATATAAAATATAGGATAAAACCATCCAAATACATGAGAATAAATTCTAAATCTATAATATAATAGAGTGTAAATCATATAAAATATATATAACACATTTAAGACATAAGAGCTCCAACAAATTTAATGTTTTTATCCATATTTAATTGTATTGGGGATGAGATGATGAGATAGTTGCTTAATTTTTGAGTTTTCATCATAGCATTTTAAGTATTTTTATTTACGTATGAATTAAATTTATTTTTATGATAATGAATACACGGAATTGGATGGATTTGAGAAGTTATGATTAATTGAAACATAAAAGTAGAGGTGAAAAAGTTTGGTTAGGTGGAGATTAGTTCAAGTGACATTGTAACTAGAAGTTAAGTGTTATGTAAAGTTATATATGGATATATAATGATGAGATCAATGATGGTATTATGTTTCCAAATATGTCCCATGAAGTATTTATAAAACTTAATTGGATTTGACATTTACGTAATACATGAATCAAACTATGAGGTTCATGTATAACTTGTTAGTAGAGTCTCTTTAACATATGAATCAAACCATGAGATTCATACATAATGTTTTTAAGTTACCTTTTTCTTTATGAATTGATATTTTAATATTCATTATCATTTTGATGTTTAGTTTTTTTATCAACAAATCACTTATAATTTTAATTTGTTTGACTCAATTCATGAATACATATGTCATCAGATGAAAGAATTTAAGGGAAACAAACTACAAGCCCCAAAATTCTCTAGACTATATTATTATATCATGCATTACAAAGTATAATACTTTTAACTGTTACCTACGCACATGTTAAATGAGAGAAATGCCTATTAACCCCATTAAAAAACTATTAAGAACCATGATGACACCATCCATTAAATTAAGTGTTAGCTATGGCATACATAAAAATCAGCATCTTTTAGCATGATTAAATCCAAATAACAAAGTTAAGGAATGACTCAAAATCGCATGCAAAAGCACAATAAAATTTTAAAATCCATCTATATAATTATATATCTAATTTAGTTAGAAAGTATTTATTACATTCTACATATTAAATTAAAAAGTAGGCATCATTTCTTCTACATGTAACTATACATGATCACATATATTCTATATGATTTTGAATATGAAGTGTAATTGTCAATCATAATAACTGTATTCCATCGAAATCCTTTTTATTCATATTTCCATCTAGGACGTGTACATATTTAGTTCAAAAGTTTAAATTTTTACTCTCAACACTTCCATTTTTTTTCCATCCCATATTTCATAAAGGGTCTTATTATTCAAAAATATAGTGATTACTAGAAATTGGGCCATCGAATGTTGTTTGGGATTCACTTGTTATCATTCAAATTTGACAAACAAATAGCTATTTTTAATATTATAGTGAAGTTAAAAATATACCTAATAAAATAAAATGAGAGAAAAAACAATAACACAATCCTTAAATTAATAAAATAAAATAAAATAAAATACACACAAATTTACATAGTATATATTAGGAAAATCACGTAGATAAAAAAACCTTATGTATCCCATCTTGCCCCTAATGGAAATTACTAAAACATTGATAAATTACTTTACTATTAATGATTGTGGATTATTGAGTTCAACATTATTGTAAATGATATAATTAAAATTATGGTATCTTTCATTTTTAAATATGTATTGAGAACATATTTTGGTTTCAAAGCTATATGAAAAAAAAATAAAAATCCAAAAACCACGTGCTTCAAACAAAATTAGTTAAATAATATATGCCAAAATAAACTCTAATTAACTCTACTAAACTCCTTCATGGTTGATAATGTTAATGGTTCAATCTATAGTTCAAGATACCAAAAAACCTCATGAAAGAGATACATTACATTCCCCTTTGCTGCCATGCCAGAAATTTCAGCAAAGTCTCCCCAAGGTATAGACCTTTTTAAATGACAAAGTCCAAATGAACCTAGTAAAACAAAAAAACCCAAAGAAAGGTCTCAACCCATTGAATAGAAATTTGAGCCAATGCGATGAGTCTAAAATTGCATGGTTTAAACAAAATAACAACTAATTACCAATGCCTAGAAGGTGGGTCATAACATCTAACAACCTAAGCACATATCCAAGCCAAACTTGGCTATCACAAAAAACATTAAAAAAGAAAATAATGACATAGACCTTTTAATGCTTAAATCTTAATGCAAAATCATATAACGTAAAGGAGATTGAATATTTCCATAATATTAAACATTAAGTTAACCGGCATCAAGATATTCAAATAAGGTGATAAAGGGTCAATAATTGAAATGATTACAAACACAACATATCAATACATGACCGAATTCACTATTGCTGTCAAAAGTCATTAACTCAATGAAAACATAATAAATTAACATGATGAAAATTATGACATGAAAAATAAATCAACATTCATGAAATTGATCACAATAGACCAAAGTGATAATTTATGTAAATGATAACATCAAGCTTAATAATGTTTGCACAAATGTCTAAACTAACTAAATTCAATCACTAATGAAATCAAACATAGAATAATAACACACAACACATACATTATATAAAAAAAATGACTAAATCAATAATACCATCAAGATGAAGTTTTATAATCAAAATCACTATTTCATTTATCCAAATAATTTTTCCATGCTTCCTTGTTACTCAGGGTTGAACACAACCTAGCTTAATTACCCATCGCTAAAGTCAAAATATAGACCATCAATAGTAACTGGACATATAAATATAATAAATTTAATAACATCATTTAAATAAAACATTTAATTGAATAATAATTTTTTTATGCATTAAGCTTAAATAATTAATGTTGTTATGAAAATGTATTCGTAATTATCTCAATAATTATAATAAAATGTATCAATGTAGATCATAGAATTTTAATACCACAATAAATTAAAAAAATATATGTCTTGAATAATTCACAACTAACTATATCAACATATTAATTAAATGGAGGTCAATAAAGTTCATGATATACTCCCCCACTTAGACAAGAGCCATCTCGGTGATCAAAACAACCAAGAATAATATTGTCTGGAAAGACTCTTGTCTTCCCAAGTAGTAATTCTTTTCAATAAAGGATCCGCTTGAACAAACAATTGATAAATCTTATGATTTTTTAATTTAACACTTTAATGATCTTGGATCTTCATTGGACCCGACTACATCTTTACCTCTTTCAAAAATTGAAGATGGACCTGATCAAAAATATGAGGTGGATCAAGAATGTACTTTATCAATAAAACATGATACACATTATGAATTTGAGACAAGGAAGGAATAAAAGGTAGCTAGTAGGAAACAACACGAATTTTATCATAAATTTCAAAGGGTACTACAAATAAAGGGTCAGTTTGGAAGACTTTCCAAATTTAATTAAACTTGTCTACAGCCTAACATGCAGAAAAACCTTGTCTCCTACTTGAAATTCATGTGTTGTCCTTTTAAAATCAGCATGATTCTTTTTTCTATCAGAGGCATCCTTTAAATTTTCCCTTATAGTTTCCATTTACCTATCACACTCTTGTAAAACATTAGGACCAGTAACACTCCTATTTTATAAGCATTCCCATCTAATTGGAGTTTAACACTTGCATCCATAAAATAATTCAAAAGGAGACATTCTAATCATTGAATGGTACACATTATTATAAGAAAATTAAAATAATTGAAAATAATCTTCCTATTTACCTTGTTTATCCATAAAATACATTATTAACATGTCTTCCACAACCTAATTATATGTTTCTATTTAACCATCCATTTTTTACTGATAAGATGAACTAAAATTCAACCTTGTACAAAAAATGACAATCAATTTTTTTGAAAACATCAGAGTAAAATGTTTATCTCTATCTAGAATAATAACTTTAGGCATTCCATACAACTATACTATTTATTTCACAAATCGTGAATCAAACACAGATGCATCATCAGTCAAGTTTCTAGCAATGAAATGATAAATTTAGTAAATTTATCTATCACAACTAGAATAATATCATGTTTGATTTTAAATATTTTTAACCTAACTATGAAATCAAAATAAATCACAATCTGCTTACCTCATGATACATCATGAAGGTACAATAATACCTTTCGATGTCAATGTTTAGCTTTCACATGCAAGCATTCCAAACATCTTGACATAAATTTAACAACTTCATGTTTCACTCGAGTCCAATAATATAGCCTTTTCAGTCATGTCTCATCTTCCTAACACCTAGATGAGTAAAACAAGTTGACACATGCACATTTTTATCAAAATATTCCTTAAGTCATGAGACTCAAGAACAAAAATTCTATTTTTATGTCTAATTAAACCATTCGAATCAATATAAAAGTCAAAATTTTATTTTCAACAGTCTCATTAGCAAAATTTGCACTTACATCTTGGAAAAAATTATCAAAACCTCACTATTCTAATAATTCAAATCTAAGTGTATAATGTAGAATAAATGAGGCATCAAGATACATATGTCAATTATGTGCATTAGCAACATTATTATCATTACCTTTCATATATGAAATATTCATATCAAAATTTTTAAAAAAAATTAGCCATTTAGACTAGCATGCATATAGATCATTTTAAGAAATAAATATTTTAGGTTACAATGATTAGATTTTACCTTAAAATGCTTACTCAAAAAAAACTATTTCTATTCTTTCAAAACATGAACAATGACAACAATCTCAAGGTCACGAGTTGTGTTAATATTCTCATGGTCCTTCAATTTTTTTGACTCATAGGACACAACGAAACTGTCATAAACGAACATGCCATCCAAGCCTTCTTTAGATGCATCAACCCATCTTTAAAAATTTCTATCAGATCTAACATAACAAGTAGAAGGTTTGGATTCAATAACTATTTGAGCTTTAGGAAAGCTTTATCACATTACAAAGTTCACACAAATTTATTACCCTTTCACTTTAAATAAGTTATTGGGTTAGCCAATTCAGAAAAAAATCAATAAATTTTATATAAAAATGAATCAGTTGTATTAAACTGTGCACTTAGTGTACATTTTAGGATCACACCACTCTTGAATAAATTTAATCTTTGGTGGATCAACAAAAATAAAAGCATTAGATATACTATTAAAAGATCTAAGAGGACCAAAAAATAAATTAACTTGAATCTAAAAAATGTATACGTCTAAGCTTATCCTCTCAAGACACTTAGTAACTAGTGCCCTTTCACCTGAGCTAAACTCAACATCCCAACCATCTTTCAAATTCAATAAATTTAACTTACAATATGTTACTAATTTAGTATCCATAAAACTATATGTTGATTATGAATGAAACAAAATTAAAAAAGAAAAATCATTTATTTTACCTCTGATTTTAATAGGACTTGTTTAGAAATCTATGTTTTTATTATCCACAACTACATATGTAATGTGATTAGTATATTGACTTGTTTTTATCTTAGGATAATCTCTGAGAGAGTGGTTATCTCACATTCCAAAATAATACACTTATTTGTGGTGTCACTAGAATCGTATTTACTCTAGTAGTAGGCATATTTTGACTACCTTGGGTCAGATTTGTTTTAAAATTAGTAGATTTATAATAATTTATATTCTTGAAATTTTTATTCTACCATTAATATTTGTTGAAACAATTCTTACTCCTAGTAAATCTGCTGTTACAATCAATTTTCATAAAATTCTTAGGAGAAGGGGACATAATTTTCTGCATAGATTACTGCCTACTCTATTGAAAATCTTGTCTTTATTTTTGAAAAAAATTTCCTTTCTCTTTTATATATGAGCATATTAAATAGTAAATTTTATTGTATTAATATTAGTCATATTCAAATCATGCATTAACACCTCTTTCAAACGTAACATAAACTTAGTGACTTTAATGTCTTCATCAGGCATGTAGATAACATGACATAGTAGTAGATTTAAAAACTTATTTTCATACTTAGTCATAGTTATAGTCTCTTATTTCAATATTAAAAAATCAATTATTTTCTATTTCTTGAAGTTGGAACTAAGATACCTCTTCTTGAACTACCTTTCAAATGCAGGCCATGTAAGAGTCATTGGTTGGTAACCTTCTAGAACACATAAATGGTTCCACCAAAGAGATACATCTCCTAATAATTGATAACAAACTAATATTTCTTTCACATTAGAGGAAATTTTATGTATATTAAAATAATTCTATAGGTGTACTAACCACATATTTGTTTTATCACATCATTGTTAACCTAAAAGGTTGGTGGATGAAACTTCTTCAACGCATCAATGATATGAACACATTATTAGCTTTATTCTAAAGTTTTTATTGATTAATTTTCCTTTTACCTCTAATTATAATATATTCAATTATAACACCTTCTATATTGTTCAACCTTCATTCTTGGGTGTGTAATTTACTTTGAAGTAAACTCAAAGTAGTCATAATTTCATTCAAAATTACTTCCTGATTAACATCAGGATTATTTTCCTCATGGTTAGGGACCTCAACATTATTATTAATATTATTGAGATATGGCTTCTCTCTCTCTCAATAATATTGGCCATATGACCTTGACTTATTTCTCTAACTGGGATAACAATTATTGAGTTATTGGCTTCTATTTCAGATTTTCTCATCATCATCATGTGGTGAAAAAAACTAATAATTCAATAAAAACTCAACAAGAAACATTTCCCAAAGTTTCTTAGAGTTATAAAACATACTTTGATACTGATATGTCACATATAAATTTTTGAAATTTCAAACAACAATTACATAACAAAGTTTCTGACCAAATTTTATCACAAAGACATGTAATGCGATCCACAACTATGTTACAGTCAACACAAGAAGTAGACCAAGTGCATAACTCATCAATCAGTTCATTATGAATCATTTTAGCCACTTAGCATTTAGATATAAGTGGGTAAGTGTTGTCTTACACATTCACCTCTATCGATGTACTTCACCATGGACTTTTTGTAGAACCATCACTAACTTATGCACTGAATTGAGGACCTGTATAGGCTATAGAATAGTTATTATGTCAAGGGATAATTTAGGAAATTTCAACAAATAGTGATAAATTTAAATTAATTCAATATTGCTTACACAAGATCTACCAAATTACAAAAAAAAAATAAAGATCAAGAGAAAAGGAATATTTACAAAATAAATGCAAAGAATTAGAACATCTTTTCATTTCAAAAGCAAATAGAGGCATGAGGTTTGGCATGAATTGATTCAATAAGTGTGTAAGCTTCATGGGATATTTTAATAATCATGCTTATATTTTACTTAAGAACATTTTACAAATCTACAACAAGGATAAAAGCACATGAGAAAACATTCCTAAAGATTTTAGATTGGCTTAAGTTTAACCTTACATTTCTCATTATTTACAATATGAGTGTTGTATGATTTCAATGGACCCAATACATATTATTAGTTTCATGGAATAGGTACACTTATACTAAGTCTTGATTTTAATCTTATTTTAAATATTTAAACTTTTGTCTTAGGTTCATGATCTTAGCCTAATCACATTTTAATTGCTTAAATTAATATTATAACTTATTCCATTATTTGAAATTATATTATTTTGTAACAACTTAATAATATAATTTGATTAACACCATTTAAGATATAATGCTATGAATTATCTTGTTAAACTATTCCAATGCATAATTCTAAACATGGAGCATTTGATCCTCAATCACAATATGCCTTATCTAGGAAAAACCAAACTTTTTTTTAAAACATTCCATGAAGTATATTATTTGCAAGTTACTTACAACATATGCATAATATTTATATAATCTTAATATAATTCAATTTTGATGAGTTATCCATAACAGTCCACTGCACTTAACACCGACTAATAATTTCAAAGTGAAATGATTGTCTTCTAATAAAATTTTACAATATTTATACAATTTTAATTACTTCAGTAATTCTCCCATTTTAATTATTATCATAAATTGTATCAATAATTACAAACTCATACATAAGTGTTATGATGAATATAATCTCTTTGAACTCACCAAATTATAAACGCAAGAATTTAATTTCTTTAATTCGTATAGTTTTTGTATTAACATAATTACAAACTCTATCATAATAATGTATTATAATGCTTAACACAAGTGAAATTATTCAAGGAATAACATCACTTATATTTTATAAACCTATGTTTAATTTCATAAGAATCATAAAAGGTAATTTAAATTTCAAGTTACATTTTTAATTAAATCCTAACATGCTAAAAATATTTTTCAATTCACATGCACTAATTTGCATTATAATAATCATTTAAAAATCGTAACTAACTTTTACAATTGGGTTTTAAGATAATTATTTACATCCACAAATAAATAGTCAATTAAATAATATAAACTCAATAGTGAAAAAGTATAACCAAAGTCATGAATTAAATTTTCAAGTTATAAGTCAACTGAAAATCAATAATGTATAGTAACCCAAAATGCTATAATATTCTAATCAATGTTATAAAACTACTTATTCCAAATCAAGTGACTATCTACAAGTACATCATAAAAATAACATATCAATGTTATTATGTCAAATATATTAAAGATATAATGCCATTATATATTTAAATAATAATACAAGATTACACTAATAATAAAATGATCAATTATAAGTATAATCATGAACTAAACTTACATGATAAACATAACATCTATTTTGTATCAAGTACAACTATAATGAATAAAATGGACTACATAACATTATAATTCATCTACAACCAACTATCACAAATTTAGATAAGAATAAGTGAATCAAAATCTTTGCATATAACCCATTGAAGTTAAACATGTCTCACTTGTCCCAGTGCACCAAACCATAAGTGGCCCTAGACCACCCCAACCATCAGTTGGATATGGATTAAAAAAGTAGATACATGGTGGAAAAAGGATAATAAAATGAACTAAGCTTAAGAATATAAAAATAAAATAAAAAATAGATAGAAAAGGAACCAAACAAACCATCCCACTAAGATCTATTAACTTTGTACCTTATTATGATTCCAACTCATTTTCTAAGGTTCTTGATTTTTGAACCATATTCTATTCAATAACATAATATGGCTCATATACTATTATGCTATAAATTTATCTAATAGTCATCTTCACATACTAATTTAATATATATTAGTAAGTTAAATTAAAACTCATAAAAATAAGACAACATTTCTAGCCAATTAAAAATGGTAAATTGAAACATACATAAAGCTATGGGTCACACTTTAACTAAAACATTCTTAATAAAAGATTCAATATAAAATGTAATGATTTAATTTAATCATAATATAAAAAATAATTAACTGATCATTATTTCAAAATGTAAGTAAACTTAATAATAACTTGAAATAATTTCAAACATCATTACTAGAATCAAGCCAATAATTCCAATAGGATTTTTTTAAAAACCTAGGTAAACCAAATAGTGATCCAATAATATAATAAAATTCAAATGTAATCATGCATTCATATAACAACAACAACAACAAAAACAACAACAAAAACAACAACAACAACAACAACAACAACAACAACAATAATAATGATGTCATCCAAAAAACTATCAAAATAAGTTTGAACCCCATGGAGACTCAAAATGTCATTGCCCCCAATATATGGACATGGGTTCAAAATAACCAAGAAGCTAAAATAAATAACCATTATTATTTTATAAACCTAAAAGAATCTCAAATAGGGTTTTAAAATATAAAACCAAATGATAAACTCAACATAGTTAATACAATAAACAACCATAGTTATTATCATGATGGCTTCTCAAAACAATAAACCCTTGTAAGGTTTTAAAAATTTAAAACAAATTTTAAATCAACACATAGTCAAAATACACAGAGTAGTGACCTTTAAAAAGGTGACTTAACAATGTTATTGATCACTAGTCACCAAAAAAATAATATATACACTCATAATAAATGTCCACATAGCCATATATAAATTAAAATTTATACATAGAATACATATGTTGACTAGATATATCCATCAAAATCAATTGCTAAGCCATTATGCCACCATCCATCATATAGAAAACAAAAAGCCTCAACCCTAGTTTGGGTTTTATCAATAAAAACCAAAATGTACGCTTAATCAAATGACAATGTTTATGTCTAAATCCATAACCAATTTTTCCATAAAAAACAACTTCAAATTGCAAACATAAAATTGTAAAAATACTAGTTATTTAGAATTATGAAGTCAACCACAAAAGAAAATTTTATTCTCTTATTGTCTCCCAAAGTTCTATGCAATAATATCATCTAAAAACCACGTGCCTTAAACAAAACTACTCGAATAATATATGCCAAAACAAACCCCAATTAACTCTACTAAAATCTTGCTTCATTGACAAGATTAATAGTTTAGTATACAATTCAATCTCTTGAAAAACCTCCTGCAAGACCTACACTACATTCTCCTTGGCTTCCATGCCAAAATTTTCTATGGAGTCTCCGCAAGGCATAAAATTATTCAATTGACTAAGTCCAAATGTACCTAATAAAACATAAAAACCCAAAGAATAGTATTGACCCATTGTATGGTAGCTCAAGCTAATACCACTAATATAAATTTATATTAATAGATTAGTCTACAATTCAATCTCTTGAAAAACCTCATGCAAGACTTGCACTACATTCTCCTTGGCTTCTATGCCAAAATTTTCTACAAAGTCTTGCCAAGGCATAAAATTATTCAATCGGATAAGTCCAAATCTCCCTAATAAAACTTAAAAACCTAAAGAATAGTACTAACCCATTGTATGGTAGCTCAAGCCAATACCACTAATCTACAATTATATTAATAGTTCAGTCTACAATTCATTATCCTGAAAAACCTCATGCAAGACCTGCACTACATTCTCCTTGTCATCCATGGAAAAATTTTCTACAGAGTCTCCCCAAGGCATAAAATTATTTGATTGACTAAGCCCAAATGTACCTAATATAACTTAAAAACACAAAGAATAGTATTGACCCATTATATGGTAGCTCAAGCCAATACCACTAATCTAAAATTGTATGGCTTAAATAAAATAACATAAATTAATTACTAATGTCCCCAAGGTGGGTTGTAACATCCAATAACCTAAGGACATGTCCAAGCCAAACTTGCCTATCATAAACAATCCCAAATGAACAAACATTGATAGATTTCATTTAATGCCTAAACCTTAACACATAGGCAAATAACATAAAGCATCTAGAACATGTCCACAATTGACTGCAACTATAATCTAGTTGATATAATATAATAAATCAACCATCATCAAGATAATCAAACAAGGTGATAAAGAGTTAGCAATCAAAATGACTATGAGCATAAAAGAACAATATGTGATTGAATTCCTTATTGAATTCTATAGTCATTAAATTAATGAAAACATAAGAAACCAACATGAGGAAAATGATGACATCAACAAGAAATCAATAGTGTGCAAACTAATCATGACACAACAAATTGATAATTTCCACGAATGATAACCTTAAGTAAATTAATGTTTACAAAAATGTCAAAATTAACTAAAATAAATCAAAAATGAAATCAAACATAAAATGATAACACACAACAGTTACATTATATAATGAAAATGACTAAATCAACAATACAATCAAACTCAATTTTTACAATTAATTTCATTGTTTCATTTATCCATGTTATTTATCTATGTTTCCCTATTGCTCAGGTCCGAACACAACATAGCTCAATTACCTGTCCCTATAGTCAGCAAATAGACCATCAACAATATCTAGACATCCATATAAAATAAATGTAATTAAAAAATTTAAATAACACATCTAACTGAATAATAAATAGGTATACATTAAGTATAAATATCCAATGCTCTAATTAAAATGTATTCTTAATTATCTCAATAGTTATAAAAAATGTATCAATGTAGACCAAAAAACTATAATACCATAGTAAAGAAAAATAAAATATGTCTCAAATAGTTCAAAGCTAAATATTGAATTAAATACAGGTCAAATAGGGTCATGACAAATAGGTGTGCAATTAGATTTTATAAGCCTCTAGTTTACAAGAATTGATTAAATTGGTTTTCAACTATAGACCTATATGTGGTTGACACAACCACCTATAGATTGATGGTTTGAAAGTACAAGGTTTGGCATTAGGATACCTCAATTATGTGCATATCATTTCCAAAAATGTTATTAATAAATTATCAAAACTCAATTAGACATTTTTATGGTTACTTGTACTTGCACATGTTGGCTATAGTTATAAACATAGAAATTATTTAATGTTATCTAAAACATTCATAAACCTAGGCCTAAATATTTGTAAAGATAACTAACGAAAGGCTTATGTTGTGTTTTATAAAATATTTTAGTTGAGTGATTGGTTTAATGTATGTGTGTATTCTGATCCTGAATTATATATTGTGGTATCATTACACTTTAAGAATTTATAACATGTAGTATGATAGAGATTACAATAAGGTTGTAGCTTGTTAGTACCCTATTTTATGAATAGGTTGTTATACCACATGACATATTTTTTGGAATATGAAATTAAAATATTTGTAATAGTATTACATATAATGAGGATGTAAACATGGTTAGCTATGTTTTTGAGATGTTAAGGTCATAACTAGTTTTTTAATATTTTCTTGTATGCGCATAAATTTGAATTTTGAATTATAATTATAATATTATTAATTAAATGTTATAAAATTTTCTATATGGTTACAAATGTAATGTATTTGATGATTTAACTCTCTCTCTCTGTGTCTGTGTGTGTGTGTATATTCTAATCTTGAATTATATATTGCGGTATCATTACACTTTAAGAATTTATAACATGCAGTATGATAGAGATTACAATGAGGTTGTAGCTTGTTAGTACCCTATTTTATAAATAGGTTACTATACCACATGAAATATTTTTTGGAATATGACATTAAAATTTTAATATCATTACATATAATGAGGGTGTAAACATGGTTAGCTGTGTTTGAGATGTTAAGGCCATAAATTGTTGTTTAGTATTTTCTCGTATGAGTTTAATGCATAAATTTGAATTTGTAAAGTACAATTACAATATTATTAATTAAATTTTATAAACTTTTCTATATGTTTACAAATGTAATGTATTATATGATTTAACTAAGTTATAGATAGAACTACAATTATAGCCTTGATGATGATTAGTGATAGAAGTGGTGCCTATTTACAACTCACTCATCATTAGTCAGGATAGAATTATATTGATGGTTATTTGATAAGGGGAGAGTAATGCTATAGTGAAATTACTTAGATTATGCACAATAACATAATTATATATCATGAAATTAAGAGTATAATAAATAGATCCAAAACAATTGCCAGAAGAGTATAATACTTTAATATTATGACTGAGACACTTCGAGGGAGTAACCTACACAACAATAAAATATGAAAATAATTCACAATATGTTGATGAAAAACTAACCACTACCTACTATATATACTCTACTTAGCCAAGGATATTCTATAGGCCAACCATACAAAGAACATAGAGAAACACAACAAGATAATATGATGGTGTGTAAGCCATAAGTCAACTACACATATCCCTAGATGTACTAGAGGTTAAGGGTGTAGCATGCCCCTCTACTTAAAAATAATATTTTCCTTAATGTTGAATTAAACGAGGATGTTTTTGAGGGAACACTTTATTCTCCCATGTTGCATCTTCAAAATGCTTGTTCTTCAATTTGATCAAATACTCCTTACTAGCTCTAGTCCATAGTTTCTTAGTGCATGTGTGAAGGATCTCTTCAGGATCTATAATGACTTAGCATTCTTCGTCCAATTTAGGTAACTCAGTTTGAGTGGGAACTCTATGTCCAAGTACCTTATCCAAGAAAGATACATGGAAAACTAGATGTATGCAAGTGGATGGAGGTAATTGCAGCTTGTAAGCCACACTACCAATTTTCTTCAAGATCTGATAAGCGCAATAATAATTAGTTGAAAGCTTGTTATCCTTTTTTTTAAGGGCATATTCTTATATGGTTGTAAATGTAGAAAGATCAAAATCACCTACAATAAAAATTTTCTCAATATAGTGTTGATCTGTTTGTTGCTTCATTTTATTTTATGCCATTTGTAAATTCTCTCACAAACTAACTAATACCTCATGTTAATGATGAATGTGTTCCTAAATAGCTCAAACCTTAAGATGCACTATCAAATCTAAAGTGATAGATGGAGGGTGATACCCATTAAATGTCACAAAGGGATACATGTTGGAATAAGTGTGAAAATTAGTGTTATATCACCATTCAACAAGTGGAAGTCAATGAACACATTTATCCTATTTATCAAAAACAAAAAAATGAATATATCATTCTAGATATTTGTTGACTACCTTTATTTGTCTATTAGATTGAGTATTATAGGATGAGCTCTGAGCCAAATGGGTACCCAAACATGCAAATAATTTAGTACAAAAATGAGTAGTAAATATGGGATCTTGGTCACATACAATGATCTTTTAAGTACCATGCAATTTATGAACTATATTGAGAAAATTAGAAGCTACCATACAATTAGTTTATGGCTATGATAAGGAATAAAAATGAGTATCCTTGGTGAATAAATCCACAAATACCATGACAACATTTTTACCTATGGTAACCCTAATATAAATACCATACAAACCTCCTCCCAATGCTAGCTAGGGATGGATATAGGATGAAAAAGACTTGGGGTCTTAATGGTTTTACATTTGTTTTGTTGACATACCATGCATTTAACCATATATTTTTGGACATATTCCTTGAGTCCTTCAAAAAATAAATCTTGATTGATTCTATGGTATGTTTTCAAAAATCCATAATGGCCTCCAAGCTGAGAGGAATGAAGTTCTTGAAGAATTTTATGGTTGAGGAGATGATGGTTATAGAGGTGTAATCTATCATTAAAACATAATATATTACTCTTCCATGTAATTTTTTTAGATTCATAACAACCCTACTAAATGTCATGAATCAAATCATTAGTATCGCTATCATTCTCCTATGCATACATTACTTCCTCTAGTCAATCTACCTACCACATGGTCATGGTGCGTAATAATGCCTCAATTGATTCATTCCATCAGGAGAGGGAATTTGACACCACATTCTCTTTTCTTTTATTATACACTATTTTAAAATCACATCATAAAATTTTAGTCACCCTTTTTTTTAGTTCTTTAGATGATAACCATTGCTCCAAAACATATTTGAGGCTACCATGATCATTCCTTACCTGAAAGTGATGACCCATCAGATAAGGTCTACATTATTTCACTACAAGAAAAATATCCAACATCTTTTTCTAATAAATTGGTTTGAATCTAATTTTTCATTTAATTAGTGAAATTCAAATGCTAGTGGTTTACCTTCTTGCATGAGTACAACCCCCATGCTATATATAGATACATCATAATTCACAACAAAGTTTTCAAAAAATTAGGTGTAGCCAAAACTGGAGTTGTGTATGCATAGCTATTTTTAACTATTCAAATGCCTTGCTAGCTCAATTAGTGCACTAGAAGTAGTCTTTTTCCAACAAAGAGGTCAGAAGAGATGCAATGATACCATGATTTTTGAAAAACCTACGATAGTAACCAGTTAGCACCATAAATCATCAAAGGTTGTTAAGGGTCTTGGGAACCTGACACTCCATCATTTCTTTGATTTTTTTAGGAACAAATTTCACTTCTTCATGTCCAATAATATTATCCAAATATTCCACCTCTTGGATGCCAAAAGAAAATTTAGAAGGTTTAGCATAAATATGATGTTGTTGTAGAATTGAATTAGAAGTTTCACATGCTTCAGATAGTATTCCCAATTTTTTCTATAAATGAGGATATGATTAAAAAATACTAATAGAAACTTTCTATTATCCAAGTATTCATTAAACTCTAAAATTTAGATGGTGTATATATGAAGTCAAAAGTCATGACCATAAATTTATAATGGCTTTTATGTGTTCTAAAATTTTGTTTAGGTATTTCCTTATTTTAGATACAAATATGATGATACCTAGAGTGAAGGTATAACTGGGTAAGATAAATATAACTATGCAATTCATCTAGAAAATCATCGATTACTAGAACATGAATCTTATCTTTGATGGTGTACTTGTTGAGTTCTGTATAGTTTGGGCACATCTTCTAACTGTCATCCTTATTTTACATCATGACCATTGGGGAGGAATATTCACTTTGACTATGTCATATGATTCCTGCCTCAAACATCTCCTATACCATAATTTTAATTTCACTCTTCTAGGAATAAGGATACTTGTAGGCTCTAATATTGTGTGGTATAGTTACTAGAATGAGCCTAATGGAACGATCATATGCATGACTTGGAGGAAGTCCTTTTGGAATATCACCAAAAAACAACATAACGGTCATCCAACACCTCTATGGAAAACAAGAATGCCATAATTCCTTCAACACCTTTTCTAAGAATATTCATCATTTGATGGAAATTAACCAGTTATGGAGATTTGACTTGCAATCCATGAAGTTTAAAGGTCTATCCTTTTAAATGGAACCTCATGAATAGTTCTTATAAATTCATCTCCATAGTGCCCAAAGTGGTAAGCAACTACTCTCCCAAAATAATATCATCTCCCCCTATGTGAATAACAAACATTGGGGAATCTAACAAGTAGTCTCCCATATCAAGCTTAATTTTATGGCATTTAAAAGAATAGTTGATTATACAAACATAAGCAACCATGAAAAAAAAATTTTGATTTGGGTAAATGAAATGGCTCAAATGAGTAGCTAACTTATCATTGATTAAATAATGTGTCCTCCTAGTGTCAATTAACATAGTCACTTTTTGTTTCTTAAGGAAACCCACCACATTAAGAGTTCAAGTAGTACTAATGCCTAAAAGTGCATGATAGGATGTAGTAGGTTGAGAATATTTAGATTCATCCTCAGGGTATTATAAATCTGTCGTAGAATCCTCATCATATTCTTCCTCCTTATTTGTGCCTTCAATGTAAAATAAATTCTTTTCAACACATAGATTTCCTTTGCTCCATAATCTTTTATTGTCCTAGTTTGGACTAGCTTGGATAGTTATATAAATTAGTTTTCTAGGACATTATTTTAATAGTGTAATTTTATATCTTTAAAAAATATAGATGAGGAAACTAAGATACCCTTATTTTGATTTCGAGTATAAAACCAGTGATACCAAATAAACTACTTAAATTCTAGATATAGAGAGGCCATAACCACCTTTTTTGAATAGGGAGTCTGATGTAGATCAAATAAATTTTCAATTTGAGTAATCCATGTGAGTGGATCATTACCATTAAAATTTCATAGGTCCACTTTTGGTAATAATGACTTTATACCATGGTTGGCATTATGATTGTTTGGAGGAGAAGAACTAAACTAAATTAGTGGAGGGTATTTTTTTAATTATACAGTTGAAAAATAGGATAATTTCCTAATTATTTTTTCAAATTAACCCTAGAAGTTACTCAAGTTCTCTCTCATCCCTATGAGGTCCGCTTTAACTACATCAAAATCATCTTTTTGCACCATGCCTTGTAACTCTAACTTAAGTTGTTGAACTACCTCTGAAATACTTGGATCAAAAATTTCTAGCTCCATATCATATTTTTCAAGAATTTTATGCACTTATGTCCCTTTTCCAAGACGATGAGTGTTAGGCCCTATCATGCATAAACCCTAGGAGGGTTGTGACCTAATAAAATGTATTAAAAACTAACCATTATGATTGCCTCATCAAGATGAATCTGATAACTACTAATGTGTACAAGGGTAAACAATTTTGGCCCTAAAAATTTTACCAATAGAATATACTATTGGGATAATCTCAAAAAGACAAATCCAATGACTAATAATTTGTTTAAGGTAAAAAAATTTCAATCTTTTTTTACAATTTTTTTTTTCTTTTAAAAAAAAAAAAAAAAATTAATGAACAAAACCATGGTGATATAAAAATAAATTCCTCATAGATCACAAGTTACCTTTTTTATATTTCTAGTGCTCAACATGCCATACCTAAAAAGACCTATGTTTCAAAAACTTGCCCAAATCAAAGATCCAATACCACTTGTAATGAAATTACTTAAATGATTCAAAACAATAGAATTATATATTGCATAATTAAGATTAGAATGAATAGATCTATTATTTTTTGAATGTGTAGAATACTTGAATATTATGACTAAACTGCTTTGAGGGGGCAAGCTCCACAATAATGCAATAAGAACAAAATTCATAATTTCATGATAATAAACTAACAACTATCTCCTATATATACTCTACTTAGTGAAGGTTATTCCATAGGCCAACCCTACTATGAACATAGAGAAATGCAAGAAGATAATCTGAAGGTGTGTAAGACATATGTTGGCCACACATATTCCTAGATGCACTATAGGTTAAGGGCATAACAAATTCATATCTAGAATATGACCTAGATTCTCTTGAAATATGAATTTTATTAATGCTTTAGCCAAAGTAATATAATATTTGTATACATTGTCAGTCCAAAATATTTTCTAGTTTACATGCTTGATTGAGGTCATAAGAGATAAAGGCATGCATATGGTCTATGTGACTAGCTACATGTGATAGGGATTGTATTACCACATTTTTTAACAAATGGTTTTAAATTCTTGAATCATCATTATTTATCTCTTCATGAAAGGAATGGCCACTTTTTGTGGGTAGTTGTGTAGGGGTATATCAATATGTGGTGGCGGACAAGTGTGTAGATGATGCTCTCCCTCGTTATAATAAATAATATCTAATCACATATGCTTACTCATGGTTACTATATTATTCTAAGATTTGACTTATATTACTCAACAGTACTACTCTATATTTAATATTATTTCCTATCATAAACTACATATGAGAGTGTTAATATCTTTGTTATTATAGCTATGGTTATTAATAAATTCGTATATTTGATGTTATATATTTTTGAAATTATGAATATAGATTTAAATATTGTTGAGTATAATTTATATTTTTATACCATTTAAGTCCTAAGAGGACTAATGTATATTTAGATCTTGTAATTGATTTAGTGGGATCACTTAGCATAATAAATATATTGTATACTATTTATACTCTAAATAAGATTTAGTAGAAATATATTTTGATTTTGTATAGTAATATACATGGAATTGATTTTACTATATTTTTATATTCCTTTACTAGATAAATAGTAACTAGATATAGTTATTTTGATTGAGTTAAAATAAAAGTGTATGGTAGTTTGTTAAATCAACCCCATTGGGTTGTTTCATGTGGTATCAGAGCATAAGTTCAAATGCTAAGACCTAATAAGACAACTAGTACTATTGATATAGGTAATTCCTTGCTAACTAGTTGGATGAAATAGTATGTGTAAGGGGTAATTCAAATGCAAATCCACATCAACAAGTATCTATCAATATAATGACATAATGACCAAAAAATAAACTTGACTCTTTAATAGCTGTAATTTAAAAATCATCATGATGATTATCAACTATTGCATGATTTTTTTATGGAAAAATCTCCTACTAAGAGGAAGAATAAGGATGGAAATCTTCATCTATGCATAGACTACATAATTTTCAATAAGGAAAATAAAAATATCTTAACCCACATTAATTATTTTTTTCATCAAATGCAAGTAGATTTTTTTAAAAAAAAAAAACCTTAGATTAGGATACCACAAGTTGAGGATTAAGGAAGAAGTTATCCCTAAAATCACTTTTAGGATATGGTATGGACATTATGAGTTTGAAATCCAATATTTTCGGTTAACTAATGATCTTGAAGTTGTTATGATTATTATAAACAATGTGTTTAGGGATTACCTAGATCAATTTGTGCTTGTCTTCTTAGATGATATTTTAATATACTCTAAGGATGAAGAATACATCGGACACTTGAAATTGGTGTTGCAATTCTTGAAAAAACATAAATTATATGTGAAACTATCAAATGGTGATTTATTTTAGATTAATATATAATGTTTAAGACATATTAATTTAGTTGAATGGATATCTATAAATCCAACAAAGATAAAATCCATTATGGAATGGTTCACTCCTAAAAATGTTCGTGAGGTACATAGCTTTATAGGAATAACAAGGTATTATAGGAATTTTTTACCCAACTTTACAAAGATAGCTAACCCTTTCAAATCGATATAATGGACAAAGAATCATTTCCTATGGAATAGAAAATATGAATATGCATTTTAAATCCTTAAGTAAAGGATTACATCTACATTAGTGTTTTATGTTTTAAATCCAAATGGCCACTTTTCTATGGTAGTAAATGCCTCTGAGGATGGTTTGGGGAAAGTATTGTTACAAAAAGATCAAGTAGTATCTTATGAATCACATAATATTAAGCCTTATGAAGTAAATTATTCCTCACATGATCTGAAATTGGCTGCCATAGTTCATGCATTATGGGTTTTCAAAAATTATCTATTGACAAACCCTTTTGATCTCAAGACTAAAAAAATTGGGAATCATATATATCTTCACTAAACACATTTAAATGCATGTGAAAGATAATGGTTTCATTTTTTGTTAGACTATGACTTTGATATAAGTTATATAAAGGTCAAGGAGAAATCCTAGTATTATATGATACATAGTAGTATATTGTACATATGAGAAATTTAAGAAGTCCTCTGTGGAAAGTATACAAGATGATAGTTATGAATGATCTTAGTTTGAAAAAAATGGGATTCTAAGGTTTAAAGGGATGATGTACATGCCTGAACTAGAGTATTTGATAGTCATAGTAATCATAGAGGTGCATAATGCTCCTTATCCCAATAATCTAGGGATGAAAAAACTAATGGTACAATTGAAACCATTATATTCTCTAAAAGGAATCAAGAAAGATGATGTAAAATTTATGTCTAAATGTTTGGAGTATCAATGTGTAAAATCATAACAAGTTCTTCTTGTAGGATAAATATACCCCCATGACATTTTATAATGGAAGTGGAATGTTATTAGCATGGACTTCATCCAAGGGCTACCAATGTCTATATATAAGCATGATGTGATCTTTTTATTGGTTGAAAAGTTTTAAAATGTGTCACATTTTACAATAAGTGATTTGATATATGATGCACCAGTATTAGCTAGAAGGCTTGTTCAAGATATTTTATGATAGTATCGGGTTCTAGAGAATTTTCTT
The DNA here is from genome assembly GCA_037957365.1 of Torreya grandis. Taxonomy (NCBI): domain Eukaryota; kingdom Viridiplantae; phylum Streptophyta; class Pinopsida; order Cupressales; family Taxaceae; genus Torreya; species Torreya grandis. The sequence continues at coordinate 293,383 of JARHVA010009232.1, read as the reverse complement.
CTGATAGGGATACTTATATGACCTTTAGATTTTGGAAAAATATTAATATATCCCTAGGAAGATAAATCAACTTTAGTACAACCTATCATCCTAAAATAGAAGAGAAATCAAAATGGGTAAGCCAAATCATAGAGGATTTTTTAGAATGTATTTTATGGACTAGGAATACAAGTGGGAAGTATATGTTACATTATTTTATTTTTCTTACAACTCTTTCCATTCAAATTTGAAAATGGAACCATTTAAAGCATTATAAGGTATAAATTTTAGAATGCCTATTAACTAGGACATGTTAGAAGATATAATAAATATTGGACTAGAAATGCTTACTAAAATGGAAAAGCAAGTAAATTTGATTATAAAAAGATTGGATACAATCAATGATAGAAAGAAAAGTTTTGTTGATATAAAAAGAATAAAAATGTAGTTTTCAGCTGGAGATAAAGTTTTTATGCAAGTTAAACCCCAAAAGAGTTCAATTAAATTTGGAAAATCAATGAAATTGGAAACCATATATGTAGGACCTTTCGAGGTTCTAGAAATAATAAACCCTATTGCTTAAAAACTTGGTTTGACACCAACACTTTCTCAAATTCATAATGTTTTAATGTCTCTAATTGGAATAGATATGTGGCTGATCTTTCACATGCCCCTGATTAGAATTCTTTATATGTATTGGATATAGGAGTGGTAACAATAGAGTCCCTCTGAATATTCAAGACTCATTAACTTATCTTGTGTATACATAAGTGTCTTAATGCAAGGTCCAGTGGGACAAATATTATGAAGATAATGCCACTTAGAAGGATTATGAAGAGTTCCATATAATGTTTCCACATTTATTTGATTAATATGTTCATCTTTTGACATTTATTTTAATAATGTCATCGAGGTGTTGATGTTTACAAGAGGGAAAGGATATTATATTAGATCTTGTCCCTAATTGAAAGTACTAAAAGTTTGATGATAAATTTTACTACTAATGGTTGTCGATTTTTTAGTTCAACACTCTTATAAATTATTTAATTTAGATAGTGGTATTTCCCTGATTGACATGGATGTAGGACATCCCATTTGTTCCCCCGTAGATAAGTTCCGAAGGAGAGTATCATAGGGGAGAAGGTGGTTGATTGTGATAGATGGGGGTAGATAGATCAATGTGGGAACATGCACACACTGACATTGTAATTTTTGATTAGTAGTTGGTTCAGTTTTACTTGATTTTAGTATTAATTTCATAGTTAATGCATTTTTCATGCGTGATTATTGTCCATTTCTTGGTATAGTTCTTATACTAGTTAATGTTGTTATGAATGGGTTGTGTGTAATGGTTTAGTTTACAATAATATGTTAAGGAATGTTTATATGTTTAGAATCGTGTGGAACACTTTAGGTTGGCTGTAAACTCATTGTTGATTGCAAACCTGGCAATCTGATATATTTTTATTACTTGGTCATTGTCGAGATCAAGAATAAAGGTATATGTAATCTCTTTTACTACCCATTTAGAGATCATAATGATCTTGAACGAAAATATGAGAATATTGGTTTTGTTTTTAGATTTCAGATTTATTATTAAAACATCTAACCATCATAGGAGGTAGACATAACCTACACATTTTCAAAGCATAAAAACAACTAGTGGGTAAAACATTACCTATTATTAAGCAAAGAATCAGGGTTCCCATAGTCAATGGGAAGAAAACATAAGTTCTAAGGAGTTATTTTATCACTCATGATCTTGATTTCAAAGAGAGCATTTCATTTTGGAAACCCTAAAAAGAAGGGCTTGCATGATTTGGTTGATAATAGATCTATATTGTGGACCCAACCAATTGTGAATGCATGGAAAAATTAGTCTTATTAGAACCCATTAATATCTAGATAATTCCATGTTGAATTAATGGAGGATGCATGGTACACTGAGTTTTTCATGAAAAATAGAGGGAATGATGGCTAGATGTAAAGTTTGGAAGGCTGTTGAGTTTAAAAGTGGCTCTCAAACATTAAAAATAAGGAGAATAATTGATTGGGATCCAATAGAAAATAAGAAAATAATAAGGAATGTTGGAAGAACATGACATTCATAACAGGGAAATCACTAATTTTTCCGATATAAAAACTAGGCAAGCAACAAAATTTACAAATTGGAGTATGGGAATTTTAGTGGTTTAAATATTTTTCTGAGTATTTGTTGTTTATATAATTGGTACATGATTTGATTAAGTGCAATTATATAAAACAAAGATTCAATACATTAACAGTTATAGTGTGTCAGTTTAGAGTATACTTAGGTTTATCGCAAAAGACTATAGATTTTTGCACCCTAGTGACTGTATCATAACATATATATGTAGGAGGAGTATAAACTTCACATTTCTTGGAGATACATGGGAATTTATAGAATTCGAACACAAACTTGCACCGTGTTGTAGCTATTTTACAGTAGCTCACGCTTCCCTTTAAAGTTTATGAGTTTGTTGATTGTCCTAGGCCACCACTGGGACAAAATTCATGCACTTCGATTGTGTTATAATACTAGAAATAAAGTATGAGTATCGAGAAGAAATATTTATATGGTTATGGTATTTATTTTAGTTATCATGATTATTTATCTTATTGTGAAATTGTTTGCAGGATCTATTACCCTCTATAGACTTGGGATTGAGAGCTCACTCTCTCCCACATGCCCATAAAAGAGATTGTTTTCAGGATATATTATGTTGTTGAATTTACAGAGCCAGTGTTAACCTTAACAGAACATTAAATGTACCAAAGCTGTGGTTCCTAGCTGTGTTTGAAATCCTATGTTTTTTTTTTAATTATTTTAGATCCCTATTGGTATAAAATTCATGCACTTCGATTGTGTTACAATACTCGAAATGAATTATGAGTATCGAGAAGAAATATTCATAAAGTTATGGTATTTATTTTAGTTATCATCATTATTTTATTATGAAATTGTTTCCAGTATCTATCACGCTCTATAGACTTGGGATTGAGAGCTCGCTCTCTCCAACATGTCCATAAAAGAGATCGAAATTTAAATATTATGTTGTTGAATTTACAGGGCCAGTGTTAACCTTAAGAGAACTTTAAATGTACTAAAGCTGTGATTCCTAGCTGTGTTTTAAATCCTGTGTTTTTTTATTGTCCTAGACCACCATTGGTACAAAATTCATGCACTTCGATTGTGTTATAATACTAGAAATGAATTATGAGTATTGAGAAGAAATACTTATATGGTTATTATATTTATTTCAGTTATCATTATTATTTAATTTATTGTGAAATTCTTTCCAGGATCTATCGTAAGAACAGACAGACCAGATACAGTGCCATTGAAACACAGATAGAACTTGGAAAACAGTTACAAACAATTCAGTGAGATTTAACTCACAGTCACAACTGAACTGACAAATCACTCACTGACAGAAATAAACACAGAGATCATAGAAATGCTATATGACTTGCTGCTCACAACATACCAAAAGATGGAACTGATAAACTAGTGAATCAGAATTCAAACAACTCAGATATAACTGACAACCAAACAGAGTACAGATTTCATATCAGAGATAAAAACATATTAAACAACTTATATTATCTTCCATAAACAGATTTCAATGAGATTACAGTCAACATGCATTTCTTAGATGAGCTGCCATATTACGCTCTATAGACTCGCGATTGAGAGCCCGCTCTCTCCCAAATGCCCATAAAAGAGATTGAAATTTAAATATTATGTTGTTGAATTTACAGGGCCAGTGTTAACCTTAAGAGAACATTAAATGCACTAAAGCTGTGGTTCCTAGCTGTGTTTTAAATCCTATAATTTTTTTAAAAATCCTATGTTACCATGATGAAATATTTTTTTAGGGTTGTGCCATAATTTTAAGGATGCTATATTGAGGAAGTAAAACAACGTGACGTGGATCTCATGAAAAAACTTGATAAGGATTATTTAATCGATTTATACAAACTAAATTCGATAGTAATAATGTGGCAATAGGGGTGTGATCATATTTACCAGGCCTCAAGTATGAAAGAACTAGTTAAATTGGTTTTTAACTACAGACCTGTAGTTGACACAACCACCTACAGGCCAATGGTTAGAAATGACAAGGTTTGGCATTAGGATACCTCGGGTGTGCGTAGACCATTTCCTAAACCATTACTATCAACCTCAATTAAGCCTTTGCATTATGCCTTGTGCTTGCGCATATTGGCTGTATCTGTAACCATAGAAACACTGTATAGCTATTTAAATCTGTGCATAAACTTGGGAAAATATAATGTCCAACATAACTATCGAGAGGTGTAGCAAAAAATAATATAATAGAAAATAAGTCAAACACTGATTGCTACGGCAATCAAAAAGCTATTTTTAATTTTATTAATTCTGCTTACCAAAAATATGCGAACAGTGAACATAAATAGATTTGAAAACAAATCAAACTGAAATATAAAATGATGTTTAACTGCATGCTAACTAAGCAGTGACATAACTAGCTAAACTAGGACTGAACCAATTTAAGCATGCAAACTGTGTGCATGAGATGCTGTGGAACAAGCAGTGGAAATTAATCAACAGTTTCTAACACTCCCCCTTAATTTCTACCATTAACTACTTCAACATTTACAATGCCTAAATTTTGTCTTAGATAATCAAAAGTCTCATTTGCTAATGCCTTTGTAAATATATCTGCCAATTGGTCTTCAGATCTGCAAAACTCTAAATGGATTTCTCCATTGTTCACTAACTCTCTGATAAAATGAAATCTTGTATCAATGTGCTTTCTCTTCTTGTGAAAAACATGATTTTTTGAGAATGCAATTGCTGATTTGTTGTCACAAAATATTGGAGTTGACTCCTATGCTTGTAATAAATCTGTCAATACTCTCATCATCCAAGTTGCTTGACATACTGTTAATGTGGCTGTTGCATACTCTACTTCCGCTGATGAAAGTGTCACTATAGGTTGCTTTTTGGATGCCCATGTGACCACACCTATTCCAAAAAGAAAGGCATGTCTAGAAGAACTCTTCCTCTCATCAATGCTACCTGCAAAATCACTATCAGTATAACCAGTCAAACAAAAATCATTAGTTGTGGAATATAAAATTTCATACTTTGTTGTTCTTATCACATATCTCAATATCCTCTTTCTAACTTGCCAATGTAAGTCTTTTGGTGACTCCATGAATCTAGAGATTAAACTGACCCCATACATGATATCTGGTCTTGTAGCTGTAAGATACATCAAACTACCTATTAGTCTTTTGAATGTTGTACAATCAACATTAGACCCTTTGTCTTCTTCGCTAATTTTGGTCTTTGTAGCAACTGGTGTAGGTGCTGATTTGTAATTCAACATCTTAAACCTCCTTAACACATCCTTTGCATATTTAGTTTGACAAATAAAAATTTCCTTCTCTGATTCTACAACTTCTATGCCCAAAAAGTACTTCACTAATCCCAAATCCTTCATTTCAAATTCTTTCTTCATTCTTGATTTAAATGTGTTTACAGACAAATTTTTAGTGAAGATCAAATCATCAACATACAAATACACAATCAAAATCTGACCTTCTTTGTTGATTTTTGTGTACAATGGAGGCTCACTATTGCTTCTGCTGAATCCATTATTTGTCATGTATGAATCAATCCTGCTATAACATGCTCTTGGTGTTTACTTGAGACCATAGAGAGCCTTCTTCACTCTGTAGACTTTTTCTTCATGTCCAAGCACTTCATAACCAAGTGGCTATTTCACATACACTTCATCTAGAAAACCATTCAAGAAAGCTGATTTGACATCTATTTGATATACATTCCAATTATTTTGTGCAGCTATTGCTACAACTATTCTAATAGTATCAAGTCTAGCAACTGGAGCAAATGTTTCATTATAATCAATTCCATGTTCTTGTGCAAAACCTTTTGCTACTAACCTTGCCTTGTGCTTTTCAACCTTTCCTTCTGCATCAAATTTGGTCTTATAAACCTATTTGACTCCTATGAAATCCTCACCTTTAGGTAGATTAATTAGATCCAATGTTTGGTTTCTTTCAATGGCATTCATCTTTTCATCCATTGCTTTTATCCCATGTTCCTCATTAACTACTTCTTCATAATACATATGATCATGAGAGAAAAGAGCAAAATTTGAACATAAATCTAACTTCTCTTCTTGTTTATAAATCTTATTCAAGTTTCTCATTTTCTTAACTTTAAATCTTGATCTTAAAGTGGCAAAAGTTGGATCTGATTGATCACTTACTTGTGAATTTGGAGTAGGATGACATGCATGACCAAATGATTCACCATGTGCTAAGCTCTTAGGTGTTCTTATTGGAGTGTTTGTTCTTGCTTGTGGAGAGGATTGATCACCTTGCAAATTTTGTTCTTTAGATTCTTCTTCATTTTGGGGAATTGGTGCTCCAATTGTGATGATTTTATCAATGCTTCCATCCCATGCTTCTTCCTTAAATTCCACATCTCTTTTAATAGTTACTTTCTTTGAAATGGGGTTATACAACATATAAGCCTTTGATTTTTCACTATAGCCAATAAAATTGCCTTTCTCACCTCTATCATCAATTTCTCTTCTCGATTTAGATGGTATAAGAGAATATGCAATACAACCAAATTTTTTGAAATGATGTACACTATGTTTCTTACCACTCCAAGCTTCTTGTGGAATTTGATCTCTAACACTCTTTGTTGGGTTTCTATTTAGAATATATAATGCACATGCTACTACTTCTTCCTAATATTCATTTGATAAATGTTTGGCCTTAAACATGCTTCTAGCCATTTCCATGATTGTTTTATTCTTTCTCTCTACTACACCATTATGTTGTGGTGTGTACCTTGTAGTCAGTTGCCTTTTAATGCCATGATATCTGAAAAAATATTAAAATTCATTAGAAATATATTGACCTCCTCTATCTGATTTAATTACCTTGATGTAAAGGCCACTCTGCTTTTCAACAGCTTTGAATTCTTTAAATTTTCCAAAAGCTTCAGACTTATTTTTGAGAAAATATATCCAAGTCTTTTTACTAAAATCATCAATGAAGGTTAGAAAATAAAAACTACCTCCAAATGTTGGAATTTGCATTGGTCCACATAAGTCACTATGGACTAGCTCTAATATTACCTTTGCTCTATATGAGACTCCTACTAGAAAGCTCTCTCTATGTTGTTTTGCTAGAATTCAACTTTCACATGAACTTCTTGGCTGTTCTATTGGTGGTAATCACTTCACCATATTTTTTTTATAACAAATTCAAACCTCCAAAATGTAAATGTCTATACCTTGAGTGCCATATTCATGATTGGTCTAGATGCATGGTTTTGAAGTGGGCTTCCTCTACTCTTTGGATGCACTGAATTCGAAGAGGGAACATCCAATTCTTGGTCATCTCCACTTTTCCTATCAACTTGTTATTTGGAAATTTGTCTAGTATTGTGGAAACATTATCCATAAGAGATACTCTATAACCTTTCTGTACTAATTGTCTAACACTCATAGGATTATGCTTTAGTCTAGGGATAAAATAAACATCAGGAATAAATCTTCTTTCACCATTTTTTGCCAAAACATTTATTACTCTTTTACCCATTACATCCACTTTGTTATCATTTCCTAATTTCACTTTAGATTTTACGAAATCATCAAGACTAGCAAAGAATTCTTTATTCCCTGTCATATGGTTACTGCATCCACTATCTAAGAACCATATATCACTAGCATTTTCTTGAGCAACATGACAAGTGAGAAATAAGCTTCCAGAATTAGAACTAGATTTATTTGTGTAATTAGCATTTTGCTTGTCCTCATCTCCTTGTTTTTTTCTGCATTCACTTGCATAATGTCCATATTTTTTGCAGTAATAACATTGAATGTTAGATTTATCAAACCTTTGTGAATTTTGCTGGAAGTGATTGTTGCCACCTCCTCTATTGTTGTAGTTTTGATTATTATTATCACCTTGATCTGGATTGTTCCTTCCATTTTTGCCTTTACCTCTTCCTCTGAAGTGTGACCTTCCTCTTCCTCTTCCTCTACCGAATGATACCTGAGACTTGAAAGCATTCTCAAAAGAAGTATTGTTATTCCTATTCATTCTAGATTCATGTGTTAACAAAGATCCCATTAATTTATCTACTGAAAACTGTTCTAAATCCTTGGTTTCCTCAATAGCTACAACTATTGCATCAAATTTGTTGGGTAAACTCCTGAGTATTTTTTCCATGATCTTCTAATCTGTTATTGTTTCTCCATTAGATCTAATTTGATTCACAATATTCAATACTTGACCCATAAACTGGTCTATAGACTCTTAATCATTCGTTTGCAAATTTTTAAAATTT
>JARHVA010009232.1:187500-280000 GCA_037957365.1 Torreya grandis | reverse complement strand
ATCATGCATTAAAAAGTATAATACTTTTAACTATTACCTACACACATGTTAAATGAGAGAAATGCCTATTAACCCCAATAAAAAACTGTTAAGAACCATGATGACACCATCCACCAAATTAAGTGTTATCTAAGGCATACATAAAAATCAGCATCTTTTAGCATGATTAAATCCAAATAACAAAGTTAAGGAATGACTCAAAATCGCATGCAAAAACACAATAAAACTTTAAAATCCATCTATATAATTATATATCTAATTTAGTTAGACAGTATTTATTAAATTCTACATATTAAATTAAAAAGTAGGCATCGTTTCTTCTACATGTAACTATACATGATCACATATATTATATATGATTTTGAATATGAAGTGTAATTGTCAATCATAATAACTGTATTACATCGAAATCCTTTTTATTCATATTTCCATCTAGGACGTGTACATATTTAGTTCAAAAGTTTAAATTTTTACTCTCAACATTTCCATTTTTTTTCCATCCCATATTTCATAAAGGGTCTTATTATGCAAAAATATAATGATTACTAGAAATTGGGCCATCGAATGTTGTTTGGGATTCACTTGTTATCATTCAAATTTAGCAAACAAATAGCTATTTTTAATATTATAGTGAAGTTAAAAATATACCTAATAAAATAAAATGAGAGAAAAAACAATAACACAATCCTTAAATTAATAAAATAACAAAAATGAAATACACACAAATTTACATAGTATATATTAGGAAAATCACGTAGATAAAAAAACCTTATATATCCCATCTTGCCCCTAATGGAAATTACTAAAACATTGATAAATTACTTTACTATTAATGATTGTGGATTATTGAGTTCAACATTATTGTAAATGATATAATTAAAATTATGGTATCTTTCATTTTTAAATACGTATTGAGAACATATTTTGGTTTCAAAGCTATATGAAAAAAAAAAAATCCAAAAACCACGTGCTTCAAATAAAATTAGTTAAATAATAAATGCCAAAATAAACTCTAATTAAATCTACTAAACTCCTTCATGGTTGATAATGTTAATGGTTCAATCTATAGTTCAAGATACCAAAAAACCTCATGAAAGAGATACATTACATTCCCCTTTGCTGCCATGCCAAAAATTTCAGCAAAGTCTCCCCAAGGTATAGAGCTTTTTAAATGACAAAGTCCAAATGAACCTAGTAAAACATAAAAACCCAAAGAAAGGTCTCAACCCATTGAATAGAAATTTGAGCCAATGCAATGAGTCTAAAAGTGCATGGTTTAAACAAAATAACAACTAATTACTAATGCCTAGAAGGTGGGTCATAACATCTAACAACCTAAGCACATACCCAAGCCAAACTTGGCTATCACAAAAAACATTAAAAACGAAAATAATGACATAGACCTTTTAATGCTTAAATCTTAATGCAAAATCATATAACGTAAAGGATCTTGAACATTTCCATAATATTAAACATTAAGTTAACTGGCATCAAGATATTCAAATAAGGTGATAAAGGGTCAATAATTGAAATGATTACAAACACAACATATCAATACATGACCGAATTCGCTATTGGTGTCAAAAGTCAATAACTCAATGAAAACATAATAAATTAACATGATGAAAATTATGACATGAAAAATAAATCAACATTCATGAAATTGATCACAATAGACCAAAGTGATAATTTATGTAAATGATAACATCAAACTTAACAATGTTTGCACAAATGTCTAAACTAACTAAATTCAATCACTAATGAAATCAAACATAGAATAATAACACACAACACTTACATTATATAAAAAAATGACTAAATCAATAATACCATCAAGATGAAGTTTTATAATCAAAATCACTATTTCATTTATCCAAATAATTTTTCCATGCTTCCTTGTTACTCAGGGTTGAACACAACCTAGCTTAATTACCCATCGCTAAAGTCAACAAATAGACCATCAATAGTAATTGTACATATAAATATATTAAATTTAATAACATCATTTAAATAAAACATTTAATTGAATAATAAATTTTTATGCATTAAGCTTAAATAATTAATGTTGTTATGAAAATGTATTCGTAATTATCTCAATAATTATAATAAAATGTATCAATGTAGATCATAAAATTTTAATACCACAATAAATTAAAAAAATATATGTCTTGAATAATTCACAACTAACTATATCAACATATGAATTAAATGGAGGTCAATAAAGGTCATGATATACTCCCCCACTTAGACAAGAGCCATCTCGGTGATCAAAACAACCAAGAATAATTTTGTCTGGAAAGACTCTTGTCTTCCCAAGTAGTAATTCTTTTCAATAAAGGATCCGCTTGAACAAACAATTGATAAATCTTATGATTTTTTAATTTAACACTTTAATGATCTTGGATCTTCATTGGACCCAATTACATCTCTACCTCTTTCAAAAATTGAAGATGGACCTAATCAAAAATATGAGGTGGATCAAGAATATACCTTATCAATAAAACGACATGATACACATTATGAATTTGAGACAAGGAAGGAATAAAAGGTAGCTAGTAGGAAACAAGACTAATTTTATCATAAATTTCAAAGGGTACTACAAATAAAGAGGCCAGTTTGGAAGACTTTCCAAATTTAATTAAACTTGTCTATAGCATGTGCTATCCTTTTAAAATCAGCATGAATCTTTTTTCTATTAGAGGCATCCTTTAAATTTTCCCTTATAGTTTCCATTTACCTATCATACTCTTGTAAAACATTAGGACCAGTAACACTCCTATTTTATAAACATTCCCATCTAATTGGAGTTCAACACTTGCATCCATAAAATAATTCAAAAGGAGACATTCTAATCATTGAATGGTACACATTATTATAAGAAAATTAAAATAAATGAAAATAATCTTCCTATTTACCTTGTTTATCCATAAAATACATTATTAACATGTCTTCCACAACCTAATTATATGTTTCTATTTAACCATCCATTTTTTAGTGATAAGATGAACTAAAATTCAACCTTGTAAAAAAAATGACAATCAAATTTTCTGAAAACATCAAAGTAAAATGCTTATCTCTATCTAGAATAATAACTTTAGGCATTCCATACAACTATACTATTTATTTCACAAATCATGAATCAAACACAGATGCATCATCAGTCAAGTTTCTAGCAATGAAATGATAAATTTAGTAAATTTATCTATCACAACTAGAATAATATCATGTTTGATTTTAAATATTTTTAGCCTAACTATGTAATCCAAATAAATCACAATCTGCTTACCTCATGATACATCATGAAGGTACAATAATAATTTTGGATGGCAATGTTTAGCTTTCACATGCAAGTATTCCAAACATCTTGACATAAATTTAACAACTTCATGTTTCACTCTAGTCCAATAATATAGCCTTTTCAGTCATGTCTCATCTTCCTAACACCTACATGAGTAAAACAAGTTGATACATGCACATTTTTATCAAAATATTCCTTAAGTCATGAGACTCAACAACAAAAATTCTATTTTTATGTCTAATTAAACCATTCAAATCAATATAAAAGTCAAAATTTTATTTTCAACAGTCTCATTAGCAAAATTTGCACTTACATCTTGGAAAAAATTATCAAAACCTCACTATTCTAATAATTCAAATCTAAGTGTATAATGTATAATAAATTAGGCATCAAGATACATATGTCAATTATGTGCATTAGCAACATTATTATCATTACCTTTCATATATGAAATATTCATATCAAAAATTTTCAAAAAATTTAGCCATTTAGACTAGCATGCATATAGATCATTTTAAGAAATAAATATTTTAGGTTACAATGATTAGATTTTACCTTAAAATGCTTACTCAGAAAAAACTATTTCTATTGTTTCAAAACATGAACAATGACAACAAGCTCAAGGTCACGAGTTGTGTTATTATTCTCATGGTCCTTCAGTTTTTGTGACTCATAGGACACAACTAAACGGTCATAAATTATCATGCCATCCAAGCCTTCTTTAGATGCATCAACCCATCTTTAAAAATTTCTATCAAATCTAATATAACAAGTAGAAGGTTTGGATTCAATAACTATTTGAGCTTTAGGAAAGCTTTATCACAGTACAAAGTTCACACAAATTTCTTACCCTTTCACTTTAAATAAGTTATTGGGTTAGCCAATTCAGAAAAAAATCAATAAATTTTATATAAAAATGAATCAGTTGCATAAAATTGTGCACTTAGTGTACATTTTAGGATCACACCACTCTTGAATAAATTTAATCTTTGGTGGATCAACAAAAATATAAGCATTAGATATACTATTAAAAGATCTAAGAGGACCAAAAAATAACATAACTTGAATCTAAAAAATGTCTACGTCTAAGCTTATCCTCTCAAGACACTTAGTAACTAGTGCCCTTTTACCTGAGCTAAACTCAACATCCCAACCATCTTTCAAATTCAATAAATTTAACTTACAATATGTTACTAATTTAGTATCCATAAAACTATATGTTGATTATGAATCAAACAAAATTAAAAAAGAAAAATCATTTATTTTACCTCTGATTTTAATAGGACTTGTTTAGAAATCTATGTTTTTATTATCCACGACTACATACATTATGTGATTAGTATATTGACTTGTTTTTATCTTAGGATAATCTTTGAGATAGTGGTTATCTCCACATTCCAACATAATACACTTATTTGTGGTGTCGTTAGAATCGTATTTACTCTAGTAGTAGGCATATTTTGACTACCTTGGGTCAGTTTGTTTTAAAATTAGTAGATTTATAATAATTTAGATTCTTTAAATTCTTATTCTACCATTAAGATTTGTTGAAACAATTCTTACTCCTAGTAAATCTGCTGTTACAATCAATTTTCATAAAATTCTTAGGAGAAGGCGACATAATTTTCTGCATAGATTACTGCCTACTCTATTCAAAATCTTGTCTTTATTTTTGAAAAGAATTTCCTTTCTATTTTATATATGAGAATATTCAATAGTAATTTTTATTGTATTAATATTAGTCATATTCAAATCATGCATTAACATCTCTTTCAAACGTAACATAAACTTAGTGACTTTAATGTCTTCATCAGGCATGTAGCTAACATGACATAGTAGTAGATTTAAAATCTTATTTTCATTCTTAGTCATAGTTATAGTCTCTTATTTCAATATTAAAAAAACCATTATTTTCTATTTCTTGAAGTTGGAACTAAGATACCTCTTCTTGAACTACCTTTCAAATGTAGGCCATGTAAGAGTAATTGGTTGGTAACCTTCCAGAACACATAAATGGTTCCACCAAAGGGATACATCTCCTACTAATTGATAACAAACTAATATTTCTTTCACATTAGAGGAAATTTTATGTATATTAAAATAATTCTATAGGTGTACTAACCACATATTTGTTTTATGACATCATTGTTAACCTAAAAAGTTGGTGGATGAAACTTCTTCAACGCATCATTGATATGAACACATTATTAGGTTTATTCTAAAGTTTTTATTGATTAATTTTTCTTTTACCTATAATTATAATATATTCAATTATAACACATTCTATATTGTTCAACCTTCATTCTTGGGTGTCTAATTTACTTTGAAGTAAACTCAAAGTAGTCATAATTTCATTCAAAATTACTTCCTGATTAACATTAGGATTATTTTCCTCATGGTTAGGGACCTCAACATTATTATTAATATTATTGAGATATGGCTCCTCTCTCTCAAAAATATTGGCCATATGACCTTGACTTATTTCTCTAACTGGGATAACAATTATTGAGTTATTGGCTTCTATTTCAGATTTTCTCATCATCATCATGTGGTGAAAAAAACTAATAATTCAATAAAAAATCAACAAGAAACATTTCCCAAAGTTTCTTAGAGTATTAAAACATGCTTTGATACTGATATGTCACATATAAATTTTTGAAAGTTGAAACAACAATTACATAACAAAGTTTCTGACCAAATTTTATCACAAAAACATGTAATGAGATCCACAACTATGTTACAGTCAACACAAGAAGAAGACCAAGTGCATAACTCATCAATCAGTTCATTAGGAATCATTTTAGCCACTTAGAATTTAGATATAAGTGGACAAGTGTTGTCTTACACATTCATCTCTATCGATGTACTTCACCATGGACTTTTTGTAGAACCATCACTAACTTATGCACTGAATTGAGTACCTATATAGGCTATAGAATAGTTATTATGTCAAGGGATAATTTAGGAAATTTAAACAAATAGTGATAAATTTAAATTAATTCCAATATAATAATCATCATACTAATATTGCTTACACAAGATTTACCAAATTACAAAAAAAAAAAAAAAAAAGATCAAGAGAAAAGGAATTTTTAAAAAATAAATGCAAAGAATTAGAACATCTTTTCATTTCAAAAGCAAATAGAGGCATGAGTTTTGGCATGAATTGATTCAATAATTGTGTAAGCTTCATGGGATATTTCAATAATCATGCTTTTGTTTTACTTAAGAACATTTTACAAATCTACAACAAGGATAAAAGCAGATGACAAAACATTCCTAAAGATTTTAGATTGGCTTAAGTTTAACCTTACATTTCTGATTATTTACAATATGAGTGTTGTATGATTTCAATGGACCCAATACATATTATTAGTTTCATGGAATAGGTACACTTATACTAAGTCTTGATTTTAATCTTATTTTAGATATTTAAACTTTTGTCTTAGGTTCATGATCTTAGCCTAATCACATTTTAATTGCTTAAGTTAATATTATAACTTATTCCATTATTTGAAATTATATTATTTTGTAACAACTTAATAATATAATTCGATTAACACCATTTAAGATATAATGCTATGAATTATCTTGTTAAAATATTCCAATGCATACTTCTAAACATGGAGCATTTGATCCTCAATCACAATATGCCTTATCTAGGAAAAACCAAACTTTTTTTTAAAACATTCCATGAAGTATATTATTTGCAAGTTACTTACAACATATGCATAATATTTATATAATCTTAATATAATTCAATTTTGATGAGTTATCCATAACAGTCCACTGCACTTAACACCGACTAATAATTTCAAAGTGAAATGATTGTCTTCTAATAAAATTTTACAATATTTATACAATTTTAATTACTTAAGTAATTCTCCCATTTTAATTATTATCATAAATTTTATCAATAATTACAAAATCATACATAGGTGTTATGATGAATATAATCTCTTTGAACTCACCAGATTATAAACACAAGAAATTAATTTCTTTAATTCGTATAGTTTTTGTATTAATATTTTTAATTACCTCTCAAACAACTCTCATTAATTATTTCATCTCTCAGTGAAGTCATTATAATATAAGGTGACTTGAAATGTCCATTAAAACATAATTACAAACTCCATCATAATAATGTATTATAATGCTTAACGCAAGTGAAATTATTCAAGGAATAACATCACTTATATTTTATAAACCTATGTTTAATTTCATAAGAATCATATAAGGTAATTTAAATTTCAAGTTACATTTGTTATTAAATCCTAACATGCTAACAATATTTTTCAATTCACATGCACTTATTTGCATTATAATAATCATGTAAAAATCGTAACTAACTTTTACAATTGGGTTTTAAGATAATTATTTACATCCTCAAATAAATAGTCAATTAAATAATAGAAACTCAATAGTGAAAAAGTATAACCAAAGTCATGAATTAAATTTTCAAGTTATAAGTCAACTGAAAATCAATAATGTATAGTAACCCAAAATGCTATAATATTCTAATCAATGTTATAAAACTACTTATTCCAAATCAAGTGACTATCTACAAGTACATCATAAAAATAACATATCAATGTTCTTATATCAAATATATTAATGATATAATGCCATTATATATTTAAATAATAATACAAGATTACACTAATAATAAAATGATCAATTATAAGTATAATCATGAACTAAACTTACATGATAAACATAGCATCTATTTTGTATCAAGTAAAACTATAATGAATAAAATGGATTACATAACATTATAATTCATCTACAACCAACTATCACAAATTTAGATAAGAATAAGTGAATCAAAATATTTGCATATAACCCATTGAAGTTAAACATGTCTCACCAGTCCCAGTGCGCCAAACCATAAGTGGCCCTAGACCACCCCAACCATCAGTTGGATATGGATTAAAATAGTAGATAAATGGTGGAAAAAGGATAATAAAATGAACTGAGCTTAAGAATATAAAAATAAAATAAACAACAGATAGAAAAGGAACCAAACAAACCAACCCACTAAGATCTATTAACTTTGTACCTTATTATGATTCCAACTCATTTTCTAAGGTTCTTGATTTTTGAACCATATTCTATTCAATAACATAATATGGCTCATATATTATTATGCCATAAATTTATCTAATAGTCATCTTCACATACTAATTTAATATATATTAGTAAGTTGAATTAAAACTCGTAAAAATAAGACAACATTTCTAGCCAATTAAAAATGGTAAATTAAAACATACATAAAGCTATGGGTCACACTTTAACTAAAACATTCTTAATAAAAGATTCAATATAAAATGTAATGATTTAATTTAATCATAATATAAAAAATAATTAACTGATCATTATTTCAAAATGTAAGTCAACTTAATAATAACTTGAAATAATTTCAAACATCATTACTAGAATCAAGCCAATAATTCCAATAGGATTTTTTTATAAACCTAGGTAAACCAAATAGTGATCCAATAATATAATAAAATTCAAATGTAATCATGCAGTCATATAACAACAACAACAACAACAACAACAACAACAACAATAATAATGATGTCATCCAAAAAACTATCAAAATCATTTTGAACCCCATGGAGACTCAAAATGTCATTGCCCCCAATCTATGGCCATGGGTTCAAAATAACCAAGAAGCTAAAATAAATAACCATTATTATTTTATAAACGTAAAAGAATCTCAAATAGGGTTTTAAAATATAAAACCAAATGATAAACTCAACATATTTAATACAGTAAACAACCATAGTTATTATCATGATGGCTTCTCAAAACAATAAACCCTTGTAAGGTTTTATAACTTTAAAACAAATTTTAAATCAACACATAGTCAAAATACACATAGTATTGACCTTTAAAAAGGTGACTTAACAATGTTATTGATCACTAGTCACCAAAAAAATAATATATACACTCATAATAAATCTCCACATAGCCATATATAAAATAAAATTTATACATAGAATACATATATTGACTGTATATATCCATCAAAATCCATTGCTAAGCCATTATGCCACCATCCATCATATAGAAAACAAAAAGCCTCAACCCTAGTTTGGGTTTTATCAATAAAAACCAAAATGTACGCTTAATCAAATGACATTGTTTATGTCTAAATCCATAACCAATTTTTCCATAAAAAACAACTTCAAATTACAAACATAAAATTGTAAAAATACTAGTTATTTAGAATTATGAAGTCAACCACAAAAGAAAATTTTATTCTCTTATTGTCTCCCAAAGTTCTATGCAATAATATCATCTAAAAACCACGTGCCTCAAACAAAAGTAGTCAAATAATATATGCCAAAACAAACCCCAATTAACTCTACTAAAATCTTGCTTCATTGACAAGATTAATAGTTTAGTATACAATTCAATCTCCTGAAAAACCTCATGCAAGACCTGCACTACATTCTACTTGGCTTCCATGCCAATATTTTCTATGGAGTCTCCCCAAGGCATAAAATTATTCAATTGACTAAGTCCAAATGTACCTAATAAAACATAAAAACCCAAAGAATTGTATTGACCCATTGTATGGTAGCTCAAGCTAATACCACTAATATAAATTTATCTTAATAGATTAGTCTACAATTCAATCTCTTGAAAAACCTCATACAAGACTTGCACTACATGCTCCTTGGCTTCGATGCCAAAATTTTCTACAAAGTCTCCCCAAGGCATAAAATTATTCGATCGGATAAGTCCAAATGTCCCTAATAAAACTTAAAAACCCAAAGAATAGTACTGACCCATTGTATGGTAGCTCAAGCCAATACCACTAATCTACAATTATATTAATAGTTCAGTCTACAATTCATTATCCTGAAAAACCTCATGCAAGACCTGCACTACATTCCCCTTGGCATCCATGGAAAAAATTTCTACAGAGTCTCCCCAAGGCATAAAATTATTTGATTGACTAAGCCCAAATGTACCTAATAAAACTTAAAAACACAAAGAATAGTTTTGACCCATTGTATGGTAACTCAAGCCAATACCACTAATCTAAAATTATATGGGTTAAATAAAATAACATAAATTAATTACTAATGTCCCCAAGGTGGGTTGTAACATCCAATAACCTAAGGACATGTCCAAGCCAAACTTGGCTATCATAAACAATCCCAAATGAACAAACATTGATAGATTTCATTTAATGCCTAAACCTTAACACATAGGCAAATAACATAAAGCATCTAGAACATGTCCACAATTGACTGCAACTATAATCTAGTTGATATAATATAATAAATCAACCATCATCAAGATAATCAAACAAGGTGATAAAGAGTTAGCAATCAAAATGACTATGAGCATAAAAGAACAATTTGTGATTGAATTCCTAATTGAATTCTATAGTCATTAAATCAATGAAAACATAAGAAACCAACATGAGGAAAATGATGACATCAACAAGAAATCAATAGTGTGCAAACTAATCATGACACAACAAATTGATAATTTCCACGAATGATAACCTTAAGTAAATTAATGTTTACAAAAATGTCAAAATTAACTAAAATAAATCAAAAATTAAATCAAACATAAAATGATAACACACAACAATTACATTATATAATTAAAATGACTAAATTAACAATACAATCAAACTCAATTTTTACAATTAAATTCATTGTTTCATTTATCCATGTTATTTATCCATGTTTCCCTATTGCTCAAGTCTGAACACAACATAGCTCAATTACCTGTCCCTATAGTCAGCAAATAGACCATCAACAATATCTAGACATCCAAATATAATAAATGTAATTAAAAAATTTAAATAACACATCTAACTGAATAATAAATAGGTATACATTAAGTATAAATATACAATGCTCTAATTAAAATGTATTCTTAATCATCTCAATAGTTATAAAAAATGTATCAATGTAGACCAAAAAACTATAATACCATAGTAAAGAAAAATAAAATATGTCTCAAATAGTTCAAAGCTAAATATTGAATTAAATACAGGTCAAATAGGGTCATGCCAAATAGGTGTGCAATTAGATTTTATAAGCCTCTAGTTTACAAGAATTGATTAAATTGGTTTTCAACTATAGACATATATGTGGTTGACACAACCACCTATAGATTGATGGTTTGAAAGTACAAGGTTTGGCATTAGGATACCTCAATTATGTGCATATCGTTTACAAAAATGTTATTAATAAATTATCAAAACTCAATTAGACATTTTTATGGTTACTTGTACTTGCACATGTTGGATATAATTATAACCATAGAAAATATTTAATGTTATCTAAAACATTCATAAACCTAGGCCTAAATATTTGGAAAGATAACTAACGAAAGGCTTATGTTGTGTTTAATAAAATATTTTAGTTGAGCGATTGGTTTAATGTATGTGTGTATTCTGATCCTGAATTATATATTGTGGTATCATTACACTTTAAGAATTTATAACATGTAGTATGATAGAGATTACAATAAGGTTGTAGCTTGTTAGTACCCTATTTTATGAATAGGTTATTATACCACATGACATATTTTTTGGAATATGAAATTAAAATATTTGTAATAGTATTACATATAATGAGGATGTAAACATGGTTAGCTATGTTTTTGAGATGTTAAGGTCATAACTAGTTGTTTAATATGTTCTTGTATGCGCATAAATTTGAATTTTGAATTATAATTATAATATTATTAATTAAATTTTATAAAATTTTCTATATGGTTACAAATGTAATGTATTTGAATATTTAACTCTGTGTGTGTGTGTGTGTGTGTGTGTGTGTGTGTGTGTGTGTGTGTGTGTGTGTGTGTGTGTGTGTGTGTGTGTGTGTGTGTGTGTTTGTATTCTAATCTTGAATTATATATTGCGGTATCATTACACTTTAGGAATTTATAACATGCAGTATGATAGAGATTACAATGAGGTTGTAGCTTGTTAGTACCCTATTTTATAAATAGGTTATTATACCACATGAATTATTGTTTGGAATATGACCTTAAAATTTTAATATCATTACATATAATGAGGGTGTAAACATGGTTAGCTGTGTTTGAGATGTTAAGGCCATAAATGGTTGTTTAATATTTTCTCGTATGAGTTTAATGCATAAATTTGAATTTGTAAAGTACAATTACAATATGATTAATTAAATGTTATAAACATTTCTATATGTTTACAAATGTAATGTATTATATGATTTAACTAAGTTATAGATAGAACTACAATTATAGCCTTGATGATGATTAGTGATAGAAGTGGTGCCTATTTACAACTCACTCATCATTAGTCAGGATAGAATTATGTTGATGGTTATTTGATAAGGGGAGAGTAATGCTATAATGAAATTACTTAGATTATGCACAATAACATAATTATATATCATGAAATTAAGAGTATAATAAATAGATTCAAAACAATTGCCAGAAGAGTATAATACTTTAATATTATGACTGAGACACTTTGAGGGAGTAACCTACACAACAATAAAATATGAAAATAATTCACAATATGTCGATAAAAAACTAACCACTACCTACTATATATACTCTACTTAGCCAAGGATATTCTATAGGCTAACCATACAAAGAACATAGAGAAACACAACAAGATAATATGATGGTGTGTAAGCCATAAGTCAACTACACATATCCCTAGATGTACTAGAGGTTAAGGGTGTAGCATGCCCATCTACTTAAAAATAATATTTTCCTCAATGTTGAATTAAACTAGGATGTTTTTGAGGGAACACTTTATTCTCCCATGTTGCATATTCAAAATGCTTGTTCTTCAATTTGATCAAATACTCCTTACTAGCTCTAGTCCATAGTTTCTTAGTGCATGTGTGAAGGATCTCTTCAGGATCTATAATGACTTAGCATTCTTTGTCCAATTTAGGTAACTCAGTTTGAGTGGAAACTCTATGTCCAAGTACCTTATCCAAGAAAGATACATGGAAAACTAGATGTATGCAAGTGGATGGAGGTAATTCTAGCTTGTAAGCCACACTACCAATTTTCTACAAGATCTGATAAGCGCAATAATAATTAGTTGAAAGCTTGTTATCCTTTTTTTTAAGGACATATTCTTATATGGTTGTAAATGTAGAAAGATCAAAATCACCTACAATAAAATTTTTCTCAATATAGTGTTGATCTGTTTGTTGCTTCATTTTATTTTATGCCATTTATAAATTCTCTCACAAACTAACTACCAACTCATGTTAATGATGAATGTGTTCCTAAACAGCTCAAACCTTAAGATGCACTATCAACTCTAAAGTGATAGATGGAGGGTGATACCCATTAAATGTCACAAAGGGATACATGTTGGAATAAGTGTGAAAATTAGTGTTATATCACCATTCAACAAGTGGAAGTAAATGAACACATTTATCCTATTTATCAAAAACAAAACAATGAAAATATCATTCTAAATATTTTTTGACTACCTTTATTTGTCCATTAGATTGAGTATTATAGGACGAGCTATGAGCCAAATGGGTACCTAAACATGCAAATAATTTAGTACAAAAATTAGTAGTAAATATGGGATCTTGGTCACATACAATGATCTTTTAAGTACCATGCAATTTATGAACTATATTGAGAAAATTAGAAACTACCATACAATTAGTATATGGCTATGATAAGGAATAAAAATGAGTATCCTTGGTGAATAAATCCACAAATACCATGATAACATTTTTACCTATGGTAACCCTAATATAAATACCATACAAACCTCCTCCCAATGCTAGCTAAGGATGGATATAGGATGAAAAAGACTTGGGGTCTTAATGGTTTTACATTTGTTTTGTTGACATACCATGCATTCAACCATATATTTTTGGACATATTCCTTGAGTCCTTCCAAAAACAAATCTTGATTGATTCTATGGTATGTTTTCAAAAATCCATAATGGCCTCCAAGTGGAGAGGAATGAAGTTCTTGAAGAATTTTATGGTTGAGGAGATGATGGTTATAGAGGTGTAATCTATCATTAAAACATAATATATTACTCTTCCATGTAATTTTTTTAGATTCATCACAACCCTACTAAATGTTATGAATCAAATCATTAGTATCACTATCATTCTCCTATGCATACATTACTTCCTCTAGTCAATCTACCTACCACATGGTCATGGTGCGTAATAATGCCTCAATTGATTCATTCCATCAGAAGAGGGAATTTAACACCACATTCTCTTTTCTTTTATTATACACTATTTCAAAATCACATCATAAAATTCTAGTCACCCATTTTTTTAGTTCTTTAGATGATAACCATTGCTCCAAAACATATTTGAGGCTACCATGATCATTCCTTACCTAAAAGTGATGACCCATCAGATAAGGTCTACATTATTTCACTACAAGAAAAATATCCAACATCTTTTTCTAATAAATTGGTTTGAATCTATTTTTTCATTTAATTAGTGAAATTCAAATGCTAGTGGTTTACCTTCTTGCATGAGTACAACCCCCATGCTATATATAGATACATCATACTTCACAACAAAGTTTTCAAAAAATTAGGTGTAGCCAAAACTGGAGTTGTGTATGCATAGCTATTTTTAACTATTCAAATGCCTTGCTAGCTCAATTAGTGCACTAGAAGTAGTCTTTTTCCAACAAAGAGGTCAGAAGAGATGCAATGTTACCATGATTTTTGAAAAACCTATGATAGTAACCAGTTAGACCCATAAATCCTCAAAGGTTGTTAAGGGTCTTGAGAACCTGACACTCCATCATTTCTTTGATTTTTTTAGGAACAAATTTCACTTCTTCATGTCCAATAATATTATCCAAATATTCCACCTCTTGGATGCCAAAAGAAAATTTAGAAGGTTTAGCATAAATATGATGTTGTTCTAGAATTGAATTAGAAGTTTCACATGCTTCAGATAGTCTTCCCAAATTTTTCTATAAATGAGGATATGATTAAAAAATACTAATAGAAACTTTCTATTATCCAAGTATTCATTAAACTCTAAAATTTAGATGGTGTATATATGAAGTCAAAATTCATGACCATAAATCTATAATAGCTTTTATGAGTTCTAAAATTTTGTTTAGGTATGTCCTTATTTTAGATACAAATATGATGATACCTAGAGTGAAGGTATAACTGGGTAAAATAAATATAACTATGCAATTCATCTAGAAAATCATCGATTACTAGAACATGAATCTTATCTGTGATGGTGTACTTGTTGAGTTCTTTATAGTTTGGGCACATCTTCTAACTGTCATCCTTATTTTACATCATGACCATTGGGGAGGAATATTCACTTTGACTATGTCATATGATTCCTGCCTCAAACATCTCCTATACCATAATTTTAATTTCACTCTTCTAGGAATAAGGATACTTGTAGGCTCTAATATTGTGTGGTGTAGTTACTAGAATGAGCCTAATGGAATGATCATATGCATGACCTGGAGGAAGTCCTTTTGGAATACCACCAAAAAACAACATAACGGTCATCTAACACCTCTATGGAAAACAAGAATGCCATAATTACTTCAACACCTTTTCCAAGAATATTCATCATTTGATGGAAATTAACCAGTTATGGAGATTTGACTTGCAATCCATGAAGTTTAAAGGTCTATCCTTTTAAATGGAACCTCATGAATAGTTCTTATAAATTCATCTCAATAGTGCCCAAAGTGGTAAGCAACTACTCTCCCAAAATAATATCATCTCCCCCTATGGGAATAACAAACATTGGGGAATCTAACAAGTAGTTTCCCATATCAAGCTTAATTTTATGGCATTTTAAAGAATAGTTGATTATACAAACATAAGCAACCATGACCAAAATTTTTGGATTTGGGTAAATGAAATGGCTCAAATGAGTAGCTAACTTATCGTTGATTAAATAATGTGTCCTCCTAGTGTCAATTAACACAGTCACTTTTTGTTTCTTAAGGAAACCCACCACATTAAGAGTTCAAGTAGTACTAATGCCTAAAAGTGCATGATAGGATGTAATAGGTTGAGAATATTTAGATTCATCCTCAAGGTATTATAAATCTTCCGTAGAATCCTCATCATATTCTTCCTCCTTATTTGTGCCTTCAATGTAAAATAAATTCTTTTCAACACATAGATTTCCTTTGCTCCATAATCTTTTATTGTCCTAGTTTTGAATAGCTTGGATAGTTATATGAATTAGTTTTCTAGGACATTATTTTAATAGTGAAATTTTATATCTTTAAAAAATATAGATGAGGAAACTAAGATACCCTTATTTTTATTTCGAGTATAAAACCAGTGATACCAAATAAACTACTTCAATTCTAGATATAGAGAGGCCATAACCACCTTTTTTTAATAGAGAGTCTGATGTAGATCAAATAAATTTTCAATTTGAGTAATCCATGTGAGTGGATCATTACCATTAAAATTTCATAGGTCCACTTTTGGTAATAATGACTTTATACCATGGTTGGCATTATGATTGTTTGGAGGAGAAGAACTAAACTAAATTAGTGGAGGGTATTTTTTGAATTATACAGTTAAAAAATTGGATAATTTCCTAATTATTTTTTCAAATTAACCCTAGAAGTTACTCAAGTTCTCTCTCATCCCTATGAGGTCCCCTTTAACTACATCAAAATCATCTTTCTGCACCATGCCTTGTAACTCTAACTTAAGTTGTTGAACTACCTCTGAAATACTTGGATAAAAAATTTCTAGCTCCATATCATATTTTTCAAGAATTTTATACACTTATGTCCCTTTTCCAAGACGATGAGTGTTAGGCTGTATCATGCATAAACCCTAGGAGGGTTGTGACCTAATAAAATGTATTAAAAACTAATACCATTATGATTGTCTCATCAAGATGAATCTGATCACTACTAATGTGTACAAGTGTAAACAATTTTGGCCCTAAAAATTTTACCAATAGAATATACTATTGGGATAATCTCAAAAGACAAATCCAATGACTAATAACTTGTTTAAGGTAAAAAAATTTCAATCTTTTTTTACAATTTTTTTTTTTTCCTTTAAAAAAAAAAAAAAAAAAACTTAATGAACAAAACCATGGTGATATAAAAATAAATTCCTCATAGATCACAAGTTACCTTTTTTATATTTCTAGTGCTCAACATGCCATACCTAAAAATACCTATGTTTCAAAAACTTGCCCAAATCAAAGATCCAATACCACTTGTAATGAAATTACTTAAATGATTCAAAACAATAGAATTATATATTGCATAATTAAGATTAGAATAAATAGATCTATAATTTTTTGAATGTGTAGAATACTTGAATATTATGACTAAACTACTTTGAGGGGGCAAGCTCCACAATAATGCAATAAGAACAAAATTCATAATTTCATGATAATAAACTAACAACTATCTCCTATATATACTCTATTTAGTGAAGGTTATTCCATAGGCCAACCCTACTATGAACATAGAGAAATGCAAGAAGATAATCTGAAGGTGTGTAAGACATATGTTGGCCACACATATTTCTAGATGCACTATAGGTTAAGGGCATAACAAATTCATATCTAGAATATGACCTAGATTCTCTTGAAATATGAATTTTATTAATGCTTTAGCCAAAGTAATATAATATTTGTATACATTGTCAGTCCAAAATATTTTCTAGTTTACATGCTTGATTGAGGTCATAAGAGATAAAGGCATGCATATGGTCTATGTGACTAGCTACATGTGATAGGGATTGTATTACCACATTTTTTAACAAATGGTTTTAAATTCTTGAATCATCATTATTTATCTCTTCATGAAAGGAATGGCCACTTTTTGTGGGTAGTTGTGTAGGGGTATATCAATATGTGGTGGAGGAAAAGTGTGTAGATGATGCTCTCCCTCGTTATAATAAATAATATCTAATCACATATGCTTACTCATGGTTACTATATTATTCTAAGATTTGACTTATATTACTCAACAGTACTACTCTATATTTAATATTATTTCCTAACATAAACTACATATGAGAGTGTTAATATCTTTGTTATTATAGCTATGGTTATTAATAAATTCATATATTTGATGTTATATATTTTTGAAATTATGAATATAGATTTAAATATTGTTGAGTATAATTTATATTTTTATACCATTTAAGTCCTAAGAGGACTAATGTATATTTAGATCTTGTAATTGATTTAGTGGGATCACTTAGCATAATAAATATATTGTATACTATTTATACTCTAAATAGGATTTAGTAGAAATATATTTTGATTTGGTATAGTAATATGCATGGAATTGATTTTACTATATTTTTATATTCCTTTACTAGATAAATAGTAACTAGATATAGTTATTTTGATTGAGTTAAAATAAAAGTGTATGGTAGCTTGTTAAATCAACCCCATTGGGTTGTTTCATGTGGTATCAGAGCATAAGTTCAAATGCTAAGACCTAATAAGACAACTAGTACTATTGATATAGGTAATTCCTTGCTAACTAGTTGGATGAAATAGTATGTGTAAGGGGTAATTCATATGCAAATCCACATCAACAAGTATCTATCAAGATAATGACATAATGACCAAAAAATAAACCTGACTATTTCATAGGTGTAATTTAAAAATCATCATGATGATTATCAACTATTGCATGATTTTTTTATGGAAAAATCTCCTACTAAGAGGAAGAATAAGGATGGAAATCTTCATCTATGCATAGATTACATAATTTTCAATAACGAAAATAAAAATATCTTAACCCACATTAATTATTTTTTTCATCAAATGCAAGGAGATTTTAAAAAATAAATAAAATAACCTTAGATTAGGATACCACAAGTTGAGGATTAAGGAGGAAGTTATCTCTAAAATCACTTTTAGGATATGGTATGGACACTATGAGTTTGAAATCCAATATTTTCGGTTAACTAATGATCTTGAAGTTGTTATGATTATTATAAACAATGTGTTTAGGGATTACCTAGATCAATTTGTGCTTGTCTTCTTAGATGCTATTTTAATATACTCTAAGGATGAAGAACACATCGGACACTTGAAATTGGTGTTGCAATTCTTGAAAAAACATAAATTATATGTGAAACTATCAAATGGTGATTTATTTTAGATTAATATATAATGTTTAAGACATATTAATTTAGTTGAATGGATATCTATAAATCCAACAAAGATAAAATCCATTATGGAATGGTTCACTCCTAAAAATGTTCATGAGGTACATAGCTTTATAGGAATAACAAGGTATTATAGGAATTTTTTACCCAACTTTACAAACATAGCTAACCCTTTCACCTCTCTATAATGGACAAAGAATCATTTCCTATGGAATAGAAAATATGAATATGCATTTTAAATCCTTAAGTAAAGGATTACATCTACATTAGTGTTTTATGTTTTAAATCCAAATGGCCACTTTTCTATGGTAGTAAATGCCTCTCAGGATGGTTTGGGAAAATTATTGTTACAAAAAGATCAAGTAGTATCTTATGAATCACATAATATTAAGCCTTACGAAGTAAATTATTCCTCACATGATCTGAAATTGGCTGCCATAGTTCATGCATTATGGGTTTTCAAAAATTATCTATTGACAAACCCTTTTGATCTCAAGACTAAAAAAATTGGGAATCATATATATCTTCACTAAACACATTTAAATGCATGTGAAAGATAATGGTTTGATTTTTTGTTAGACTATGATTTTGATATAAGTTATGTAAAGGTCAAGAAGAAATCCTAGTATTATATGATACATAATAGTATATTGTACATATGAGAAATTTAAGAAGTCCTCTGTGGAAAGTATACAAGATGGTAGTTATGAATGATCTTAGTTTGAAAAAAATGGGATTATAAGGTTTAAAGGGATGATGTACATGCCTAAACTAGAGTATTTGATAGTCATAGTAATCATAGAGGTGCATAATGCTCCTTATCCCAATAATCTAGGGATGAAAAAACTAATGGTACAATTCAAACCATTATACTCTCTAAAAGGAATCAAGAAAGATGATGTAAAATTAATGTCTAAATGTTTGGAGTATCAATGTGTAAAATCATAACAAGTTCTTCTTGTAGGATTAATATACCCCCATGACATTTTATAATGGAAGTGGAATGTTATTAGCATGGACTTCATCCAAGGGCTACCAATGTCTATATATAAGCATGATGTGATCTTTTTATTGGTTGAAAAGTTTTAAAATGTGTCACATTTTACACTAAGTGATTTGATATATGATGCACCAGTATTAGCTAGAAGGTTTGTTCAAGATATTTTATGATAGCATCGGGTTCTAGAGAATTTTCTTCTGATAGGGATACTTATATGACCTTTAGATTTTGGAAAAATATTAATATATCCCTAGGAAGATATATCAACTTTAGTACAACCTATCATCCTAAAATAGAAGGGAAATCAAAATGGGTAAGCCAAATCATAGAGGATTTTTTAGAATGTATTTTATGGACTAGGAATACAAGTGGGAAGTATATGTTACATTATTTTATTTTTCTTACAACTCTTTCCATTCAAATTTGAAAATGGAACCATTTAAAGCATTATATGGTATAATTTTAGAATGCCTATTAACTGGGACATGTTAGAAGATATAATAAATATTGGACTAGAAATGCTTACTAAAATGGAAAAGCAAGTAAATTTGATTATAGAAAGATTGGATACAATCAATGATAGAAAGAAAAGTTTTGTTGATATAAAAAGAATAAAAATGTAGTTTTCAGTTGGAGATAAGGTTTTTATGCAAGTTAAACCCCAAAAGAGTTCAATTAAATTTGGAAAATCAATGAAATTGAAAACCATATATGTAGGACCTTTCGAGATTATAGAAATAATAAACCCTATTGCTTAAAAACTTGGTTTGACACCAACACTTTCTCAAATTCATAATGTTTTAATGTCTTTAAATTGGAATAGATATGTGGCTGATCTTTCACATGCTCCTGATTAGAATTCTTTATAGGTATTGGATATAGGAGTGGTAACAATAGAGTCCCTCTCAATATTCAAGACTCATTAACTTAACTTGTGTATACATAAGTGGCTTAATGCAAGGCCCAGTGGGACAAATATTATGAAGATAATGCCACTTAGAAGGATTATGAAGAGTTCCATATAATGTTTCCAGATTTATTTGATTAATATGTTCATCTTTTGACATTTATTTTAATAATGTCATCGAGGTGGTAATGTTTACAAGAGGGAAAGGATATTATATTATATCTTGTCCCTAATTGAAAGTACTAAAAATTTGATGATAAATTTTACTAGTAATGATTGTGGATTTTTTAGTTCAACACTCCTATAATTTATTTAATTTAGATAGTGGTATTTCCCTGATTGACATGGATGTAGGACATCCAATTTGTTCCCCCGTAGATAAGTTCTGAAGGAGAGTGTCATAGGGGAGAAGGTGGTTGATTGTGATAGATGGGGGCAGATAGATCAATGTGGGAACATGCACACACTGACATTGTAATTTTTGATTAGTAGTTGGTTCAGTTTTATTTGATTTTAGTATTAATTTCATAGTTAATGCATTTTTCATGCATGATTATTGTCCATTTCTTGGTATAGTTCTTATACTAGTTAATGTTGTTATGAATGGGTTGTGTGTAATGGTTTAGTTTACAATAATATGTTAAGGAATGTTTATATGTTTAGAATCGTGTGGAACACTTTAGCTTGGCTGTAAACTCATTGTTGCTTGCAAAGCTGGTAATCTGATATATTTTTATTACTTGGTCATTGTCGAGATCAAGAATAAAGGTATATGTAATCTCTTTTACTACCCATTTAGAGATCATAATGATCTTGAACGAAAATATGAGAATATTGGTTTTGTTTTTAGATTTCAGATTTATTATTAAAACATCTAACCATCATAGGAGGTAGACATAACATACACATTTTCAAAGCATAAAAACAACTAGTGGGTAAAACATTACCTATTATTAAGCAAAGAATCAGGGTTCCCATAGTCAATGGGAAGAAAACATAAGTTCTAAGGAGTTATTTTATCACTCATGATCTTGATTTCAAAGAGAGCATTTCATTTTGGAAACCCTAAAAAGAAGGGCTTACATGATTTGGTTGATAATAAATCTATATTGTGGACCCAACCAATTGTGAATGCATGGAAAAATTAGTCTTATTAGAACCCATTAATATCTAGATAATTCCATGTTGAATCAATGGAGGATGCATGGTACACTGAGTTTTTCATGAAAAATAGAGGGAATGATGGCTAGATGTAAAGTTTGGAAGGCTGTTGAGTTTAAAAGTGGCTCTCAAACATTAAAAATAAGGAGAATAATTGATTGGGATCCAATAGTAAATAAGAAAATAATAAGGAATGTTGTAAGAACATGACATTCATAACAGGGAAATCACTATTTTTTCCGATATAAAAACTAGGCAAGCAACAAAATTTACAGATTGGAGTATGGGAATTTTAGTGATTTAAATATTTTTCCGAGTATTTGTTGTTTATATAATTGGTACATGATTTGATTAAGTGCAATTATATAAAACAAAGATTCAATACATTAACAGTTATAGTGTGTCAGTTTAGAGTATACTTAGGTTTATCGTAAAAGACTATAGATTTTTGCACCCTAGTGACTGTATCATAACATATATATGTAGGAGGAGTATAAACTTCACCTTTCTTGGAGATACATGGGAATTTATAGAATTCGAACACAAACTTGCACCGTGTTGTAGCTATTTTACAGTAGCTCACGCTTCCCTTTAAAGTTTATGAGTTTGTTGATTGTCCTAGGCCACCACTGGGACAAAATTCATGCACTTCGAATGTGTTATAATACTAGAAATAAAGTAGGAGTATCGAGAAGAAATATTTATATGGTTATGGTATTTATTTTAGTTATCATGATTATTTATCTTATTGTGAAATTGTTTGCAGGATCTATTACCCTCTATAGACTTGGGATTCAGAGCTCACTCTCTCCCACATGCCCATAAAAGAGATTGTTTTCAGGATATATTATGTTGTTGAATTTACAGAGCCAGTGTTAACCTTAACAGAAAATTAAATGTACCAAAGCTGTGGTTCCTAGCTGTGTTTGAAATCCTATGTTTTTTTTTTAATTATTTTAGATCCCTATTGGTATAAAATTCATGCACTTCGATTGTGTTACAATACTCGAAATGAATTATGAGTATCGAGAAGAAATATTCATAAAGTTATGGTATTTATTTTAGTTATCATCATTATTTTATTATGAAATTGTTTCCAGTATCTTTCACGCTCTATAGACTTGGGATTGAGAGCTCGCTCTCTCCAACATGTCCATAAAAGAGATCGAAATTTAAATATTATGTTGTTGAATTTACAGGGCCAGTGTTAACCTTAAGAGAACTTTAAATGTACTAAAGCTGTGATTCCTAGCTGTGTTTTAAATCCTGTGTTTTTTTATTGTCCTAGACCACCATTGGTACAAAATTCATGCACTTCGATTGTGTTATAATACTAGAAATGAATTATGAGTATTGAGAAGAAATACTTATATGGTTATTATATTTATTTCAGTTATCATTATTATTTAATTTATTGTGAAATTCTTTCCAGGATCTATCGTAAGAACAGACAGACCAGATACAGTGCCATTGAAACACAGATAGAACTTGGAAACCAGTTACAAACAATTCAGTGAGATTTAACTCACAGTCACAACTGAACTGACAAATCACTCACTGACAGAAATAAACACAGAGATCATAGAAATGCTATATGACTTGCTGCTCACAACATACCAAAAGATGGAACTGATAAACTAGTGAATCAGAATTCAAACAACTCAGATATAACTGACAACCAAACAGAGTACAGATTTCATATCAGAGATAAGAACATATTAAACAACTTATATTATCTTCCATAAACAGATTTCAATGAGATTACAGTCAACATATATTTCTTAGATGAGCTGCCATATTACGCTCTATAGACTCGCGATTGAGAGCCCGCTCTCTCCCAAATGCCCATAAAAGAGATTGAAATTTAAATATTATGTTGTTGAATTTACAGGGCCAGTGTTAACCTTAAGAGAACATTAAATGCACTAAAGCTGTGGTTCCTAGCTGTGTTTTAAATCCTATAATTTTTTTAAAAATCCTATGTTACCATGATGAAATATTTATTTAGGGTTGTGCCATAATTTTAAGGATGCTATATTGAGGAAGTAAAACAACGTGACGTGGATCTCATGAAAAAACTTGATAAGGATTATTTAATCGATTTATACAAACTAAATTCGATAGTAATAATGTGGCAATAGGGGTGTGATCATATTTACCAGGCCTCAAGTATGAAAGAACTAGTTAAATTGGTTTTTAACTACAGACCTGTAGTTGACACAACCACCTACAGGCCAATGGTTAGAAATGACAAGGTTTGGCATTAGGATACCTCGGGTGTGCGTAGACCATTTCCTAAACCATTACTATCAACCTCAATTAAGCCTTTGCATTATGCCTTGTGCTTGCGCATATTGGCTGTATCTGTAACCATAGAAACACTGTATAGCTATTTAAATCTGTGCATAAACTTGGGAAAATATAATGTCCAACATAACTATCGAGAGGTGTATGACAGAAGAAACAGAGCAAAAAATAATATAATAGAAAATAAGTCAAACACTGATTGCTACGGCAATCAAAAAGCTATTTTTAATTTTATTAATTCTGCTTACCAAAAATATGCGAACAGTGAACATAAATAGATTTGAAAACAAATCAAACTGAAATATAAAATGATGTTTAACTGCATGCTAACTAAGCAGTGACATAACTAGCTAAACTAGGACTGAACCAATTTAAGCATGCAAACTCTGTGCATGAGACGCTGTGGAACAAGAAGTGGAAATTAATCAACAGTTTCTAACACTCCCCCTTAATTTATACCATTAACTACTTCAACATTTACAATGTCTAAATTTTGTCTTAGATAATCAAAAGTCTCCTTTGCTAATGCCTTTGTAAATATATCTGCCAATTGGTCTTCAGATTTGCAAAACTCTAAATAGATGTCTCCATTGTTCACTAACTCTCTGATAAAATGAAATCTTGTATCAATGTGCTTTCTCTTCTTGTGAAAAACATTATTTTTTGACAATGCAATTGCTGATTTGTTGTCACAAAATATTGGTGTTGACTCCTTCTGTGTTTGTAATAAATCTGTCAATACTCTCGTCATCCAAGTTGCTTGACATACTGCTGATGTGGCTGCTGCATACTCTACTTCAGCTGATGAAAGTGTCACTATAGGTTGCTTTTTGGATGCCTATGTGACCACACCTGTTTCAAAAAGAAAGGCATGTCTAGAAGTACTCTTCCTGTCATCAATGCTACCTGCAAAATCACTATCAGTATAACCAGTGAAACAAAAATCATTAGTTGTGGAATATAAAATTTCATATTTTGTTGTTCCTACCACATATCTCAATATCCTCTTTCTAACTTGCCAATGTAAGTCTTTTGGTGACTCCATGAATCTAGAGATTAAACTGACCCCATAAATGATATCTGGTCTTGTAGCTGTAAGATACATCAAACTACCTATTAGTCTTTTGAATGTTGTAGAATCAACATTAGATCCTTTTTCTTCTTCACTAATTTTGGTCTTTGTAGCAACTGGTGTAGGTGTTGATTTGCAATTCAACATATTAAACCTCCTTAACACATCCTTTGCATATTTAGTTTGACAAATAAAAATTTTCTTCTCTGATTCTACAACTTCTATGCCCAAAAAGTACTTCACTAACCCCAAATCCTTCATTTCAAATTCTTTCTTCATTCTTGATTTAAATGTGTTTACAGACAAATTTTTAGTGAAGATCAAATCATCAACATACAAATACACAATCAAAATTTGACCTTCTTTGTTGATTTTTGTGTACAATGGAGGCTCACTATTGCTTCTGCTGAATCCATTGTTTGTCATGTATGAATCAATCCTGCTATACCATGCTCTTGGTGTTTACTTGAGACCATAGAGAGCCTTCTTCACTCTGTAGACTTTTTCTTCATGTCCAAGCACTTCATAACCAAGTGGCTATTTCACATACACTTCATCTAGAAAACCATTCAAGAAAGCTGATTTGACATCCATTTGATATACATTCCAATTATTTTGTGCAGCTATTGCTACAACCATTCTAATAGTATCAAGTCTAGCAACTGGAGCAAATGTTTCATTATAATCAATTCCATGTTCTTGTGCAAAACCTTTTGCTACTAACCTTGCCTTGTGCTTTTCAACTTTTTTTTTTGCATCAAATTTTGTCTTATAAACCCATTTGACTCCTATGCAATCCTTACCTTCAGGTAGATTAATTAGATCCAATGTTTGGTTTCTTTTAATGGCATTCATCTCTTCATCCATTGCTTTTATCCATGTTCCCCATTAACTACTTCTTCATAATACATATGATCATGAGAGAAAAGAGCAAAATTTGAACATAAATGTAACTTCTCTTCTTGTTTATAAATCTTATTCAAGTTTCTCATTTTTTTAACTTTAAATCTTTATCTTAAAGTGGAAAAAGTTGGATCTTATTGATCACTTACTTGTGAATTTGGAGTAGGATGACATGCATGACCAGATGATTCACCATGTGCTAAGCTCTTATGTGTTCTTGTTGGAGTGTTTGTTCTTGCTTGTGGAGAGGATTGATCACCTTGCAAATTTTGTTCTTCAGATTCTTCTTTTTGGGGAATTGGTGCTCCAATTGTGATGATTTTATCAATGCTTCCATCCCATGCTTCTTCCTTAAATTCCACATCTCTTCTAATAGTTACTTTCTTTGAAATGGGGTTATACAACTTATAAGTCTTTGATTCTTCACTATAGCCAATAAAAATGCATTTCTCACCTCTATCATCAATTTCTCTTCTCAATTGAGATGGTATAAGAGAATATGCAATACAACCAATTTTTTTGAAATGATGTACACTATGTTTCTTACCACTCCAAGCTTCTTATGGAATTTGATCTCTGACACTCTTTGTTGGGTTTTTATTTAGAATATATAATGCACATGCTACTGCTTCTTCCCAATATTCATTTGATAAATGTTTGGCCTTAAACATGCTTCTTTCATTTCCATGATTGTTTTATTCTTTCTCTCTACTACACCATTATGTTGTGGTGTGTACCTTGTAGTCAGTTGCCTTTTAATGCCATGATATCTGAAAAAATATTAAAATTCATTAGACATATATTCACCTCCTCTATTTGATTTAATTACCTTGATGTAAAGGCCACTCTACTTTTCAATCATAGCTTTGAATTCTTTAAATTTTCCAAAGGCTTCAGACTTATTTTTGAGAAAATATATCCAAGTCTTTCTACTAAAATCATCAATGAAGGTTAGAAAATAAAAACTACCTCCAAATGTTGGAATTTGCATTGGTCCACATAAATCACTATGGACTAGCTCCAATATTACCTTTGCTCTATATGAGACTCCTACTAGAAAGCTCTCTCTATGTTGTTTTGATAGAATGCAACTTTCACATAAACTTCTTGGTTGTTCTATTCGTGGTAATCACTTCACCATATTTTTTTTTATAACAAATTCAAACCTCCAAAATGTAAATGTCCATACCTTGAGTGCCATATTCATGATTGGTCTAGATGCATGGTTTTGAAGTGGGTTTCCTCTTCTCTTTGGATGCACTGAATTCGAAGAGGGAACATCTGATTCTTGGTCATCTCCACTTTTTCTATCAACCTGTTATTTGGAAATTTGTCTAGTATTGTGGAAACATTATCCATAAAAGATACTCTATAACCTTTCTGTACTAATTGTCCAACACTCATAGGATTATGCTTTAGTCCAGGGATAAAATAAACATCATGAATAAATCTTCTTTCACCATTTTTTGCCAAAACATTTATTACTCTTTTACCCATTACATCCACTTTGTTATCATTTCCTAATTTCACTTTAGATTTTACGAAATCATCAAGACTAGCAAAGAATTCTTTATTCCCTGTCATATGGTTACTGCATCCACTATCTAAGAACCATATATCACTAGCATTTTCTTGAGCAACATGACAAGTGAGAAATAAGCTTTCAGAATTAGAACTAGATTTATTTGTGTAATTAGCATTTTGCTTGTCCTCATCTCCTTGTTTTTTTCTGCATTCACTTGCATAATGTCTATATTTTTTGTAGTAATAACATTGAATGTTAGATTTATCAAACCTTTGTGAATTTTGCTGGAAGGGATTGTTGCCACCTCCTCTATTGTTGTAGTTTTGATTATTATTATCACCTTGATCTGGATTGTTCCTTCCATTTTTGCCTCTACCTCTTCCTCTGAAGTGTGACCTTCCTCTTCCTCTTCCTCTACCGAATGATACCTGAGACTTGAAAGCATTCTCAAAAGAAGTATTGTTATTCCTATTCATTCTGGATTCATGTGTTAACAAAGATCCCATTAATTCATCTACTGAAAACTGTTTTAAATCCTTGGTTTCCTCAATAGCTACAACTATTGCATCAAATTTGTTGGGTAAACTCCTGAGTATTTTTTCTATGATCTTCTGATCTGTTATTGTTTCTCCATTAGATCTAATTCAATTCACATTATTCATTACTTGACCCATAAACTGGTCTATAGACTCTAAATCATTCGTTTGCAAATTTTTAATATTTCTCCTAAGAGATTACAATTTAGTTATTTTCACCTTTGTATTATCTTTATAAGTGGTCTCTAACATTTTTCATGCTGACTTGGATCTCGTTGCTGCTACAACTCTAGAAAAAATAGATTCATCCATTGCCTATTGGATTAGGAATAGCAATTTTGCATCCTTTTGCTTGTTCTCTTTAAGCTCTTCCTTTTGTGCTCGAGTTAATGCCTAATGGGCAGCCTCACCCTATGGTTCTACAAAGCCATTTCTACCAAATCTCAAACATCTTGTGAGCAAAACAATGTTCTCATTTTAATTGCCCAAAAATCATAATTCTTACCATTAAAAATGGGAATCTGGAGCTGAGAAATAATGTTGTTTGTTGCCATGTCTCAAGCTAAAAGACCACACCATAATATCGCTCAAATCGTTTAGACGATAGAAATCCCCTAGTATTGACAATGCTACGGCTACGACTGCATGTCCTTGCAACACTTTGACATACAATGATCAATGGCTTGATGATGCATGCAAAAAAATAGTTTGACAAGCATTAAAGGGCTTTCTGATGCCAAGGTCAACAAAATTGAAATCCACGCTTTAGATGAGCTCCTTGGCGGTGGAATCGAAATGATCGACACAAAGGAAACGTTATAGTATATGCTCGTGCATACACTCACGAGCATCAGTTTAACTTGCTAGTCAGCAGCCTTCACATTCTTTGCAGCGATTCACCTATGCGCTGGATGCTAACTAATTGGTAGCGGCCAACCAATCTTCTACTGCAGCAGCGCTCAGGTCGTATGGCTTTTCTCTCTGTTGGCTGCTGCGATCCACTGTCTCCTTTCTCCAGCTGGGCTTCTCTAATAATCATCCGCTCTGATACCAATTTGACAGAAGAAACAGAGCAAAAAATAATAAAATAGAAAATAAGTCAAACAATGATTGCTACGGCAATCAAGAACCTATTTTTAATTTTATTAATTCTGCTTACCAAAAATCTGCGAACAATGAACATAAATAAATTTGAAAACAAATCAAACTGAAATATAAACTGATGGTTAACTGCATGCTAACTAAGCAGTGACTTAACTAGCTAAACAAGGACTGAACCAATTTAAGCATGCAAACTGCGTGCATGAGAAGCTGTGGAACAAGCAATGGAAATTAATCAACAGTTTCTAACAGTGTATGCTATGTTTGATAAAATATTTTAATGGGGAGACTATCCTAATTCAAGGGAAGGAAAGTTTAGATGTACATATTCTGATCGTTTATTATATATTGTAATATTATTACACATTAATATATTTATTTTAATTATCATGATTTGTTGTTTTATTATGAAATTATTTACGGGATCTATTACCCTCTATAGTGCTAAGGGTTCGAGTGAGCCCATATAGGTGATCGATATGTAAATTTAATCTTATGTTGTTCACCTTCAAGGGTTAACGTTAACCTTAAATTAACATTAAAGGTGTTAAAGATGTGGTTCTTAGATGTGTTTTAAATCTTCTGTTACCATGATGAGATGTTTTGTTAAGGATGTGACATTATTGTAAGTATGTTATATTGAGGAAGTTAAAGAATGTGATGTGTATCTCTTGAAATTCCTTGATAAGGATTAGTTAAGTTATTTAGATAAACTACATTTTATAGAGATAATGTGACAATCGTGGTGTGATCAGATTTATTAAGCTTTTAGCATGTAAGAACTCATTAAATTGCTTTTTAATTATATACTTTTAGATAGTTAACACAACCACCTACAAGCCTATGATGTGAAAGGACAAGGTTTGGCATTGGATGCGATTAGATTTACCAGGCCTCTAATATATAAAAAATTATTAAATTGGTTTTTAATTATAAACCTTTAGATAGTTAACACAACTGCCTACAAACTTATGGTGTGAAAGGACCTGGTTTGGCATTAGGATACCTTGGTTGTGCACGTACAGTTTCCCATTGCATTAGTAATAGAGTATCAAAGATAAATACATCTTTTATTTGATGCCTTGTGCTTAACATATTGTTTGTAACTGTAACCATAGAAATAGTGTAATTCTATTTCAAGTTTTGCATAAATGTAGTCCAAATTATTGTGTAAGATAACTACAGAAAGGTGTCTCCTATTTTCGATAAAATATTTTAGCATGGAGACTGTTTTAATTAGATGAAAGGAAACATATTATATATATATATATGTATGTATTTTTTTTTTTTTTTTTTTTCTGATCCTGTATTAGATAGTGTTGTATTATTACACTTCAAGTATTGTAGTGTGTAGTATGGTAGAAATTACAATTAGGTTTGAGCTTGTTAATAGCTTGATTTCTGAATGGATTATTATACAATATGACATACTATTTATAATATGAAATTACAAGACGTTTTAGCATTGTCATAAATAATGAGGCCGTAAAGAGGGCTAACTGTGTGCTTGATATGTTAAGGTCATCATTGGTTGTTTTATAATACATAATTTTGACATTTTAAAGTAAAATTAAAATATAATTAATTAAATGTTAGAAAATTGTTTTACATGATTACATTTATAATCCCTTTTTTTTTTATTTAACTAAGATTTATATATAATCATCCTTCTAGCTCGCAGGATGATCAGTGATAAGTGGGGTGCCAATTTACAACTCACTTATCATCCGTCGAGTTAGAATTATATTGATGGGTCTTTGATAATGCACAAGTGGACTATGACTCAGATTCTCTTAAAATCTAAATTCTATAGATGTTATGGCCAAAGAATTGTTACCATTAAATTTATTTTTAGTGCACAATAATTTCTAGTTTGCCTATTTGTTCGAGGTCATAATAGATGGAGGCCCAACTATGGTCTATGTTATTGGTTTCATGTTATGGGTATTGTACTGCAATAATTATTTTGGGATGGTTATGCATACTCACATTCTCACTAGCTTCCCCTTCATAAAGTGAAGGGATACTCCCACCAGGGAAGTGTGCAAAGGAGCATTGGTTTATAGTTGGAGGAAAAGTTATCAGATGATTCTCTTCCTCTTTATATGTGATAAGAAGTAATTTAAGATGCATATCCATGGATATTAAATAATTTTAATCATGGTCTTATGTTGTTCAATTGTACTATAATTTATTTTAAATCATTTTTTGATGTACATTATATCTGAGGCTATTGATACTATTGTTATTAAAGTTGAGGTTATTGATAGTTTTGTTATTATAAATTTGGTTATTGATATTATTGTATATTTAATGTTATATCTTGTTTTTCATTGCAATCATGGCTTTTAATATTATTGAGTATATATAAGCATATCAAGAGGTAACTGTTAAAATAATATTACAATACCATGAGTACTAAAATCATAGGCTATATAAACTATAGGATAAAACCATCCAAATACATGAGAATAAATTCTAAATCTATAATATAATAGAGTGTAAATTATATAAAATATATAACACACATTTAAGACATAAGAGCTCCAACAAATTTAATGTTTTTATCCATATTTAATTGTATTGGGGATGAGATGATAAGATAGTTGCTTAATTTTTGAGTTTTGATCATAGCATTTTGAGTATTTTTATTTACGTGTGGAATAAATTTATTTTTATGATAATGAATACACGGAATTGGATGGATTTGAGAAGTTATGATTAATTGAAACATAAAAGTAGAGGTGAAAAAGTTAGGTTAGGTGGAGATTAGTTCAAGTGACATTGTAACTAGAAGTTAAGTGTTATGTAAAGTTATATATGGATATATAATGATGAGATCAATGATGGTATTATGTTTCCAAATATGTCCCATGAAGTATTTATAAAACTTAATTGGATTTGACATTTGCGTAATACATGAATCAAACTATGGGGTTCATGTATAACTTGTTAGTAGAATCTCTTTAACATATGAATCAAACCATGAGATTCATACATAATGTTTTTAAGTTACCTTTTTCTTTATGAATTGATATTTTAATATTCATTATCATTTTGATGTTTAGTGTTTTTATCAACAAATCACTTATAATTTTAATTAGTTTGACTCAATTCATGAATACATATGTCATCAGATGAAAGAATTTAATGGAAACAAATTACAAGCCCCAAAATTCTCTAGACTATATTAATATATCATGCATTACAAAGTATAATACTTTTAACTATTACCTACGCACATGTTAAATGAGAGAAATGCCTATTAACCCCACTAAAAAACTGTTAAGAACCATGATGACACCATCCATCAAATTAAGTGTTAGCTAAGGCATACATAAAAATCAGCATCTTTTAGCATGATTAAATCCAAATAACAAAGTTAAGGAATGACTCAAAATCGCATGCAAAAACACAATTAAATTTTAAAATCCATCTATATAATTATATATCTAATTTAGTTAGACAGTATTTATTACATTCTACATATTAAATTAAAAAGTAGGTATCGTTTCTTCTACATGTAACTATACATGATCACATATATTCTATATGATTTTGAATATGAAGTGTAATGGTCAATCATAATAACTGTATTCCATCGAAATCCTTTTTATTCATATTTCCATCTAGGACTTGTACATATTTAGTTCAAAAGTTTAAATTTTTACTCTCAACACTTCCATTTTTTTTCCATCCCATATTTCATAAAGGGTCTTATTATGTAAAAATATAGTGATTACTAGAAATTGGGCCATCGAATGTTGTTTGGGATTCACTTGTTATCATTCAAATTTGACAAACAAATAGCTACTTTTAATATTATAGTGAAGTTAAAAATATACCTAATAAAATAAAATGAGAGAAAAAACAATAACACAATCCTTAAATTAATAAAATAAAAAAAATGAAATACACACAAATTTACATAGTATATATTAGGAAAATCACCTAGATAAAAAAACCTTATATATCCCATCTTGCCCCTAATGGAAATTACTAAAACATTGATAAATTACTTTACTATTAATGATTGTGGATTATTGAGTTCAACATTATTGTAAATGATATAATTAAAATTATGGTATCTTTCATTTTTAAATACATATTGAGAACGTATTTTGGTTTCAAAGCTATATGAAAAAAAAAAAAATCCAAAAACCACGTGCTTCAAACAAAATTAGTTAAATAATATATGCCAAAATAAACTCTAATTAACTCTACTAAACTCCTTCAAGGTTGATAATGTTAATGGTTCAATCTATATTTCAAGATACCAAAAAACCTCATGAAATAGATACATTACGTTCCCCTTTGCTGCCATGCCAAAAATTTCAGCAAAGTCTCCCCAAGGTATAGAGCTTTTAAAATGACAAAGTCCAAATGAACCTAGTAAAACATAAAAACCCAAAGAAACGTCTCAACCCATTGAATAGAAATTTGAGCCAATTCAATGAGTCTAAAATTGCATGGTTTAAACAAAATAACAACTAATTACTGATGCCTAGAACGTGGGTCATAACATCTAACAACCTAAGCACATACCCAAGCCAAACTTGGCTATCACAAAAAACATTAAAAAAGAAAATAATGACATAGACCTTTTAATGCTTAAATCTTAATGAAAAATCATATAACGTAAAGGAGCTTGAACATTTCCATAATATTAAACATTAAGTTAACTGGCATCAATATATTCAAATAAAGTGATAAAGGGTCAATAATTGAAATGATTACAAACACAACATATCAATACATGACCGAATTCGCTATTGCTGTCAAAAGTCAATAACTCAATGAAAACATAATAAATTAACATGATGAAAATTATGACATGAAAAATAAATCAACATTCATGAAATTTGTCACAATAGACCAAAGTGATAATTTATGTAAATGATAGCATCAAGCTTAATAATGTTTGCACAAATGTCTAAACTAACTAAATTCAATCACTAATGAAATCAAACATAGAATAATAACACACAACACTTACACTATATTAAAAAAATGACTAAATCAATAATACCATCAAGATGAAGTTTTATAATCAAAATCACTATTTCATTTATCCAAATAATTTTTCCATGATTCCTTGTTACTCAGGGTTAAACACAACCTAGCTTAATTACCCATCGCTAAAGTCAACAAATAGACCATCAATAGTAACTGGACATATAAATATAATAAATTTAATAAATCATTTAAATAAAACATTTAATTGAATAATAAATTTTTATGCATTAAGCTTAAATAATTAATATTGTTATGAAAATGTATTCGTAATTATCTCAATAATTATAATAAAATGTATCAATGTAGATCATAGAATTTTAATACCACAATAAATTAAAAAAATATATGTCTTGAATAATTCACAACTAAATATATCAACATATGAATTAAATGGAGGTCAATAAAGGTCATGATATACTCCCCCACTTAGACAAGAGCCATCTCGGTGATCAAAACAACCAAGAATAATACTGTCTGGAAAGACTCTTGTCTTCCCAAGTAGTAATTCTTTTCAATAAAGGATCTGCTTGAACAAACAATTGATAAATCTTATGATTTTTTAATTTAACACTTTAATGACCTTGGATCTTCATTGGACCCAACTACATCTTTTCCTCTTTCAAAAATTGAAGATGGACCTGATCAAAAATATGAGGTGGATCAAGAATGTAATTTATCAATAAAACAACATGATACACATTATGAATTTGAGACAAGGAAGGAATAAAAGGTAGCTAGTAGGAAACAAGACTAATTTTATCATAAATTTCAAAGGGTACTACAAATAAAGGGGCCAGCTTGGAAGACTTTTCAAATTTAATTAAACTTGTCTACAGCCTAACATGCAGAAAAACCTTGTATCCTACTTGAAATTCATGTGGTGTCTTTTTAAAATCAGCATGAATCTTTTTTCTATCAAAGGCATCCTTTAAATTTTCCCTTATAGTTTCCATTTACCTATCATACTCTTGTAAAACATTCGGACCAGTAACACTCCTATTTTATAAACATTCTCATCTAATTGGAGTTCAACACTTGCATCCATAAAATAATTCAAAAGGAGACATTCTAATCATTGAATGGTACACATTATTATAAGAAAATTAAAATAAATGAAAATAATCTTCCTATTTACCTTGTTTATCCATAAAATACATTATTAACATGTCTTCCACAACCTAATTATATGTTTCTATTTAACCATCCATTTTTTAGTGATAAGATGAACTAAAATTCAACCTTGTACAAAAAATGACAATCAAATTTTTTGAAAACATCAAATTAAAATGTTT
The DNA here is from genome assembly GCA_037957365.1 of Torreya grandis. Lineage (NCBI taxonomy): Eukaryota > Viridiplantae > Streptophyta > Pinopsida > Cupressales > Taxaceae > Torreya > Torreya grandis. Next base: position 243,743 of record JARHVA010009232.1, on the reverse strand, counting down.
ATCTCTATCTAGAATAATAACTTTAGGCATTCCATACAACTATACTATTTATTTCACAAATCATGAATCAAACAGAGATGGATCATCAGTAAAGTTTCTAGCAATGAAATGATAAATTTAGTAAATTTATCTATCACAACTAGAATAATATCATGTTTGATTTTAAATATTTTTAACCTAACTATGAAATCCAAATAAATCACAATCTGCTTACCTCATGGTACATCATGAAGGTACAATAATACTTTTGGATGGCAATGTTTAGCTTTCACATGCAAGTATTCCAAACATCTCGACATAAATTTAACAACTTCATGTTTCACTCTAGTCCAATAATATAGCCTTTTCAGTCATGTCTCATCTTCCTAACACCTAGATGAGTAAAACAAGTTGATACATGCACATTTTTATCAAAATATTCCTTCAGTCATGAGACTCAAGAACAAAAATTCTATTTTTATGTCTAATTAAACCATTTGAATCAATATATAAGTCAAAATTTTATTTTCAACAGTCTCATTAGCAAAATTTAGACTTACATCTTGGAAAAAATTATCAAAACCTCACGATTCTAATAATTCAAATCTAAGTGTATAATGTAGAATAAATTAGGCATCAAGATACATATGTCAATTATGTGCATTAGCAACATTATTATCATTACCTTTCATATATGAAATATTCATATCAAAAATTTAAAAAATTTTTAGCCATTTAGACTAGCATGCATATAGATCATTTTAAGAAATAAATATTTTAGGTTACAATGATTAGATTTTACCTTAAAATGCTTACTTAGAAAAAACTATTTCTATAGTTTCAAAACATGAACAATGACAACAAGCTCAAGGTCATGAGTTGTGTTATTATTCTCATGGTCCTTCAGTTTCTGTGACTCATAGGACACAACTAAACTATCATAAATTAACATGCCATCCAAGCCTTCTTTAGATGCATCAATCCATCTTTAAAAATTTCTATCAGATCTAATATAACAAGTAGAAGGTTTTGATTCAATAACTATTTGAGCTTTTTGAAAGCTTTATCACATTACAAAGTTCACACAAATTTTTTACCCTTTCACTTTAAATAAGTTATTGGGTTAGCCAATTAAGAAAAAAATCAATAAATTTTATATAAAAATGAATCAATTGCATAAAACTATGCACTTAGTGTACATTTTAGGATCACACCACTCTTGAATAAATTTAATCTTTGGTGGATCAACACAAACATAAGCATTAGATATACTATTAAAAGATCTAAGAGGACCAAAAAATAAATTAACTTGAATCTAAAAAATCTCTACGTCTAAGCTTATCCTCTCAAGACACTTAGTAACTAGTGCCCTTTTACCTGAGCTAAACTCAACATCCCAACCATCTTTCAAATTCAATAAATTTAACTTACAATATGTTACTAATTTAGTATCCATAAAACTATATGTTGATTATGAATCAAACAAAATTAAAAAAGAAAAATCATTTATTTTACCTCTGATTTTAATAGGACTTGTTTAGAAATCTATGTTTTTATTATCCACGACTACATACATTACATGATTAGTATATTGACTTGTTTTTATCTTAGGATAATCTTTGAGATAGTGGTTATCTCCACATTCCAACATAATACACTTATTTGTGGTGTCGCTAGAATCGTATTTACTCTAGTAGTAGGCATATTTTGACTACCTTGGGTCAGATTTGTTTTAAAATTAGTAGATTTATAATAATTTAGATTCTTTAAATTCTTATTCTACCATTAAGATTTGTTGAAACAATTATTACTCCTAGTAAATCTGTTGTTACAATCAATTTTCGTAAAATTCTTAGGAGAAGGGGACATAATTTTCTGCATAGATTACTGCCCACTCTATTCAAAATCTTGTCTTTATTTTTGAAAAGAATTTCCTTTCTCTTTTATCTATGAGCATATTCAATAGTAAATTTTATTGTATTAATATTAGTCATATTCAAATCATGCATTAACATCTCTTTCAAATGTAACATAAACTTAGTGACTTTAATGTCTTCATCAAGCATGTAGTTAACATGACATAGTAGTAGATTTAAAAACTTAGTTTCATACTTAGTCATAGTTATAGTCTCTTATTTCAATATTAAAAAATAAATTATTTTCTATTTCTTGAAGTTGGAACTAAGATACCTCTTCTTGAACTACCTTTCAAATGTAGGCCATGTAAGAGTCATTGGTTGGTAACCTTCTAAAACACATAAATGGTTCCACCAAAGAGATACATCTCATACTAATTGATAACAAACTAATATTTATTTGACATTAGAGGAAATTTTATGTATATTAAAATAATTCTATAGGTGTACTAACCACATATTTGTTTTATCGCATCATTGTTAACCTAAAAGGTTGATGGATGAAACGTCTTCAATGCATCAATGATATGAACACATTATTAGGTTTATTCTAAAGTTTTTATTGATTAATTTTCCTTTTACCTCTAATTATAATATATTCAATTATAACACCTTATATATTGTTCAACCTTCATTCTTGGGTGTCTAATTTACTTTGAAGTAAACTCAAAGTAGTCATAATTTCATTCAAAATTACTTCCTAATTAACATCAGGATTATTTTCCTCATGGTTAGGGACCTCAATATTATTATTAGTATTATTGAGATATGGATCCTCTCTCTCAAGAATATTGGCCATATGACCTTGACTTATTTCTCTAACTGGGATAACAATTATTGAGTTATTGGCTTCTATTTCAGATTTTCTCATCATCATCATGTGGTGAAAAAAACTAATAATTCAATAAAAAATCAACAATAAACATTTCCCAAAGTTTATTAGAGTATTAAAACATGCTTTGATACTGATATGTCACATATAAATTTTTGAAATTTGAAAGAACAATTACATAACAAAGTTTCTGACCAAATTTTATCACAAAAACATGTAATGAGATCCACAACTATGTTACAGTCAACACAAGAAGTAGACCAAGTGCATAACTCATCAATCAGTTCATTAGGAATCATTTTAGCCACTTAGCATTTAGATATAAGTGGGTAAGTGTTGTCTTACACATTCACCTCTATCGATGTACTTCACCATGGACATTTTGTAGAACCATCACTAACTTATGCACTGAATTGAGTACCTGTATAGGCTATAGAATAGTTATTATGTCAAGGGATAATTTATGAAATTTCAACAAATAGTGATAAATTTAAATTAATTCCAATATAATAATCATCATACTAATATTGCTTACACAATATCTACCAAATTACAAAAAAAATAAAGATCAAGAGAAAAGGAATATTTACAAAATAAATGGAAAGAATTAGAACATCTTTTCATTTCAAAATCAAATAGAGGCATGAGGTTTGGCATGAATTGATTCAATAAGTGTGTAAGCTTCATGGGATATTTCAATAATCATGCATATGTTTTACTTAAGAACATTTTACAAATCTACAATAAGGATAAAAGCACATGACAAAACATTCCTAAAGATTTTAGATTGGCTTAAGTTTAACCTTGCATTTCTCATTATTCACAATATGAGTATTGTATGATTTCAATGGACCCAATACATATTAGTAGTTTCATGGAATAGGTACACTTATACTAAGTCTTGATTTTAATCTTATTTTAAATATTTAAACTTTTGTCTTAGGTTCATGATCTTAGCCTAATCACATTTTAATTGCTTAAATTAATATTATAACTTATTCCATTATTTGAAATTATATTATTTTGTAACAACTTAATAATATAATTCGATTATCACCATTTAAGATATAATGCTATGAATTATCTTGTTAAACTATTCCAATGCATACTTCTAAACATGGAGCATTTGATCCTCAATCACAATATGCCTTATCTAGGAAAAACCAAACTTTTTTTTAAAACATTCCATGAAGTATATTATTTGCAAGTTACTTACAACATATGCATAATATTTATATAATCTTAATATAATTCAATTTTGATGAGTTAACCATAATAGTCCACTGCACTTAACACCGACTAATAATTTCAAAGTGAAACGATTGTCTTCTAATAAAATTTTACAATAGTTATACAATTTTAATTACTTAAGTAATTCTCCCATTTTAATTATTATCATAAATTGTATCAATAATTACAAACTCATACATAAGTGTTATGATGAATATAATCTCTTTGAACTCACCAAATTATAAACACAAGAATTTAATTTCTTTAATTCGTATAGTTTTTGTATTAATATTTTTAATTACCTCTCAAACAACTTTCATTAATTAATTCATCTCTCAGTGAAGTTGTTATAATATAAGGTGACTTGAAATCTCCATTAAAACATAATTACAAACTCCATCATAATAATGTATTATAATGCTTAACACAAGTGAAATTATTCAAGGAATAACATCACTTATATTTTATAAACCTATGTTTAATTTCATAAGAATCATATAAGGTAATTTAAATTTCAAGTTGCATTTGTTATTAAATCCTAACATGCTAACAATATTTTTCAATTCACATGCACTTATTTGCATTATAATAATCATGTAAAAATCGTAACTAACTTTTACAATTGGGTTTTAAGATAATTATTTACATCCTCAAATAAATAGTCAATTAAATAATAGAAACTCAATAGTGAAAAAGTATAACCAAAGTCATGAATTAAATTTTTCAAGTTATAAGTCAACTGAAAATCAATAATGTATAGTAACCCAAAATGCTATAATATTCTAATCAATGTTATAAAACTACTTATTCCAAATCAAGTGACTATCTACAAGTACATCATAAAAATAACATATCAATGTTCTTGTGTCAAATATATTAATGATATAATGCCATTATATATTTAAATAATAATACAAGATTACACTAATAATAAAATGATCAATTATAAGTATAATCTTGAACTAAACTTACATGATAAACATAACATCTATTTTGTATCAAGTACAACTATAATGAATAAAATGGATTACATAACATTATAATTCATCTACAACCAACTATCACAAATTTAGATAAGAATAAGTGAATCAAAATCTTTGCATATAACCCATTGAAGTTAAACATGTCTCACCAGTCCTAGTGCGCCAAACCATAAGTGGCCCTAGACCACCCCAACCATCAGTTGGATATGGATTAAAATAGTAGATAAATGGTGTAAAAAGGATAATAAAATGAACTAAGCTTAAGAATATAAAAATAAAATAAACAATAGATAGAAAAGGAACCAAACAAACCAACCCACTAAGATCTATTAACTTTGTACCTTATTATGATTCCAACTCATTTTCTAAGGTTCTTGATTTTTGAACCATATTCTATTCAATAACATAATATGGCTCATATATTATTATGCCATAAATTTATCTAATAGTCATCTTCACATACTAATTTAATATATATTAGTAAGTTAAATTAAAACTCATAAAAATAAGACAACATTTCTATCCAATTAAAAATGGTAAATTAAAACATACATAAAGCTATGGGTCACACTTTAACTAAAACATTCTTAATAAAAGATTCAATATAAAATGTAATGATTTAATTTAATCATAATATAAAAAATAATTAACTGATCATTATTTCAAAATGTAAGTCAACTTAATAATAACTTGAAATAATTTCAAACATCATTACTAGAATCAAGCCAATAATTCCAATAGGATTTTTTTATAAACCTAGGTAAACCAAATAGTGATCCAATAATATAATAAAATTCAAATGTAATCACGCAGTCATATAACAACAAAAACAACAACAACAACAACGACGACGACGACAACGACAACAACAACAACAACAACAACAACAACAACAACAACAACAACAACAACAATAATAATGATGTCATCCAAAAAACTATCAAAATCATTTTGAACCAAATGGAGACTCAAAATGTCATTGCCCCCAATATATGGCCATGGGTTCAAAATAACCAAGAAGCTAAAATAAATAACCTTTATTATTTTATAAAGCTAAAAGAATCTCAAATAGGGTTTTAAAATATAAAACCAAATGATAAACTCAACATAGTTAATACAATAAACAACCATAGTTATTATCATGATGGCTTCTCAAAACAATAAAGCCTTGTAAGGTTTTAAAAATTTAAAACAAATTTAAAATCAACACAGTCAAAATACACATAGTAGTGACCTTTAAAAAGGTGACTTAACAATGTTATTGATCACTAGTCACCAAAAAAATAATATATACACTCAAAATAAATGTCCACATAGCCATATATAAAATAAAATTTATACATAGAATACATATATTGAATGTATATATCCATAAAAATCCATTGATAAGCCATTATGCCACCATCCATCATATAGAAAACAAAAAGCCTCAACCCTAGTTTGGGTTTTATCAATAAAAACCAAAATGTACGCTTAATCAAATGATAGTGTTTATGTCTAAATCCATAACCAATTTTTACATAAAAAACAAGTTCAAATTGCAAACATAAAATTGTAAAAATACTAGTTATTTAGAACTAGGAAGTCAACCACAAAAGAAAATTTTATTCTCTTATTGTCTCCCAAAGTTCTATGCAATAATATCATCTAAAAACCACGTGCCTCAAATAAAACTAGTCGAATAATATATGCCAAAATAAACCCCAATTAACTCTACTAAAATCTTTCTTCATTGACAAGATTAATAGTTTAGTATACAATTCAATCTCCTGAAAAACCTCATGCAAGACCTGCACTACATTCTCCTTGGCTTCCAAGCCAAAATTTTCTATGGAGTCTCCCCAAGGCATAAAATTATTCAATTGACTAAGTCCAAATGTACCTAATAAAACATAGAAACCCAAAGAATAGTATTGACCCATTGTATGGTAGCTCAAGCTAATACCACTAATATAAATTTATATTAATAGATTAGTCTACAATTCAATCTCTTGAAAAACCTCATGTAAGACTTGCACTACATTCTCCTTGGCTTCTATGCCAAAATTTTCTACAAAGTCTCCCCAATGCATAAAATTATTCAATCGGATAAGTCCAAATGTCCCTAATAAAACTTAAAAACCCAAAGAATAGTACTGACCCATTGTATGGTAGCTCAAGCCAATACCACTAATCTAAAATTATATTAATAGTTCAGTCTACAATTCATTATCCTGAAAAACCTCATGCAAGACCTGCACTACATTCTCCTTGGCATCCATGGAAAAATTTTCTACAGAGTCTCCCCAAGGCATAAAATTATTTGACTGACTAAGCCCAAATGTACCTAATAAAACTTAAACACACAAAGAATAGTATTGACCCATTGTATGGTAGCTCAAGCAAATACCACTAATCTAAAATTATATGGCTTGAATAAAATAACATAAATTAATTACTAATGTCCCCAAGGTGGGTTGTAACATCAAATAACCTAAGGACATGTCCAAGCCAAACTTGGCTATCATAAACAATCCCAAATGAACAAACATTGATAGATTTCATTTAATGCCTAAACCTTAACACATAGGCAAATAACATAAAGCATCTAGAACATGTCCACAATTGACTGCAACTATAATCTAGTTGATATAATATAATAAATCAACCATCATCAAGATAATCAAACAAGGTGATAAAGAGTTAGCAATCAAAATGACTATGAGCATAAAAGAACAATATGTGATTGAATTCCTTATTGAATTCTATAGTCATTAAATTAATGAAAACATAAGAAACCAACATGAGGAAAATGATGACATCAACAAGAAATCAATAGTGTGTAAACTAATCATGACACAACAAATTGATAATTTCCACAAATGATAACCTTAAGTAAATTAATGTCAAAATTAACTAAAATAAATCAAAAATGAAATCAAACATAAAATGATAACACACAATAGTTACATTATATAATTAAAATGACTAAATCAACAATACGATCAAACTCAATTTTTACAATTAATTTCATTGTTTCATTTATCCATGTTTCCCTATTGCTCAGGTCCGAACACAACATAGCTCAATTACCTATCCCTATAGTCAGCAAATAGACCATCAACAATATCTAGACATCCAGATATAATAAATGTAATTAAAAAATTTAAATAACACATCTAACTGAATAATAAATAGGTATACATTGAGTATAAATATCCAATGCTCTAATTAAAATGTATTCTTAATTATCTCAATAGTTATAAAAAATGTATCAATGTAGACCAAAAAACTATAATACCATAGTAAAGAAAAATAAAATATGTCTCAAATAGTTCAAAGCTAAGTATTGAATTAAATACAGGTCAAATAGGGTCATGACAAATAGGTGTGCAATTAGATTTTATAAGCCTCTAGTTTAAAAGAATTGATTAAATTGGTTTTCAACTATAGACCTGTATGTGGTTGACACAACCAACTATAGATTGATGGTTTGAAAGTACAAGGTTTGGCATTAGGATACCTCAATTATGTGCATATCATTTCCAAAAATGTTATTAATAAATTATCAAAACTCAATTAGACATTTTTATGGTTACTTGTACTTGCACATGTTGGCTATAATTATAACCATAGAAAATATTTAATGTTATCGAAAACATTCATAAACCTAGGCCTAAATATTTGGAAACATAACTAACGAAAGGCTTATGTTGTGTTTAATAAAATATTTTAGTTGAGCGATTGGTTTAATGTATGTGTGTATTCTGATTCTGAATTATATATTGTGGTATCATTACACTTTAAGAATTTATAACATGTAGTATGATAGAGATTACAATAAGGTTGTAGCTTGTTAGTACCCTATTTTATGAATAGGTTATTATACCACATGACATATTTTTTGGAATATGAAATCAAAATATTTGTAATAGTATTACATATGATGAGGATGTAAACATGGTTAGCTATGTTTTTGAGATGTTAAGGTCATAACTAGTTGTTTAATATTTTCTTGTATGCGCATAAATTTGAATTTTGAATTATAATTATAATATTATTAATTAAATGTTATAAAATATTCTATATGGTTACAAATGTAATGTATTTGATGATTTAACTCTCTCTGTGTGTGTGTGTGTGTGTGTGTGTGTGTGTGTGTGTGTGTGTGTGTGTGTGTGTGTGTGTGTGTGTGTGTGTGTGTATTCTAATCTTCAATTATATATTGCGGTATTATTACACTTTAAGAATTTATAACATGTAGTATGATAGAGATTACAATGAGGTTGTAGCTTGTTAGTACCCTATTTTATAAATAGGTTATTATACCACATGAAATATTGTTTGGAATATGACATTAAAATTTTAATATAATTACATATAATGAGGGTGTAAACATGGTTAGCTATGTTTGAGATGTTAAGGCCATAAATGGTTGTTTAATATTTTCTCCTATGAGTTTAATGCATAAATTTGAATTTGTAAAGTGCAATTACAATATGATTAATTAAATGTTATAAACTTTTCTATATGTTTACAAATGTAATGTATTATATGATTTAACTAAGTTATAGATAGAACTACAATTATAGTCTTGATGATGATTAGTGATAGAAGTGGTGCCTATTTACAACTCACTCATCATTAGTCAGGATAGAATTATATTGATGGTTATTTGATAAGGGGAGAGTAATGCTATAATGAAATTACTTAGATTATGCACAATAACATAATTATATATCATGAAATTAAGAGTATAATAAATAGTTCCAAAACAATTGCTAGAAGAGTATAATACTTTAATATTATGACTGAGACACTTCGAGGGAGTAACCTACACAACAATAAAATATGAAAATAATTCACAATATGTTGATAAAAAACTAACCACTACCTACTATATATACTCTACTTAGCCAAGGATATTCTATAGGCCAACCATACAAAGAACATAGAGAAACACAACAAGATAATATGATGGTGTGTAAGCCATAAGTCAACTACACATATCCCTAGATGTACTAGAGGTTAAGGGTGTAGCGTGCCCCTCTACTTAAAAATAATATTTTCCTCAATGTTGAATTAAACTAGGATGTTTTTTAGGGAACACTTTATTCTCCCATGTTGCATCTTCAAAATGCTTGTTCTTCAATTTGATCAAATACTCCTTACTAGCTCTAGTCCATAGTTTCTTAGTGCATGTGTGAAGGATCTCTTCAGGATCTATAATGACTGAGCATTCTTCGTCTAATTTAGTTAACTCAGTTTGAGTGGGAACTCTATGTCCAAGTACCTTATCCAAGAAAGATACATGGAAAACTAGATGTATGCAAGTGGATGGAGGTAATTCCAGCTTGTAAGCCACACTACCAATTTTCTACAAGATCTGATAAGCGCAATAATAATTAGTTGAAAGCTTGGTATCCTTATTTTTAAGGACATATTCCTATATGGTTGTACATGTAGAAAGATCAAAATCACCTACAATAAATTTTTTCTCAATATAGTGTTGATCTGTTTGTTGCTTCATTTTACTTTATGCCATTTCTAAATTCTCTCCCAAACTAACTAGCACCTCATGTTAATGATGAATGTGTTCCTAAACAGCTCAAACCTTAAGATGCACTATCAAATATAAAGCGATAGATGGAGGGTGATACCCATTAAATGTCACAAAGGGATACATGTTGGAATAAGTGTGAAAATTAGTGTTATATCACCATTCAACAAGTGGAAGTCAATGAACACATTTATCCTATTTATCAAAAACAAAACAATGAAAATATCATTCTAGATATTTGTTGACTACCTTTATTTGTCCATTAGATTGAGTATTATAGGACGCGCTATGAGCCAAATGGGTACCCAAACATGCAAATAATTTAGTACAAAAATTAGTAGTAAATATGGGATCTTGGTCACATACAATGATCTTTTAAGTACCATGCAATTTATGAACTATATTGAGAAAATTAGAAGTTACCATACAATTAGTATATGGCTATGATAAGGAATAAAAATGAGTATCCTTGGTGAATAAATCCACAAATACCATGATAACATTTTTACCTATGGTAACCCTAATATAAATACCATAAAAACCTCCTCCCAATGGTAGCTAGGGATGGATATAGGATGAAAAAGACTTGGGATCTTAATGGTTTTACATTTTTTTTGTTGACATACCATGCATTCAACCATATATTTTTGGACATATTCCTTGAGTCATTCCCAAAATAAATCTTGATTGATTCTATTGTATGTTTTCAAAAATCCATAATGGCCTCCAAGTGGAGAGGAATGAAGTTCATGAAGAATTTTATGGTTGAGGAGATGATGGTTATAGAGGTGTAATCTATCATTTAAACATAATATATTACTCTTCCATGTAATTTTTTTAGATTCATCACAACACTATAAATGTTATGAATCAAATCATAAGTATCACTATCATTCTCCTATGCATACATTACTTCCTCTAGTCAATCTACCTACCACATGGTCATGGTGCGTAATAATGCCTCAATTGATTCATTCCATCAGGAGAGGGAATTTCACACGACATTCTCTTTTCCTTTATTATACAGTATTTCAAAATCACATCATAAAATTTTAGTCACCCATTTTTTTAGTTCTTTAGATGATAATTATTGCTCCAAAACATATTTGAGGCTACCATGATCATTCCTTACCTGAAAGTGATGACCCATCAGATAAGGTCTACATTATTTCACTACAAGAAAAATATCCAACATCTTTTTCTAATAAATTGGTTTGAATCTATTTTTTCATTTAATTAGTTAAATTCAAATACTAGTGGTTTACCTTCTTTCATGAGTACAACCCCCTTTCTATATATAGATACATCATACTTCACAACAAAGTTTTAAAAAAATTAGGTGTAGCCAAAACTGGAGTTGTGTATGCATAGCTATTTTTAACTATTCAAATGCCTTGCTAGCTCAATTAGTACACTAGAAGTAGTCTTTTTACAACAAAGAGGTCAAAAGAAATGCAATGTTACCATGATTTTTGAAAAACCTATGATAGTAACCAGTAAGCCCCATAAATCCTCAAAGGTTGTTAAGGGTCTTGGGAACCTGACACTCCATCATTTCTTTGATTTTTTTAGGAACAAATTTCACTTCTTCATGTCCAATAATATTATCCAAATATTCCACCTCTTGGATGCCAAAAGAAAATTTAGAAGGTTTAGCATAAATATGATGTTGATCTAGAATTGAATTAGAAGTTTCACATGCTTCAGATAGTCTTCCCAAATTTTTCTATAAATGAGGATATGATTAGAAAATACTAATAGAAACTTTCTATTATCCAAGTATTCATTAAACTCTAAAATTTAGATGGTGTATATATGAAGTCAAAAGTCATGACCATAAATTTATAATGGCTTTTATGAGTTCTAAAATTTTGTTTAGGTATGTCCTTATTTTAGATACAAATATGATGATACCTAGAGTGAAGGTATAACTGGGTAAAATAAATATAACTATGCAATTCATCCAGAAAATCATCGATTACTAGAACATGAATCTTATCTTTGATGGTGTACTTGTTGAGTTCTTTATAGTTTGGGCACATCTTCTAACTGTCATCCTTATTTTACATCATGACCATTGGGGAGTAATATTCACTTTGACTATGTCATATGATTCCTGCCTCAAACATCTCCTATACCATAATTTTAAATTCACTCTTCTAGGAATAAGGATACTTGTAAGCTCTAATATTGTGTGGTGTAGTTACTAGAATGAGCCTAATGGAACGATCATATGCATGACCTGGAGGAAGTCCTTTTGGAATATCACCAAAAAACAACATAACGGTCATCCAACACCTCTATCGAAAACAAGAATGCCATAATTCCTTCAACACCTTTTCCAAGAATATTCATCATTTGATGGAAATTAACCAGTTATGGAGATTTGACTTGCAATCCATGAAGTTTGAAGGTCTATCCTTTTAAATGGAACCTTATGAATAGTTCTTATAAATTCATCTCAATAGTGCCCAAAGTGGTAAGCAACTACTCTCCCAAAATAATATCATCTCCCCCTATGGGAATAACAAACATTGGGGAATCTAACAAGTAGTTTCCCATATCAAGCTTAATTTTATGGCATTTTAAAGAATAGTTGATTATACAAACATAAGCAACCATGACCAAAAATTTTGGATTTGGGTAAATGAAATGGCTCAAATGAGTAGCTAACTTATCGTTGATTAAATAATGTGTACTCCTAGTGTCAATTAACATAGTCACTTTTTTTTTCTTAAGGAAACCCACCACATTAAGAGTTCAAGAAGTACTAATGCCTAAAAGTGCATGATAGGATGTAGTAGGTTGAGAATATGTAGATTCATCCTCAGGGTATTATAAATCTTCCGTAGAATCCTCATCATATTCTTCCTCCTTATTTGTGCCTTCAATGTAAAATAAATTCTTTTCAACACATAGATTTCCTTTGCTCCATAATCTTTTATTGTCCTAGTTTTGAATAGCTTGGATAGTTATATGAATTAGTTTTCTAGGACATTATTTTAATAGTGAAATTTTATATCTTTAAAAAATATAGATGAGGAAACTAAGATACCCTTATTTTTATTTCGAGTATAAAACCAGTGATACCAATTAAACTACTTCAATTCTAGATATAGAGAGGCCATAACCACCTTTTTTTAATAGGGAGTCTGATGTAGATCAAATAAATTTTCAATTTGAGTAATCCATGTGAGTGGATCATTACCATTAAAATTTCATAGGTCCACTTTTGGTAATAATGACTTTATAACATGGTTGGCATTATGATTGTTTGGAGGAGAAGAACTAAACTAAATTAGTGGAGGGTATTTTTTGAATTATACAGTTGAAAAATTGGATAATTTCCTAATTATATTTTCAAATTAACCCTAGAAGTTACTCAAGTTCTCTCTCATCCCTATGAGGTCCCCTTTAACTACATCAAAATCATCTTTCTGCACCATGCCTTGTAACTCTAACTTAAGTTGTTGAACTACCTCTCAAATACTTGGATCAAAAATTTCTAGCTCCATATCATATTTTTCAAGAATTTTATGCACTTATGTCCCTTTTCCAAGACGATGAGTGTTAGGCCCTATCATGCATAAACCCTAGGAGGGTTGTGACCTAATAAAATGTATTAAAAACTAATACCATTATGATTGCCTCATCAAGATGAATCTGATCACTACTAATGTGTACAAGGGTAAACAATTTTGGCCCTAAAAATTTTACCAATAGAATATACTATTGGGATAATATCAAAAGACAAATCCAATGACTAATAACTTGTTTAAGGTAAAAAAATTCAATCTTTTTTTACAATTTTTTTTTTCCTTTTTAAAAAGAAAAGAACTTAATGAACAAAACCACGGTGATATAAAAATAAATTCCTCATAGATCACAAGTTACCTTTTTTATATTTCTAGTGCTCAACATGCCATACCTAAAAAGACCTATGTTTCAAAAACTTGCCCAAATCAAAGATCCAATACTACTTGTAATGAAATTACTTAAATGATTCAAAACAATAGAATTATATATTGCATAATTAAGATTAGAATAAATAGATCTATAATTTTTTGAATGTCTAGAATACTTGAATATTATGACTAAACTGCTTTGAGGGGGCAAGCTCCAGAATAATGCAATAAGAACAAAATTCATAATTTGATGATAATAAACTAAACTATCTCCTATATATACTCTACTTAGTGAAGGTTATTCCATAGGCCAACCCTACTATGAACATAGAGAAATGCAAGAAGATAATCTGAAGGTGTGTAAGACATATGTTGGCCACACATATTCCTAGATGCACTATAGGTTAAGGGCATAACAAATTCATATCTAGAATATGACCTAGATTCTCTTGAAATATGAATTTTATTAATGCTTTAGCCAAAGAAATATAATATTTGTATACATTGTCAGTCCAAAATATTTTCTAGTTTACATGCTTGATTGAGGTCATAAGAGATAAAGGCATGCATATGGTCTATGTGACTAGCTACATGTGATAGGGATTGTATTACCACATTTTTTAACAAATGGTTTTAAATTCTTGAATCATCATTATTTATCTCTTCGTGAAAGGAATGGCCACTTTTTGTGGGTAGTTGTGTAGGGGTATATCAATATGTGGTGGAGGAAAAGTGTGTAGATGATGCTCTCCCTCGTTATAATAAATAATATCTAATCACATATGCTTACTCATGGTTACTATATTATTCTAAGATTTGACTTATATTACTCAACAGTACTACTCTATATTTAATATTTTTTCCTAACATAAACTACATATGAGAGTGTTAATATCTTTGTTATTATAGCTATGGTTATTAATAAATTCGTATATTTGATGTTATATATTTTTGAAATTATGAATATAGATTTAAATATTGTTGAGTACAATTTATATTTTTATACCATTTAAGTCCTAAGAGGACTGATGTATATTTAGATCTTGTAAATGATTTAGTGGGATCACTTAGCATAATAAATATATTGTATACTATTTATACTGCAAATAAGATTTAGTAGAAATATATTTTGATTTGGTATAGTAATATACATGTAATTGATTTTACTATATTTTTATATTCCTTTACTAGATAAATAGTAACTAGATATAGTTATTTTGATTGAGTTAAAATAAAAGTGTATGGTAGTTTGTTAAATCAACCCCATCGGGTTGTTTCATGTGGTATCAGAGCATAAGTTCAAATGCTAAGACCTAATAAGACAACTAGTACTATTGATATAGGTAATTCCTTGCTAACTAGTTGGATGAAATAGTATGTGTAAGGGGTAATTCAAATGCAAATCCACATCAACAAGTATCTATCAAGATAATGACATAATGACCAAAAAATAAACCTGACTCTTTAATAGGTGTAATTTAAAAATCTTCATGATGATTATCAACTATTGCATGATTTTTTTATGGAAAAATCTCCTACTAAGAGGAAGACTAAGGATGGAAAGCTTCATATATGCATAGACTACATAATTTTCAATAAGGAAAATAAAAATATCTTAACCCACATTAATTATTTTTTTGATCAAATGCAAGGAGATTTTTAAAAAAAAAAAAAAATTAACCTTAGATTAGGATACCACAAGTTGAGGATTAAGGAGGAAGTTATCTCTAAAATCACTTTTAGGATATGGTATGGACACTATGAGTTTGAAATCCAATATTTTCGGTTAACTAATGATCTTGAAGTTGTTATGATTATTATAAACAATGTGTTTAGGGATTACCTAGATCAATTTGTGCTTGTCTTCTTAGATGATATTTTAATATACTCTAAGGATGAAGAACACATCGGACACTTGAAATTGGTGTTGCAATTCTTGAAAAAACATAAATTATATGTGAAACTATCAAATGGTGATTTATTTTAGATTAATATATAATTTTTAAGACATATTAATTTAGTTGAATGGATATCTATAAATCCAACAATGATAAAATCCATTATGGAATGGTTCACTCCTAAAAATGTTCATGAGGTACATAGCTTTATAGGAATAACAAGGTATTATAGGAATTTTTTACCCAACTTTACAAAGATAGCTAACCCTTTCACCTCTCTATAATGGACAAAGAATCATTTCCTATGGAATAGAAAATATGAATATGCATTTCAAATCCTTAAGTAAAGGATTACATCTACATTAGTGTTTTATGTTTTAAATCCAAATGGCCACTTTTCTATGGTAGTAAATGCCTCTGAGGATGGTTTGGGAAAAGTATTGTTACAAAAAGATCAAGTAGTATCTTATGAATCACATAATATTAAGCCTTATGAAGTAAATTATTCCTCACATGATCTGAAATTGGCTGCCATAGTTCATGCATTATGGGTTTTCAAAAATTATCTATTGACAAACCCTTTTGATCTCAAGACTAAAAAAATTGGGAATCATATATATCTTCACTAAACACATTTAAATGCATGTGAAAGATAATGGTTTGATTTTTTGTTAGACTATGACTTTGATATAAGTTATATAAAGGTCAAGGAGAAATCCTAGTATTATATGATACATAGTATTATATTGTACATATGAGAAATTTAAGAAGTCCTCTGTGGAAAGTATACAAGATGATAATTATGAATGATGTTAGTTTGAAAAAAATGGGATTCTAAGGTTTAAAGGGATGATGTACATGCCTGAACTAGAGTATTTGATAGTCATAGTAATCATAGAGGTGCATAATGCTCCTTATCCCAATAATCTAGGGATGAAAAAACTAATGGTACAATTGAAACCATTATATTCTCTAAAAGGAATCAAGAAAGATGATGTAAAATTTATGTCTAAATGTTTGGAGTATCAATGTGTAAAATCATAACAAGTTCTTCTTGTAGGATTAATATACCCACATGACATTTTATAATGGAAGTGGAATGTTATTAGCATGGACTTCATCCAAGGGCTACCAATGTCTATATATAAGCATGATGTGATATTTTTATTGGTTGAAAAGTTTTAAAATGTGTCACATTTTACACTAAGTGATTTGATATATGATGCACCAATATTAGCTAGAAGGTTTGTTCAATCTATTTTATGATAGCATCGGGTTCTAGAGAATTTTCTTCTGATATGGATACTTATATGACCTTTAGATTTTGGAAAAATATTAATATATCCCTAGGAAGATAAATCAACTTTAGTACAACCTATCATCCTAAAATAGAAGGGAAATCAAAATGGGTAAGCCAAATCATAGAGGATTTTTTAGAATGTATTTTGTGGACTAGGAATACATGTGGGAAGTATATGTTACATTATTTTATTTTTCTTACAACTCTTTCCATTCAAATTTGAAAATGGAACCATTTAAAGCATTATATGGTATAAATTTTAGAATGCCTATTAACTGGGACATGTTAGAAGATATACTAAATATTGGACTAGAAATGCTTACTAAAATGGAAAAGCAAGTAAATTTGATTATAAAAAGATTGGATACAATCAATGATAGAAAGAAAAGTTTTGTTGATATAAAAAGAATAAAAATGTAGTTTTCAGCTGGAGATAAGGTTTTTATGCAAGTGAAACCCCAAAAGAGTTCAATTAAATTTGGAAAATCAATGAAATTGGAAACCATATATGTAGGACCTTTGGAGGTTCTAGAAATAATAAACCCTATTGCTTAAAAACTTGGTTTGACACCAACACTTTCTCAAATTCATAATGTTTTAATGTCTCTAATTGGAATAGATATGTGGCTGATCTTTCACATTCTCTTGATTAGAATTCTTTATAGGTATTGGATATAGGAGTGGTAACAATAGAGTCCCTCTGAATATTCAAGACTCATAAACTTATCTTGTGTATACATAAGTGGCTTAATGCAAGGTCCAGTGGGACAAATATTATGAAGATAATGCCACTTAGAAGGATTATGAAGAGTTCCATATAATGTTTCCACATTTATTTGATTAATATGTTCATCTTTTGACATTTATTTTAATAATGTCATCGAGGTGGTAATGTTTACAAGAGGGAAAGGATATTATATTATATCTTGTCCCTAATTGAAAGTACTAAAAATTTGATGATAAATTTTACTACTAATGATTGTGGATTTTTTAGTTCAACACTCTTATAGTTTATTTAATTTAGATAGTGGTATTTCCCTGATTGACATGGATGTAGGACATCCCATTTTTTCCCCCGTAGATAAGTTTCTAAGGAGAGTATCATAGGGGAGAAGGTGGTTGATTGTGATAGATGGGGGTAGATAGATCAATGTGGGAACATGTACACACTGACATTGTAATTTTTGATTAGTAGTTGGTTCAATTTTATTTGATTTTAGTATTAATTTCATAGTTAATGCATTTTTCATGCGTGATTATTGTCCATTTCTTGGTATAGTTCTTATACTAGTTAATGTTGTTATGAATGGGTTGTGTGTAATGGTTTAGTTTACAATAATATGTTAAGGAATGTTTATATGTTTAGAATCGTGTGGAACACTTTAGCTTGGTTGTAAACTCATTGTTGCTTGCAAACCTGGCAATCTGATATATTTTTATTACTTGGTCATTGTCGAGATCAATAATAAAGGTATATGTAATCTCTTTTACTACCCATTTAGAGATCATAATGATCTTGAACGAAAATATGAGAATATTGGTTTTGTTTTTAGATTTCAGATTTATTATTAAAACATCTAACCATCATAGGAGGTAGACATAACATACGCATTTTCAAAGCATAAAAACAACTAGTGGGTAAAACATTACCTATTATTAAGCAAAGAATCAGGGTTCCCATAGTCAATGGGAAGAAAACATAAGTTCTAAGGAGTTATTTTATCACTCATGACCTTGATTTCAAAGAGAGCATTTCATTTTGGAAACCCTAAAAAGAAGGGCTTGCATGATTTGGTTGATAATAAATCTATATTGTGGACCCAACCAATTGTGAATGCATTGAAAAATTAGTCTTATTAGAACCCATTAATATCTAGATAATTCCATGTTGAATTAATGAAGGATGCATGGTACACTGAGTTTTTCATGAAAAATAGAGGGAATGATGGCTAGATGTAGAGTAAAGTTTGGAAGGCTGTTGAGTTTAAAAGTGGCTCTCAAACATTAAAAATAAGGAGAATAATTGATTGGGATCCAATAGTAAATAAGAAAATAATAAGGAATGTTGGAAGAACATGACATTCATAACAGGGAAATCACTATTTTTTCCGATATAAAAACTAGGCAAGCAACAAAATTTACAGATTGGAGTATGGGAATTTTAGTGATTTAAATATTTTTCTGAGTATTTGTTGTTTATATAATTGGTACATGATTTGATTAAGTGCAATTATATAAAACAAAGATTCAATACATTAACAGTTATAGTGTGTCAGTTTAGAGTATACTTAGGTTTATCGTAAAAGACTATAGATTTTTGCACCCTAGTGACTGTATCATAACATATATATGTAGGAGTATAAACTTCACCTTTCTTGGAGATACATGGGAATTTATAGAATTCGAACACAAACTTGCACCGTGTTGTAGCTATTTTACAGTAGCTCACGCTTCCCTTTAAAGTTTATGAGTTTGTTGATTGTCCTAGGCCACCACTGGGACAAAATTCATGCACTTCGAATGTGTTATAATACTAGAAATAAAGTATGAGTATCGAGAAGAAATATTTATATGGTTATGGTATTTATTTTAGTTATCATGATTATTTATCTTATTGTGAAATTGTTTGCAGGATCTATTACCCTCTATGGACTTGGGATTGAGAGCTCACTCTCTCCCACATGCCCATAAAAGGGATCGAAATTTAAATATTGTGTTGTTGAATTTACAGAGCCAGTGTTAACCTTAACAGAACATTAAATGTACCAAAGCTGTGGTTCCTAGCTGTGTTTGAAATCCTATGTTTTTTTTTAAATTATTTTAGATCCCTATTGGTATAAAATTCATGCACTTCGATTGTGTTACAATACTAGAAATGAATTATGAGTATCGAGAAGAAATATTCATAAAGTTATGGTATTTATTTTAGTTATCATCATTATTTTATTATGAAATTGTTTCCAGTATCTATCACGCTCTATAGACTTGGGATTGAGAGCTCGCTCTCTCCAACATGTCCGTAAAAGAGATCGAAATTTAAATATTATGTTGTTGAATTTACAGGGCCAGTGTTAACCTTAAGAGAACTTTAAATGTACTAAAGCTGTGATTCCTAGCTGTGTTTTAAATCCTGTGTTTTTTTATTGTCCTAGACCACCATTGGTACAAAATTCATGCACTTCGATTGTGTTATAATACTAGAAATGAATTATGAGTATTGAGAAGAAATACTTATATGGTTATTATATTTATTTCAGTTATCATTATTATTTAATTTATTGTGAAATTCTTTCCAGGATCTATTGTAAGAACAGACAGACCAGATACAGTGCCATTGAAACACAGATAGAACTTGGAAACCAGTTACAAACAATTCAGTGAGATTTAACTCACAGTCACAACTGAACTGACAAATCACTCACTGACAGAAATAAACACAGACATCATAGAAATGCTATATGACTTGCTGCTCACAACATACCAAAAGATGGAACTGATAAACTAGTGAATCAGAATTCAAACAACTCAGAGATAACTGACAACCAAACAGAGTACAGATTTCATATCAGAGATAAGAACATATTAAACAACTTATATTATCTTTCATAAACAGATTTCAATGAGATTACAGTCAACATACATTTCTTAGATGAGCTGCCATATTACGCTCTATAGACTTGCGATTGAGAGCTCGCTCTCTCCCACATGCCCATAAAAGAGATTGAAATTTAAATATTATGTTGTTGAATTTACAGGGCCAGTGTTAACCTTAAGAGAACATCAAATGCACTAAAGCTGTGGTTCCTAGCTGTGTTTTAAATCCTATAATTTTTTTAAAAATCCTATGTTACCATGATGAAATATTTTTTTAAGGTTGTGCCATAATTTTAAGGATGCTATATTGAGGAAGTAAAACAACGTGACGTGGATCTCATGAAAAAACTTGATAAGGATTATTTAATCGATTTATACAAACTAAATTCTATAGTAATAATGTGGCAATAGGGGTGTGATCATATTTACCAGGCCTCAAGTATGCAAGAACTAGTTAAATTGGTTTTTAACTACAGACCTGTAGTTGACACAACCGCCTACAGGCCAATGGTTAGAAATGACAAGGTTTGGCATTAGGATACCTCGGGTGTGCGTAGACCATTTCCTAAACCATTACTATCAACCTCAATTAAGCCTTTGCATTATGCCTTGTGCTTGCGCATATTGGCTGTATCTGTAACCATAGAAACACTGTATAGCTATTTAAATCTGTGCAGAAACATGGGAAAATATAATGTCCAACATAACTATCGAGAGGTGTATGACAGAAGAAACAGAGCAAAAAATAATATAATAGAAAATAAGTCAAACACTGATTGCTACGGCAATCAAAAAGCTATTTTTAATTTTATTAATTCTGCTTACCAAAAATATGCGAACAGTGAACATAAATAGATTTGAAAACAAATCAAACTGAAATATAAAATGATGTTTAACTGCATGCTAACTAAGCAGTGACTTAACTAGCTAAATTAGGACTCAACCAATTTAAGCATGCAAACTGTGTGCATGAGATGCTGTGGAACAAGCAGTGGAAATTAATCAACAGTTTCTAACAATCCCCCTTAATTTCTACCATTAACTACTTCAACATTTACAATGTCTAAATTTTGTCTTAGATAATCAAAAGTCTCATTTGCTAATGCCTTTGTAAATATATCTGCCAATTTTTCTTCAGATCTGCAAAACTCTAAATGGATTTCTCCATTGTTCACTAATTATCTGATAAAATGAAATCTTGTATCAATATGCTTTCTCCTCTTGTGAAAAACATGATTTTTTGACAATGCAATTGCTGATTTGTTGTCACAAAATATTGGTGTTGACTCCTTCTGTGCTTGTAATAAATCTGTCAATACTCTCCTCATCCAAGTTGCTTGACATACTGCTGATGTGGCTGCTGCATACTCTACTTCAGCTGATGAAAGTGTCACTATAGGTTGCTTTTTGGATGCCCATGTGACCACACCTGTTCCAAAAAGAAAGGCATGTCCAGAAGTACTCTTCCTGTCATCAATGCTACCTGCAAAATCACTATCAGTATAACCAGTCAAACAAAAATCATTAGTTGTGGAATATACAATTTCATACTTTGTTGTTCCTACCA
Organism: Torreya grandis; assembly: GCA_037957365.1. Lineage (NCBI taxonomy): Eukaryota > Viridiplantae > Streptophyta > Pinopsida > Cupressales > Taxaceae > Torreya > Torreya grandis. The sequence goes on along the minus strand of JARHVA010009232.1, from coordinate 221,000 downwards.
CATATCCCAATATCCTCTTTCTAACTTGTCAATGTATGTCTTTTGGTGACTCCATGAATCTAGAGATTAAACTGACGCCATACATGATATCTGGTCTTGTAGCTGTAAGATACATCAAGCTACCTACTAGTCTTTTCAATGTTGTAGAATCAACATTAGACCCTTTGTCTTCTTTTCTAATTTTGGTCTTTGTAGCAACTGGTGTAGGTGCTGACTTGCAATTCAACATCTTAAACCTCCTTAACACATCCTTTGCATATTTAGTTTGACAAATAAAAATTCCCTTCTCTAATTGTACAACTTCTATGCCCAAAATGTACTTCATTAATCCCAAATCCTTCATTTCAAATTTCTTCTTCATTCCTGATTTAAATATGTTTACAGACAAATTTTTAGTGAAAATCAAATCATCAACATACAAATACACAATCAAAATCTGACCTTTTTTGTTGATTTTTGTGTAAAATGGAGGCTCACTATTGCTTCTGCTGAATCCATTGTTTGTCATGTATGAATCAATCCTGCTATACCATGCTCTTGGTGTTTACTTGAGACCATAGAGAGCCTTCTTCAATCTATAGACGTTTTCTTCATGTCCAAGCACTTCATAACCAAGTGGCTATTTCACATACACTTCATCTAGAAAACCATTCAAGAAAGTTGATTTGACATCTATTTGATATACATTTCAATTATTTTGTGCAGCTATTGCTACAACCATTCTAATAGTATCAAGTCTAGCAACTGGAGCAAATGTTTCATTATAATCAATTCCATGTTCTTGTGCAAAACCTTTTGCTACTAACCTTGCCTTGTGCTTTTCAACCTTTCCTTCTGCATCAAATTTGGTCTTATAACCTCATTTGACTCCTATGCAATCCTTACCTTCAGGTAGATTAATTAGATCCAATGTTTGGTTTCTTTCAATGCCATTCATCTCTTCATCCATTGCTTTTATCTAATGTTCCTCATTAACTACTTCTTCATAATACATATGATCATGAGAGAAAAGAGCAAAATTTGAACATAAATCTAACTTCTCTTCTTCTTTATAAATCTTATTCAAGTTTCTCATTTTCTTAACTTTAAATCTTGATCTTAAAGTGGTAAAAGTTGGATCTGATTGATCACTTACTTGTGAATTTGGAGTAGGATGACATGCATGACCAGATGATTCACCTTGTGCTAAGCTCTTAGGTGTTCTTATTGGAGTGTTTGTTCTTGCTTGTGGAGAGGATTGATCACCTTGTAAATTTTTTTCTTTAGATTCTTCTTCATTTTGGGGAATTGGTGCTCGAATTGTGATGATTTTATCAATGCTTCCATCCCATGCTTCTTCCTTAAATTCCACATCTCTTCTAATAGTTACTTTCTTTGAAATGGGGTTATACAACTTATAAGCCTTTGATTCTTCACTATAGCCAATAAAAATGCATTTCTCACCTCTATCATCAATTTCTCTTCTCAATTTATATGGTATAAGAGAATATGCAATACAACTAAATTTTTTGAAATGATGTACACTATGTTTCTTACCACTCAAAGCTTCTTGTGGAATTTGATCTCTGACACTCTTTGTTGGGTTTCTATTTAGAATATATAAAGGACATGCTACTGCTTCTTCCCAATATTCATTTGATAAATGTTTGCCCTTCAACATGCTTCTAGCTATTTCCATGATTGTTTTATTCTTTCTCTCTACTACACCATTATGTTGTGGTGTGTACATTGTAGTCAGTTGCCTTTTAATGCCATGATATCTGAAAAAATATTAAAATTCATTAGACATATATTCACCACCTCTATCTGATTTAATTACCTTGAAGTAAAGGCCACTCTGCTTTTCAACCATAGCTTTGAATTCTTTAAATTTTCCAAAGGCTTCAGACTTATTTTTGAGAAAATATATCCATGTCTTTCTACTAAAATAATCAATGAAGGTTAGAAAATAAAAACTACCTCCAAATGTTAGAATTTGCATTGGTCCACATAAATCACTATGGACTAGCTCCAATATTACCTTTGCTCTATATGAGACTCCTACTAGAAAGCTCTCTCTATGCTGTTTTGCTAGAATGCAACTTTCACATGAACTTCTTGGCTGTTCTATTGGTGGTAATCACTTCACCATATTTTTTTTTATAACAAATTCAAACATACAAAATGTAAATGTCAATACCTTGAGTGCCATATTCATGATTGGTCTAGATGCATGGTTTTGAAGTGGGCTTCCTCTTCTCTTTGGATGCATTGAATTCGAAAAGGGAACATCTGATTCTTGGTCATCTCCACTTTTCCTATCAACCTGTCATTTGAAAATTTGTCTATTATTGTGGAAACATTATCCATAAAAGATACTCTATAACCTTTCTATACTAATTGTCCAACACTCATAGGATTATGCTTTAGTCCAAGGATAAAATAAACATCAGGAATAAATCTTCTTTCACCATTTTTTGCCAAAATATTTATTACTCTTTTACCCATTACATCCACTTTGTTATCATTTCCTAGTTTCACTTTAGATTTTACGAAATCATCAAGACTAGCAAAGAATTCTTTATTCCCTGTCATATGGTTACTGCATCCACTATCTAAGAACCATATATCACTAGAATTTTCTTGAGCAACATGACAAGTGAGATATAAGCTTCCAGAATTAGAACTAGATTTATTTATGTAATTAGCATTTTGCTTGTCCTCATCTCCTTGTTTTTTTCTGCATTCACTTGCATAATGTCCATATTTTTTGCAGTAATAACATTGAATGTTAGATTTATCAAACCTTTGTGAATTTTGCTGGAAGTGATTGTTGCCACCTCCTCTATTATTCTAGTTTTGGTTATTATTATCACCTTGATCTAGATTGTTCCTTCCATTTCTGCCTCTACCTCTTCCTTTGAAGTGTGACCTTCCTCTTCCTCTACCGAATGATACCTAAGACTTGAAAGCATCCTCAAAAGAAGTATTGTTATTCCTATTCATTCTGGATTCATGTGTTAACATAGATCCCATTAATTTATCTACTGAAAACTGTTCCAAATCCTTGGTTTCCTCAATAGCTACAACTATTGCATCAAATTTGTTGGGTAAACTCCTGAGTATTTTTTCTATGATCTTCTGATCTGTTATTGTTTCTCCATTAGATGTAATTTGATTCACAATATTCAATACTTGACCCATAAACTGGTCTATAGACTCTAAATCATTCGTTTGCAAATTTTTAAAATTTCTCTTAAGAGATTACAATTTAGCTATTTTCACCTTTGTATTACCTTTATAAGTGGTCTCTAACATTTTTCATGCTAACTTGGATCTCGTTCCTACTACAAATCTAAAAAAAATAGATTCATCCATTGCCTATTGGATTAGGAATAGCGATTTTCCATCCTTTTTCGTGTTCTCTTTAAGCTCTTCCTTTTGTTCTCGAGTTAATGCCTAATGGGCAGCCTCACCCTGTGGTTCTACAAAGCCATTTTCTACCAAATCTCCAACATCTTGTGAGCAAAACAATGTTCTCATTTTAATTGCCCAAAAATCATAATTTTTACCATTAAAAATGGGAATCTGGAGCTGAGAAATACTGTTGTTTGTTGCCATGTCTCAAGCTAAAAGACCACACCATAATATCGCTCAAATCGTTCAGACGATAGAAATCCCCTAGTATTGACAATGCTACGGCTACGACTAAACGTCCTTACAACACTTTGACATACAATGATCAATGGCTTGATGATGCATGCAAAAAAATAGTTTGACAAGCATTAAAGGGCTTTCTGATGCAAAGGTTGACAAAATTGAAATCCACGCTTTAGATGAGCTCCTTAGCGGTGGAATCGAAACGGTCGACACAAAGGAAACCTTATAGTATATGCTCGTGCATACACTCACGAGCATCAGTTTAACTTGCTAGTCAGCAGCCTTCACATTCTTTGCAGCGATTCACCTATGCGCTAGATGCTAACTAATTGGTAGCGGCCGACCAATCTTCTACTGTAGCAGCGCTCAGGTCGTATGGGTTTTCTCCCTGTTGGTTGCTACGATCCACTGTCTCCTTTCTCCAGCTGGGCTTCTCTAATAATCCTGCGCTCTGATACCAATTTGACAGAAGAAAAAGAGCAAAAAATAATAAAATAGAAAATAAGTCAAACACTGATTGCTACGGCAATCAAGAACCTATTTTTAATTTTATTAATTCTGCTTACCAAAAATCTGCGAACAATGAACATAAACAAATTTGAAAACAAATCAAATTGAAATATAAACTGATGGTTAATTGCATGCTAACTAAGCAGTGACTTAACTAGCTAAACTAGGACTGAACCAATTTAAGCATGCAAACTGCGTGCATGAGAAGCTGTGGAACAAGCAATGGAAATTAATCAACAGTTTCTAACATTGTACGCTATGTTTGATAAAATATTTTGATGGGGAGACTATCCTAATTCAAGGGAAGGATAGTTTAGATGTACATATTCTGATCGTTTATTATATATTGTAATATTATTACACATTAATATATTTATTTTAATTATCATGATTTGTTGTTTTATTATGAAATTATTTACGGGATCTATTACCCTCTATAGTGCTAAGGGTTCGAGTGAGCCCATATAAGTGATCGATATGTAAATTTAATCTTATGTTGTTCACTTTCAAGGGTTAACATTACCCTTATATTTAAATTAAAGGTGTTAAATATGTGGTTCTTAGATGTGTTTTAAATCTTTTGTTACCATGATGAGATGTTTTGTTAGGGATGTGACATTATTGTATGTATGTTATATTGAGGAAGTTAAAGAATGTGATGTGTATCTCTTGAAATTCCTTGATAAGGATTAGTTAAGTTATTTAGATAGACTACATTTTATAGAGATAATGTGATAATCATGGTGCGATCAGATTTATTAAGCTTTTAGCATGTAAGAACTCATTCAATTGCTTTTTAATTATATACTTTTAGATAGTTAACACAACCACGTACAAGCCTATGATGTGAAAGGACAAGGTTTGGCATTGGATGCGATTAGATTTACCAGGGCTCTAATATATAAAAAATTATTAAATTGGTTTTTAATTATAAACCTTTAGATAGTTAACACAACTGCCTACAAACTTATGGTGTGAAAGGACCTGGTTTGGCATTGGGATACCTTGGTTGTGCACGTAAAGTTTCCCATTGCATTAGTAATAGAGTATCAAAGATAAATACATCTTTTATTTGATGCCTTGTGCTTAACATATTGTTTGTAACTGTAACCATAGAAATAGTGTAATTCTATTTAAAGTTTTGCATAAATGTAGTCCAATTTATTGTGTAAGATAATTACACTTCAAGTATTGTAGTGTGTAGTATGGTAGAAAATACAATAAGGTTTCAGCTTGTTAATAGCTTGATTTCTGAATGGATTATTATACCATATGACATACTATTTATAATATGAAATTACAAGACGTTTTAGCATTGTCATAAATAATGAGGCCGTAAAGAGGGCTAACTGTGTGCTTGATATGTTAAGGTCATCATTGGTTGTTTTATATTTTATTGTATGAGTGATACATAATTTTGACATTTTAAAGTAAAATTAAAATATAATTAATTGAATGTCAGAAAATTGTTTTACATGATTACATTTATAATCCCTTTTTTTTATTTAACTAAGATTTATTTATAATCATCCTTCTAGCTCGGAGGATGATCAGTGATATGTGGGGTGCCTATTTACAACTCACTTATCATCAGTCGAGTTAGAATTATATTGATGGGTCTTTGATAATGCACAAGTGGACTATGACTCAGATTCTCTTAAAATCTAAATTCTATAGATGTTATGGCCAAAGAATTGTTATCATTATATTTATTTTTAGTGCACAATAATTTCTAGTTTGCCTATTTGTTCGAGGTCATAATAGATGGAGGCCCACCTATGGTCTATGTTATTGGTTTCATGTTATAGGTATTGTACTGCAATAATTATTTTGGGATGGTTATGCATACTCACATCCTCACTAGCTTCCCCTTCATAAAGTGAAGGGATACTCCCAGCAGGGAAGTGTGCAAAGGAGCATTGGTTTATATGTGGAGGAAAAGTTATCAGATGATTCTCTTCCTCTTTATATGTGATAAGAAGTAATTTAAGATGCATACCCATGGATATTAAATAATTTTAATCATGGTCTTATGTTGTTCAATTGTACTATAATTTATTTAATATCCTCTTTTGATGTACATTATATCTGAGGTTATTGATACTATTATTATTAAAGTTGAGGTTATTGATAGTTTTGTTATTATAAATTTGGTTATTGATATTATTGTATATATAATGTTATATCTTGTTTTTCATTGCAATCATGGCTTTTAATATTATTGAGTATATATAAGCATATCAAGAGGTAACTATTAAAATAATATTACAATACCATGGGTACCAAAATCATAGGCTATATAAAATATAGGATAAAACCATCCAAATACATGAGAATAAATTCTAAATCTATAATATAATAGAGTGTAAATCATATAAAATATATAACACACATTTAAGACATAAGAGCTCCAACAAATTTAATGTTTTTATCCATATTTAATTGTATTGGGGATGAGATGATGAGATAGTTGCTTAATTTTTGAGTTTTGATCATAGCATTTTGAGTATTTTTATTTACGTGTGGATTAAATTTATTTTTATGATAATGAATACACGGAATTGGATGGATTTGAGAAGTTATGATTAATTGAAACATAAAAGTATAGGTGAAAAAGTTAGGTTAGGTGGAGATTAGTTCAAGTGACATTGTAACTAGAAGTTAAGTGTTATGTAAAGTTATATATGGATATATAATGATGATATCAATGATGGTATTATGTTTTCAAATATGTCCCATGAAGTATTTATAAAACTTAATTGGATTTGACATTTATGTAATACATGAATCAAACTATGGGGTTCAAGTATAACTTGTTAGTAGAATCTCTTCAACATATGAATCAAACCATTAGATTCATACATAATGTTTTTAAGTTACCTTTTTATTTATGAATTGATATTTTAATATTCATTATCATTTTGATGTTTAGTGTTTTTATCAACAAATCACTTATAATTTTAATTAGTTTGACTCAATTCATGAATACATATGTCATCAGATGAAAGAATTTAAGGGAAACAAACTACAAGCCCCAAAATTCTCTAGACTATATTATTATATCATGCATTACAAAGTATAATACTTTTAACTATTACCTACGCACATGTTAAATGAGAGAAATGCCTATTAACCCCATTAAAAAACTGTTAAGAACCATGATGACACCATCCATCAAATTAAGTGTTAGCTAAGGCATACATAAAAATCAGCATCTTTTAGCATGATTAAATCCAAATAACAAAGTTAAGGAATGACTCAAAATCACATGCAAAAACACAATAAAATTTTAAAATCCATCTATATAATTATATATCTAATTTAGTTAGACAATATTTATTACATTCTACATATTAAATTAAAAAGTAGGCATCGTTTCTTCTACATGTAACTATACATGATCACATATATTCTATATGATTTTGAATATGAAGTGTAATTGTCAATCATAATAATTGTATTCCATCGAAATCCTTTTTATTCATATTTCCATCTAGGATGTGTACATATTTAGTTAAAAAGTTTAAATTTTTACTCTCAACACTTCCATTTTTTTTCCATCCCATATTTCATAAAGGGTTTTATTATGCAAAAATATAGTGATTACTAGAAATTGGGCCATCGAATGTTGTTTGGGATTCACTTGTTATCATTCAAATTTGACAAACAAATAGCTATTTTTAATATTATAGTGAAGTTAAAAATATACCTAATAAAATAAAATGAGAGAAAAAACAATAACACAATCCTTAAATTAATAAAATAACAAAAATGAAATACACACAAATTTACATAGTATATATTAGGAAAATCACGTAGATAAAAAAACCTTATATATCCCATCTTGCCCCTAATTGAAATTACTAAAACATTGATAAATTACTTTACTATTAATGATTGTGGATTATTGAGTTCAACATTATTGTAAATGATATAATTAAAATTATGGTATCTTTCATTTTTAAATATGTATTGAGAACATATTTTGGTTTCAAAAAGATTATGTTTACATAGATTATTCTTGCATTATTATTATGAGGATGCTATGGTTTTATTTGATGCATTATTTTTAAGTTAGTTATTTTGACTATTTTAACATGTATATGGAAATGGACTTTCTACACTTTCTTTACTTGAGGTGGATGGAAGATATTCCATTATTTCAATCAAAGTGGAGTCTTGAGGGATAGTGAGAAAGGGAGGAATGTAGTAGATTATGATAGATAAGGCCAGTCAAAGTAATCTAGGAACAAGCACATGCTATTGTTGTATTGCTTTATTAATATTTTTTTGAGTTACATTTGCTTTGAGTATTTATTTCGTAGTTGTTTTATTTTTCATTTGTGACACGTTCATTTTTTTGTGTGGTAATTATACTAATTTATGTTGTTATGAATGGGTTGTACACAGCAATTTTCATTACAATAATAAGTCAAAGAATGTTTGCATGTTTAGAGTCATGTGTGGAATAATTCAGCTTGATTGTAAACCCATTGTTACTTGTAACTCTAATAATATGTTGTCTTTTGCTTACTTGGTTGTTGTTAAGATAAAGAATAAAGGTATATGTAATCTCATTTACTACCCTTTTAGAGAGCATTATTAAATTGAAGAGCATTATGATATTGAAGGAAAATATTGGTTGTGCTTTTATATTTATATTCTATTATTAAAACATCTAACCAACATAGGTTGTACACATGGAATAACCATTATCAAATCATCAAACCATTTGTGGGTAAGAAAATACCTATCATTAAATGAATATTTAGGGTTCCCATAGTAAAGAGGAACTAAACATGAGTTTGAAGGGGTAATTCTATTAGTCACTTAGTGTGAACCCGAGTTCAAAGATATCATTTTATTTTGAAAACCTTAAAAGGAAGGGATCATATGGTTTAGATAACAAGTGTCATTGTGGATTCAACCAAAAGTGAATCCATGAAAAATTGGTCTTGTTACCACCCAGTAAGATCTAGATAAATCTCTGTTGAATTAATAGAAGATGTGCTCATGAAACTCAAAATTTCATGAAAAACTAAATGAATAATGGGCTATATGCAGAGTGAACTTCAAAATGTTGTTAAGTTCAAAATGGGCTCTCAAACATAAAAATATGGAGAAAAATTAATCAAGGATGTGGAAGTAGAGAAACAAATAATAAGGAAGGATGGTCGAGCACAACATCCATAAGAGGGACATCAATGTTATTTAAAATTTAAAAACCAATGAAGTAAAATTGTTTACAAATATGAGTATGGCGTTTTCATTAATTTAAATATGTTTTTTCAGTTCTTGTTTAAACAATTTCTAAAATATTTGAAGAAGTGAAAAAATTTATAAAAAGAGCATTAAAATCCCTAACAATTGTAGGGTGTTGATTCAGAGTATACTTAGGTTTAGCCCTAAAGTTTATAGTTTTTCCACCCTAGTGATTGTATCATCACATGTCTACGTGGTAGGAGTATAATCTTAACCTTTTGTTCAAATACATGGGAATTTATAGAATTTGAACACAAACTTGAACCATGTTGTAATTGTTTTATAGTGGTTCATTCTTCCATTTAAATTATATGAATCTATTAATTATCATAAACTAACATTGGTATAAAAGTCATGCACTTTGAGTTCTTGTAAAATTGAAAATGAATTATGAGTATCAAGAATAAATATTTATGTGGTTAGAGTATTTATTTTATTTATCATGATTATTTATTTTAATACAAAACTATTTAAGATATTTGTTAATGGGGTCTTCTATAGACCTGGGGGTGAGAGGTTGATCTCACCCATAGGTCCATGGAAGTGATTGTGTATGCATGTTGACTTACATCTCATATGGACCAACTAGGACTCAAACCTATGACCTTCCATTTGCTATAGGATTGCTCTACCAACTGAGCTAATGGCCCTTGTATGATTAGCCCATTATTGGTCTAGGTGTGGCTTACTTCCAACACCCCTATTAAGCCACACTATAGGGGTTTGGTGCTCATAGCCTAGCTCTGATACCACATGTTGAACTACAACTCATATGGACTAGATAGGACTCAAACATAGGGCCTTCCATTTACTGCTAGGGTGCTCTACAAATTGAGCTATTGGACCTTCTATGGTCATCACATCATTGGTATAGAAGTTGCTTATTTCCAACACTGTAAACTTAATCTTATGGTATTGACCTTCAACGACCAATGTTAAACTTAAAGGAGCATTAAAGCTACTAAATGTGTGCTTCTATTTTATTTTTCAAATCATGTGTTACCATGATGAAATGTTTTGTTAGGTCTGTGTCATTATTGTAAGGATGTTATATTGAGGAAGTAAAATAAAGTTATGTGTATCTCTTGATGTCCATTGATAAATATTAGTGAAGAAATTTTTATAAACTACATTTTATATGAATAATATGGAAATAGGGATGTAAATAGATTTTATAGGCCTCTAGTATGAAAGAAGTGATTAAAATGGTTTTCAACTATAGACTTGTAGGTAGTTGACATAACCATCTATAGGACTATGGTTGGAAAGGACAAGGTTTGGCATTGGTATATATCAGTTGTGTCATGACATTTCCTAAACATTTATTAATAAAGTATCATACCTCAATTTAACCTTTGTACGATGCCTTGTACTTGTAATTATTGGATGTAACTGTATTCATAGAAATATTTTAATGTTATTTAAATATGTGAATAATCCCAAACCCATATCTTTGGAAACATATCTACCATAAGGCGTATGTTGTGTTTGATAAAATATTTTAGCTGGGAGACTATTTTTATTTCAGGGAAGGAAAGTTTAGATATATATACATATATTCTAATCCTAAATTATATATTGTGGTATTATTACACATTTAGGACTTTGAATGTTCAATATGATAGAGATTACAATGAGGTTGTATCTTGTTAATAACCTAGTTTTTGAATGAGTCATTATACCATATGACATATTATCTAGAATATGCAATTAGAATACATTTTAGTATGATTAGAAATGATGGGGATATAAAGAGGGTTAGATGTGGGGTTGAGATGTGAAGGTAATCACTAGTTGTTTTCTATTTTAATATATGATTAATATGAAAATTTGATGTTCTTAAGTACAATTACAATATGATTAATTAAATGTTATAACAATGTTCTATATGGTTACAACTATTCTTTAATTTAACTAAGCTTTAGATAAAATAAATTTTCTAGCATGGAGGATGATGAGCATAGGCATTGTGCCTATTTAAAACTCACTCATCATTAGTTAAATTCTAATTATATTGATGGGTGTTTGATAAGTGGAGAGTAATGCGTATGTCGACTATGACCCATATTCTCTTGAAATCTGAATTCTATAAATGCTTTTGCAAAATTAATATCATCATTGTTCACATAATTAGTCCACAATGCTTTCTTGTTTACATGTTTGATTACGGTTATAAAAGATGGAGATGTAGCCAAAGTTATAATGTAAATTTGGAGAGAGACAAGTCATTTGATATGGTGTTATAATGTCAAAATTGCCATACAAGTAGTGTTATAATGCCAAAATATTTAGTCAAATGACATCAAAACACATCAAATCTAATGGTTCTAAGGAGAGAAGGAGATAATAAGCTTCATTTGCTAAATATTCTTTCATCCACAAGCCAAGTAACCCACTCAACAAAGCATTTGGAGCTTCCAAGGAAGGTAAAGGATTCATTGTCCTTTATGTTTTATTTATGCTTTCATTTGTCTTTTGTTATTAAGATATTCCTATGTTCTAGGCTAGGAGTGTAAGTATTAGTGTCTATTTTCTATTTGAGTTTTCATTACTTGAACTAACACTATACTAACCTCTCTTCTTGGATTTCAATGATCACAACTATTGTCTATGTGATTGGTTACATGTGAAATGCATTGTACTACCACACTTATTTTTGAACGGCTCTATATTCTTGCATCCCCATTATATATTGCATGAAGGGAAGAGCCACTCTCAATGGGGATGTCTATGCAGGGCCGTCGGTATGTGGTTGGAGGCAAAGTGCCTATATGATGCTCTCACTCCTTACAATTGATCAAAACTAATCTTAATTGCCTAATCATCATTACTAAATTATTTCAAGAGTTGAATTATATTTCTCAATAGTATAATTGTGTATTTAATATTATTTCATGATGTAATTACAACTGAGGTTGTTGATTCTATTGTTATTATAGCTGAGGATGTTGCTAAAAGTTTCTATTACTAGTGTGGTTGTTGATACTATTGTGTATTTGATTTTATATCTTATTGTGCATTATAGTTGTGGCTTTCAATATTATTGAGTATTTATATAGTATTATACCATTTACGTCTTGAGAGGATTGATGTATATTTGGATCTTGCATTTGATTTAGTGGGATCACCTAGCATAATACATCTATTATTTACTAATTAAATTACAAATTAGATTTAGGAGAAACATATTTCAAGTTGGTACAATGATATACATGGAATTCATTTTATTATGTTTTTATATTCATTTACTAGATGAATAATAACTCAAAATATTAATTTCGATTGACTAAAAAAAATGTATGATGATATGTTAAATCAATCATTTTAGGTTGTTTCAAAAACTTAGAACAATAAGTCCTTATTTATTATATTAACTCAATCATTGACAATGTAACAATACATTTTTATGTTATGCTTGCCCTCTAGTTTATATGCAAGTATATATAAGCACATCAAGAAGTAACTATTAATGCAGCTTTACAATACTATAAGTACCAAAATTATAGGCTAGATAAAACATGGCCTAAAACCATCCGAATGCATGCTAGTAAATTCTGTCTACAGTCTAGTAGAGTGTAAATCATTGAAAATATACAACACATAGGAACTCTTTCAACTTTGATGTTTTTTATGCATATTTAATTGTACTGGGGATGAGATGATGAGATACATAATTTTGAAGGAGTTTTGATCATAAAATTTCAAGTATTTTTATTTGTGTGTGGATGAAATACACTTTCACAATAAAAAATACATAAAACTAAAAATATTTGAAAATAAATTATGATTAGAGGAAACACAAAATTAAAGGTGGAAAAATTTAATTAAGTGGAAATTAGTTAAAGTAACCTTGTAACTATCAGTTAAATGTTATGTAAAATTATATATAAATATATCATGATCAGATGAATGGTAATGTTATGTTTCCATACATATTCCATCCAATGGAATATCTATAACATTTAATTATGTATAAATTCTCACTAATACATGAATCAAACTATGGGATTCATATGTAATTTGTTAGCAGGATCTTTACTAAGAAATAATGATACCAACCATATTCAAATCGTATCAGTTGATTAGATGTCGACTTACGATGACACATACAATTAACAACAATTATGCCAAAAATAACTTTCTGGTCTTCATTTTAGACTTTTCTTGCGAGCCTCACAAATCCCGCATGGACCTCCTTTAGTTTGATTTTAAAATCCTAAGCCTGCAAAAACACATGAAACCTTGTGAATTAGATACTTGAGTGCTTGTAAATTGTTCCCACAAGAATGGGATTAGGGAGGCTGATGGCCCCACAAGCTGAATTTTTCTATTAAAAGTCACTTCACAATTGGCCAACTTTTGAATTAGGAAAGAAGATTGGCAAGTTAAGAGTAGAGGGGTTCAATTTTTTTCGCTATTGCATGTCTATAAATGTTATTCATGACACAACCTTGTTCTTCACAAATGTAACTATTGCCCCTTAACTTTGATTGCATAAGCAAATGGCTTCCGAAATGACAGTTGCAGTTGCCATTATTTTTGCACTTTTGAGCATGCAAAGCGTTCTTTTGCTCGGTACGTTTTGCTTCTCAGATGAAATTATTCTTTTCTCAATTCTTGTTTATGCTATTTGCATGAATTAAATTAGTTTCACCTGATTGATAATGTCTTAACATACAATTCTTGTTAAATTAAATTCTACTGATTAGAGAGATTGAATTTATAAGCTGTTTGTATTTCTGCCTCTCTTAAATTTATAGATCTATATCTCTATTTAGTGACAAACATTAAATATTTTTCATTGATAGATAAACATTCAATATATACTTATTAGGTCGAGTGACGAAGACTGGAACTTCTCATCCCTTTTTCCTCAAATAAAAGCAATGACATATTGACATCTGCAACAATCAAGTGTTAGAAACTGGAGATAATTTCTCCATCACTTGTTTCGCCTCCCTCATGCAAACTGTTCCGCCTCCCTCATGCATGCAGTCTCAGTCTTCTAAGCTTGCATGCATAACATCAGTCAAACATTTTTTTATCCTTCAGTCCTAGATTAGTCCAGCATTATTTTATCTTTTAGTTTGATTTATTCTTCTATTCTATTTATGTAGCTTATAATCACAGGTTTTACAAGCAAAAATAATAAGATTAAAATTCCCTTTTGATTGCCATATTAATCTGCATCTTTCTTTATTTCTATTAATTTTATTTTTTGCTATTTTTGTTCTGTTTCTGTCAAATTGGTATCATAGCTTGCATTGAAAATCAGAGCCAAAGAAGAGGATCAATGACCAGAAGCATTGAAAAGGAGATTGATGCAGAAGTTAGGAGAAAGGGAGAGAAGAGGAGTAGAAGTGCCCAGGGAGATCGTAGCTGTTGAAAGTTTGAGGTGCAGTCAATACCGACATAGATCATTGGAAGAGGGAGATGAGTTGGAAGGCTTTTAAAGGTTTTTGAAGCTAAGTAGGTGCAGTAGCCAAGTAGTGGAGCCATTGGAAGAAATCGACCAAGTGGAGCCGTGAAAAAGAGAAGCCAATAAATTAAAAAAAAGGCAAAAGAAAGCAAAAAAAAAAGTCTGTAGTAGAATTCCTAGAAGTGTACAAAGATGCTTGATAGAAGTCTGCAGCGAACATCACAATAGTTTGAAATAGCAGACTAGAAGGAAAAGTAGAATACATGCGCCTCTCCTCCACAATTTGAATCTATGACTATGCAAGCTTGAGCTATGGCAACAAACAACAACATCTCTCAGCTCCAGATTCCCATTTTTAATGGTAATGATTATGATTATTGAGCAATTAAAATGAGAACATTATTTTGCTCACAAGATGTTTGGGATTTGGTAGAAAATGGCTTTGTAGAACCATAGGATGAGGCTGCCCATCAGGGATTAACTGAAGCACAAAATAAAGAGCTTAGAGAGAACAAGAAAAAAGATGCAAAAGCTCTATTCCTAATCCAATAGGCAATGGACGGATCTATTTTTTCTAGAGTTACAGCAGCAATGAGATCCAGGTCAGCATAAAAAATCTTGGAGACTACCTATAAAGGTAACACAAAGGTGAAAATAGCTAAATTGCAATCTCTTAGGTGAAATTTTGAAAATTTGCAAATGAATGATTCAGAGTCTATAGACCAGTTTATGGGTCAAGTATTGAATATTGTGAATCAAATTAGATCTAATGGAGAAATAATAACAGATCAGAAGATCATAGAAAAAATACTCAAGAGTTTACCAAACAAATTTGATGCAATAGTTGTAGGTATTGAGGAAACAAAGGATTTGAAACAGTTATCAGTAGATGAATTAATGAGTTCTTTGTTAACACATGAATCAAGAATGAATAGAAATAACAATATTTTTTCTTAGAATGCTTTCAAATCTCAGGTATCATTTGGTAGAGGAAGAGGAAGGTCAAACTTAAGAAGAAGAGGCAGAGGTAGAAATGGAAAGAACAATCCAGATCAAGGTGAAAACAATAATCAAAGCTACAACAATAGAGGACATGGCAACAATCACTTCCATCAAAATTCACAAAGGTTTGATAAATCTAACATTCAATGTTATTACTGCAAAAAATATGGACATTATGCAAGTGAATGTAGAAAGAAATAAGGAGATGTGGACAAGTAGAATGCTAATTACACAAATGAATCTAGTTCTAATTTTGAAAGCATATTTCTCACTTGTCATGTTGCTCAAGAAAATGCTAGAGATATTTGGTTCTTAGATAGTGGATGTAGTAACCATATGATAGGGAATAAAGAATTATTTTCATGTCTTGATGATTTCATAAAATCTGAAGTGAAATTAGAAAATGATAACAAAGTGGATGTAATGGGTAAAAGAGTAATAAATGTTTTGGCAAAAAATGGTGAAAGAAGGTTTATTTTTGATATTTATTTTGTACTTGGACTAAAGCATAATCTTATGAGTGTTGGACAGTTAGTACATAAAGGTTATAGAGTATTTTTTATAGATAATGTTTGCACAATACTAAACAAATCTCGAAATGACAGGTTGATAGGAAAAGTGGAGATGACCAAGAATCGGATGATTCCTCTTCGAATTCAGTGCATCCAAGGAGAAGAGGATGCCCACTTCAAAACCATGCATCTAGACCAATCATGGCTATGGAACTTAAGGTATGGACTTTTAAATTTTGTAGGTTTGAATTTGTTACAAAAAAAATATTATGGTGAAGGGATTACCACCAATAGAATAGCTAGGAAGTTCATGTGAAAGTTACATTTTGACAAAACAACATAGAGAGAGAGCTTTCCAATAGGAGCCTCATATAGAGAAAAGGTAATATTGGAGCTAATCCATAGTGATTTATGTGGACCAATGCAAATTCCATCATTTGGAGGTAGTTCTTATTTTCTAACCTTCATTGATGATTTTAGCAGAAAGACTTGGATATATTTTCTCAAAAATAAGTCTGAAGCCTTTGAAAAGTTTAAAGAATTCAAGGCAATGATTGAAAAGTAGAGTGGCCTTTACATCAAGGTACGTAGATCGGATAGAGGAGGTGAATATATATCTAATGAATTTTAAGATTTTAGTAGATATCATGGCATTAAAAAGCAATTGACTACAAAGTACACACCACAACAGAATGGTGTAGCATAAAGAAAGAATAAAACAATCATGGAGATAGCTAGAAGCTTGTTGAAGGCCAAACATTTGTAAAATAAATATTGGGTAGAAGCAGTAGCATGTGCAGTATATATTCTGAATAGAAGCCCAACAAAGAGTGTTAGGGATCGAATTCCACAAGAAGCTTAGAGTGGTATGAAGCATAGTGTACATCATTTCAGAATTTTTGGTTGTATTACATATTCTCTTATACCATCTAAATTAAGAATAAACTTAATGATAGAGGAGAGATATGCATTTTTATTGGCTATAGTGAAGAATCAAAAACTTATAAGTTGTATAACCCCATTCCAAAGAAAGTAATTATTATCAGAGATGTGGAATTTAAGGAAGAAGAAGCATGGGATGGAAGCATTGATAAAACCATCACAATTGGAGCACCAATTTCCAAAAATGAAGAAGAATCTGAAAAACAAAATTTTCAAGGTTATCAATCCTCTCCACAAGCAAGACAAAACACTCCAATAAGAAGACCTAGGAGCTTAGCACAAGGTGAATCATTTGGTCATGCATGTTATCCTACACCAAATTCACAAGTATGTGATGAATCAGGTCCAACTCTTGCCACTTTAAGATCAAGATTTAAAAGTAAGAAAATGAGAAACTTGAATGAGATTTATAATCAAGAAGAAAAGAAGTTAGATTTATGTTCAAATTTTGCTCTTTTTTTTCATGAGCCTATGTATTATGAAGAAGCAGTTAATGAGGAACATTGGATAAAAGCAATGGATGAAGAGATGAATGTCATTGAAAGAAACCAAACATGGGATCTAATTAATCTATCTGAAGGTAAGGATTTCATAGGTGTCAAATGGATTTATAAAACCAAATTTGATGCAGAAAGAAAGGTTGAAAAGCACAAGGCAAGGTTAGTAGTAAAAAGTTTTGCACAAGAACATGGAATTGATTATAATGAAACATTTGCTCCAGTTTCTAGACTTGATATTATTAGAATGGTTTTAGCAATTGCTACACAAAATAATTGGTATGTATATCAAATGGATGTCAAATCAGCTTTCTTGAATGGTTTTCTAGATGAAGAAGTTTATGTGAAATAGCCACCAGGTTATGAAGTGCATGGACATGAAGAAAAAGTTTACAGATTGAAGAAGGCCCTCTATGGTCTCAAGTAAGCACCAAGAGCATGGTATAGTAGGATTGATTCATACATGACAAACAATGGATTCAACAGAAGCAATAGTGAGCCTACAATGTACACAAAAATCAACAAAGAAGGTCAAATTTTGATTGTGTGTTTGTATGTCGATAATTTGATTTTCACTAAAAATTTGTCTGTAGACACATTTAAATTAGCAATAAAGAAAGAATTTGAATGACATATTTGGGATTAATGAAGTAATTTTTGGGCATAGAAGTTGTACAATCAGATAAGAGAATTTTTATTTGTCAAACTAAATATGCAAAGGATGTGTTAAGGATGTTTGAGATGTTGAATTGTAAATTAACACCTATAACAGTTGCTACAAGGACCACAATTAGTTAAGAAAACAAAGGGTCTAATGTTGATTCTACAACATTCAAAAGACTAGTTGGTAGTTTGATGTATCTTATAGCTATAAGACCAGATATCATGTATGGGTTCAGTTTAATCTCTAGATTCATGAAGTCACCAAAAGACTCAAATTGGCAAGTTGGAAAGATGATATTGAGATATGTGGTAGGAACAACAAAGTATGGAATTTTATATTCCACAACTAATGATTTTGGTTTGATTGGGTATACTGATAGTGATTTTGCAGGTAGCATTGATGATAGGGAGAGTACTTCTGGACATGCCTTTATTTTTGGAACAAGTGTGGTCACATGGGTATCCGAAAAACAACCTATAGTGACACTTTCATCAGCTAAAGCAGAGTATGTAGTAGCCACATCAGCAGCATGTCAAGTAACTTGGATGAGGAGAGTATTGACAGATTTATTACAAGCATAGAAGGAGTCAACACTAATTTTTTGTAACAACAAATCAACAATTGAATTGTCAAAAAAATATGTTTTTCACAAGAGGAGCAAGCACAATGATACAAGATTTCATTTTATCAGAGAGTTAGTGAACAATGGAGAAATCCATTTAGAATTCTGTAGATCTGAAGATCAATTGTCATATATATTTATAAAGGCATTAGCAAAGGAGACTTTTGATTATCTAAGACAAAATTTAGGCATTGTAAATGTTGAAGTAATTAGTGTAAAAATTAAGGGGGAGTGTTAGAAACTGGAGATAATTTTTCCATCACTTGTTCCGCCTCCCTCATGCAAATTGTTCTGCCCCCCTCATGCATGCAGTCTCAGTCTTCTACGCTTGCATGCATAACAGCAGTCAAACATTTGTTTATCCTTCAGTCTTAGCTCAGTCCAGCATTAGTTTATCTTTCAGTTTGATTTATTCTTCTATGCTATTTATGTAGCTTCTAATCGCAGGTTTTACAAGCAGAAATAATAAGATTAAAATTCCCTTTTGATTGCCGTAGCAATCTGCATATTTCTTTGTTCCTCTTATTTTTATTTTCTGCTATTTTTGCTCTGTTTCTGTCATCTGCAACAATCAGAAATATAATCCTTTTAATATCGGTAAACACTACTAAAATAAATTGTCCAAAATGTGTTTGATTATCCTGTGGATATATATGAGCATAAAATCATTATATACTGGACGATTGAAATAAATTGTATTTAAAATACATCTGCCCTGAATTTTTAATCACATTTAAAAAAAAAAAAAAACTGTTTAGGTGGTGAGGGAATGTTTCATTCAAATATCAATGTTTTTATTTCTTAATTTAATTTTCCCCAAAGATTACTCTTTAGTTTAAAGATGTTTGATTTCATAATAATTTATATATGGTTAAGCAATATTTTTTTTCACATTAATAAAAATTTAATCAGATTGTCTCTGATTTTAGAATAATTCATATTCGTAAATGTCAACCTTTGTAGTTGCCTTTATACTTCTAACTATTTGCTTAAAATTCAAGCAATTATTTTCTATGACAGAAAGTCTCTACTGTTTTTCTAATTACCAGATTGTATGTTTGATTTTAGAATTGTTCATATTTGTCTATATCTTTATACTTCCAACTATTTGCTTAAAATTTAGGCAATTATTTTTTAATCCAGTAGTTGCACAATGACAGAAAGTTTCCCATGTTTTAATTTAATAAGTTTATGTTTGATTTAATGGTGATTTATGAAGGTGCAAGAGGTGTAGGATGTGAGAATCTTCCGGTGAAAATGTGTGCTTTCGCCGTGTCATCATCAGGAGCTCGCTGTGTGCTCGAGAAGAAATATTCCTTCGTCCCCTCCACTCACGAGGCGTCGGTAGAATACCAATGCCAGGTAATTATAAGTTCTCTACTAGTCTTTTCAAAAGAATAGCGGCTGCTATGTAACTTGATTGAATTACAAGTGTTATGTGATTTACATGCCATTGCAGTATTCACGGATAATGGCGGAGAAAAAGATGGAATGGATAGAGAGCGAGGAGTGTGTAGAGGCGTGTGGTTTGCAGTGGATGAGTGTGGGCATGTCGACCGACGATCTTTCCGCATATTCGCATTTCACATCCAAATTGTGCTCAGACAAATGCCAAAACAGCTGCCCTAATGTTTTGGATCTGTACCTCAATCTCGCTGCAGGAGAAGGTACCGTATCCAACATTGTTTCGCAACACTCATATTTAATTTTATTGAAACTTTCTAACATATGATAATATGATGACAGGAATGTATTTACCACACCTTTGTGAGGCTTACAAAACACGCTCGAGGCGAATGATGTACGAGACTGCACCTGCACCAACAGTGCGAGATCTGAAGGCTTTATTCCTAGCTGGTGAAGCATACGCACCTGCTCCTTACTAGAACATACACCCTTTACTATTTATTTATTATCAGATGGTAGTTAAGTGATGCACGGATTTGTAATTTGTGTATATATGCATCAATTGTCATATTGCCCGACGATGTGGGTTGAATAATGTCTTAAACTTTTGTTTGTATCGAATAAAGTAATTTAGTACTCGGATAAATGTGTTACTCCTCTCCATAGCATTACAGAGTTTTTGAGTGAATCATTTCTCGTGTTGCTCTTGCTCATTAGTTACATTGCACATTGATATGGATTGAATAAAGTTAGAATTCAGTATTTGATTGAATGTATTATTCTTCATAGAAACTAGAGTTAATTTCTCCACTCCCTGTTTAGCCTCCCTCATGCACGCTGTTTGCATGATCACCTGTTTAAGTCATAGCTCAGTTTGCATGGATAACTTGAAGTTAAACATCAGTCCATTTCAAGTTTTTTTGCTTGTTCTTAATTCTATTAATGTAAGAGACCTGATCGTAGTTTTTATTCATAGAGAATTAATAAGATTAAAAATCTCTTTTTGATTGCTGTAGCAATATGAGTCTGCGCTTGTTAGTTTTATGTTACTTTTTTATTTTCTTCTCTGTGCTGTCCTACAAACTGGTATCAGAGCCAGGGTGCAAAGAGAAAGCGACGAACTCTGGGAGAGCAGTCCAACGCATGAGAAAAGTTGACCGATTGGTCGATGCCAAAGAAAACTACAGCAAGAAGATAATTTGGAAGGGCATTGAAGTCTGAGAAAGTCTCAATGCACAATAGAAGTGCAATCTGTAGAAGAGAAAGTGCAGCAACTGTAGAAGTGAACGGAATTGCTCGAAGAAGTGCCTATTCGAGGAGCAGCACACCCTGAGTGGCAAACTCGTGGAAGCCCATGCCCTGCAGACAATCGTAGTAGAAGCATCTGGAAGATGCTGTTAGAACTGAGAGCTTGGGTTGATGCAGCAGCAAGGAGTGCCAAGAAAGAGTTGAACCATAGTCATAGCTTCAGAAGTTTGATGAAGTGGGTGAACGACCTAGCCAGCGTGAGCGTGGAAAGTGAGTGAGCATCAAAACTTGGTGCAACACCACAGATCATAGCTTACATAGTAGTCTCAGCATGAAGATTAGATCCAGAGCGCCTGAAACAAGATCCAGGGAGGAGAAACACTGTAGCAGC
Organism: Torreya grandis; assembly: GCA_037957365.1. Classification (NCBI taxonomy): domain Eukaryota; kingdom Viridiplantae; phylum Streptophyta; class Pinopsida; order Cupressales; family Taxaceae; genus Torreya; species Torreya grandis. The sequence continues at coordinate 198,885 of JARHVA010009232.1, read as the reverse complement.
AGCAAAATCCTGTAAGTCTTGAGACATGGCAACAAACAACAGCATTTCTCAGCTCCATATTCTCATTTTTAATGGTAAGAATTATTATTTTTGGGCAATTAAAATGAGAACATTGTTTTTCTCACAAGATGTTTGGGATATGGTAGAAAATGGCTGTGTAGAACCACAAGATGAGGCTGCCCATCAGGCATTAACTCGAGAACAAAAGGAAAAGCTTAAAGAAAACATGAAAAAGGATGTAAAATCTCTATTCCTAATCGAACAGGGAATGGATGAATCTATTTTTTCTAGAGTTGCAGCAGCAATGAGATCCAAGTCGGCATGGAAAATCTTAGAGATCACCTATAAAGGTAATACAAAGGTGAAAGTAGCTAAATTGCAATATCTTAGAAAAAAATTTAAAATTTGCAAATGAATGATTCAGAGTCTGTAGATCAGTTTATGGGTCAAATTTTGAATATTGTGAATCAAATTAGATCTAATGGAGAAACAATAATAGATCAAAAGATCATAGAAAAAATACTCAAGAGTTTACCCGACAAATTTGATGCAATAGTTCTAGCTATTGAGGAAACCAAGGATTTAGAGTAGTTATCAGTAGATGAATTAATGAGATCTTTGTTATCACATGAATCCAGAATGAATAGGAATAACAATACTTCTTTTGAGGATGCTTTCAAGTCTTAGGTATCATTTGGTAGAGGAAGAGGAAGAGGAAGGTCAAACATCAGAGGAAGAGGCAGAGGCAAAAATGGAATGAACAACCAAGATCAAGGTGAAAACAACAATCAAAACTACAACAATATAGGACGTGGCAACAATCACTTCCAGGAAAATTCACAGAGGTTTGATAAATCTAACATTCAATGGTATTACTGCAAAAAATATAGACATTATGCAAGTGAATGCAGAATGAAACAAGAAGATGTGGACAAGTAGAATGCTAATTACACAAATGTATCTAATTCTAATTCTGGAAGCTTATTCCTCACTTGTCATGTTGCTCAAGAAAATGCTAGAGATATTTGGTTTTTAGATAGTGGATGCGAAAACCATATGAAAGGGAATAAACAATTGTTTGCTAGTCTTGATGATTCCATAAAATCTGAAGTGATATTAGGAAATGATAATAAAGTGGATGTAATGGGTAAAGGAGTAATAAATGTTTTGGCAAACAATGGTGAATGAAGATTTATTCTTGATGTTTATTTTGTGCCTGGACTAAAGCATAATCTTTTGAGTGTTGGATAGTTAGTACAGAAAGGTTACAGAATATTTTTTATCGATAATGTTTGCACAATACTAGACAAATTTTCAAATGACAGGTTGATAAAAAAATTCGAGATGACCAAGAATCGGATGTTCTCTCTTCAAATTCCATGCATCCAAGGAGAAGAGGAAGCCCACTTCAAAACCATGCATTTATACCAATCATGGCTATGGCATTTAAGGTATGGACATTTACATTTTTGAGGTTTGAATTTGTTACAAAATAAAAATATGGTGAAGGGATTACCACCAATAGAGCGGCCAGGTAGTTCATATGAGAACTGCATCCTAGCAAAACAACATAGAGAGAGCTTTGCATTAGGAGGCTTATATAGAGCAAGGGTAATGTTGGAGCTAGTCCATACTGATTTATGTGGACCAATGCAAATTCTATGATTTGGAGGTAGTTTTTAATTTATAACCTTCGTTGATGATTTGAGCAGAAAGACTTGGATATATTTTCTCCAAAAAAAGTCTGAAGCCTTTGGAAAATTTAAAGAATTCAAGGCTATGGTTGAAAAGCAGAGTGGCCTTTATATCAAGGTACTTAGATCAGATAGAGGAGGTGGATATATGTCTAATAAATTTCAAGATTTTTGCAGATATCATGGCATAAAAAAGCAATTGACGACAAGCTACACACCACAGTGGAATGGTGTAACAGAAAGGAAGAATAGAAGAATCATGGAGATGGCTAGAAGCATGTTGAAGGCCAAACATTTGTCAAATGAATATTGGGTAGAAGTAGTAGCATGTGCAGTATATATTCTAAATAGAAGCCCAAGAAAGATTGTCAAGAATCGAATTCCACAAGAAGCTTGGAGTGGTAAGAAACATAGTGTACATCATTTTAGAATTTTTGGTTGTATTGCATATTCTCTTATACCATCTAAATAGAGAATAAAACTTGATGATAGAGGTGAGAAATGCATTTTTGTTGGCAATAGTAAAGAATCAAAGGCTTATATGTTGTATAACCCCATTTCAAAGAAAGTGATTATTAGCAAAAATGTGGAATTTAAGGAAGAAGAAACATGGGATGGAAGCATTGATAAAACCATCACAATTGGAGCACCAATTCCCCAAAATGAAGAAGAGTCTGAGGGAAAAAAATTTGCAATGTGATCAATCCTCTCCACAAGCAAGAACAAGCACTCCAATAAGATCATCTAGGAGCTTAGCACAAGGTGAATCATCTAGTCATGCATGTCATCCTACTCCCAATTCACAAGTAAGTATTGGATCAGATCCAACTCTTGCCACTTTATGATCAAAATTTAAAGGTAAGAAAATGAGAAACATGAATGATATTTATAATCAAGAAGAAGAGAATTTAGATTTGTGTTCAAATTTTGCTTTTTTCTCTAATGATCCTGTGTATTATGAAGAGGTAGCCAATGAAGAACATTTGATAAAAGCAATGGATAAAGAAATAAATGCCATTGAGAGAAACTAAACATGGGATCTAATTAATTTACCTGAAAGTAAGGATTGCATAGGTTTCAAATGGGTTTATAAGACCAAATTTGATGCAGAAAGAAAGGTTGAAAAGCACAAGGCAAGTTTAGTAGCAAAAGGTTTTGCACAAGAACATGGAATTGAGTATAATGAAACATTTGCTCCAGTTGCTAGACTTGATACTATTAGAATGGTTTTAGCAATTGCTACACAAAATAATTGGTATGTATATCAAATGGATGTCAAATCAGCCTTCTTGAATGGTTTTCTAGATGAAGAAGTTTATGTGAAACAACCACCAGGTTATGAAGTGCATGGACATGAAGAAAAAGTCTATAGATTGAAGAAGGCCCTCTATGGTCTCAAGCAAGCACCAAGAGCATGGTATAGTAGGATTGATTCAAACATGACAAACAATGGATTCAACAGAAGCAATAGTGAGCCTACAATGTACACAAAAATCAACAAAGAAGGTCAAATTTTGATTGTGTATTTGTATGTCGATGATTTGATTTTCACTAAAAATTTATCTGTAGACACATTTAAATTAGCAATAAATAAAGAATTTGAATGATAGATTTGATATTAGTGAAGTAATTTTTGGGCACAGAAGTTGTACAATCAGATAAGGGAATTTTTATTTGTCAAACTAAATATGCAAAGGATGTGTTAAGGAGGTTTAAGATGTTGAATTGTTAATCAGCACCTACACCAGTTGCTATAGGGACCAAAATTAGCAAATGAGACAAAGGATCTAATGTTGATTCTACAATGTTCAAAAGACTAATTGTTAGTTTGATGTATCTTATAGCTATGAGACTAGATATCATGTAAGGGGTTAGCTTAATCTCTAGATTCATGGATTCACCAAAAGACTCACATTGGCAAGTTAGAAAGAAGATATTGAGATATGTGGCAGGACAACAAAATATGGAATTCTATATTCCACAACTAATGATTTTGGTTTGATTGGTTATACTGATAGTGATTTTGCAGGTAGAATTGATGACAGAAAGAGTACTTCTAGACATGCCTTTCTTTTTGGAACATGTGTGGTCACATGGGTATCCAAAATGCAACCTATAGTGACACTTTCATCAGTTGAAGCAGAGTATGTAGCAGCCACATCAGCAGAATGTCAAGCAACTTGGATGAGGAGAGTATTGACATATTTATTACAAGCATAGAAGGAGTCAACACCAATCTTTTGTGACAACAAATCAACAATTGCATTGTCAAAAAATCATGTTTTTCACAAGAAGAGCAAACACATTGATACAATATTTTATTTTTTCAGAGTTAGTGAACAATGAAGAAATCCATTTAGAGTTCTGCAGATCTGAAGACCAATTGGTAGATATATTCACAAAGGCATTAGCAAAAGAATGTTTTTATTATCTAAGTCAAAATTTAGGTATTGTAAATGTTGAAGTACTTAGTGGTCGAAATTAAGGGGGAGTGTGAAAAATTGGAGTTAATTTCTCCACTCCCTGTTTAGCCTCCCTCATGCATGTTGTTTGCATGATCACCTGTTTAATTCCTAGCTCAGTTTGCATGGATAACTTGAAGTTAAACATCAGTTCATTTCCAATTTTTTTGCTTGTTCTTAATTCTATTAATGTAAGAGACCTGATCGTAGTTTTTATGCATAGAGAATTAATAAGATTAAAAATCTCTTTTTGATTGTTGTAGCAATCTGAGTCTGCGCTTGTTAGTTTTATGTTACTTTTTTATTTTCTTCTCTGTGATGTCCTACAACATTGCACATTGATGTGGATTGAATAAAGTTAGAATTTATGTTTGTATTGAATAAAGTAATTCAGTATTTGATTGAATGTATTATTCTTCTCAACAATATTATACGTTTTTTTAATGTATCACTCTTTACTCCTGCTTATTAGTCATATTTTGCATCAATGTAAATTGAATAAAGTCAGAACTTGTGTTTGTATTGAATAAAGAAATTCAGCATCGATTGAATGTATTTCGCATTGCTAAATCAAAAGTCTTTTGAATAGCATTACACCCTTTTTAATTGCATTAAAACATCAAATGTTGTGATTACATCCCTAGTAAACTTGTTATGAGTCTATGTGTTTTGTGGGGTTGTTCCAGTGAACACAATAAACCAACTAAGTATTATTTGACTCCAATTCGTTATGATATCTATCAATCACTAGACTTTTCTGAGTTTTTTTATTAATTAGCTTGCACATTAGGTTAGCTTACCATCCTTGAGTAGAAGCGAGTATAATACTTCTTAACCTTAGATATCTATTTTTCTATATTTAGGGTTAAACATTTGATGAACCCAAGCTATCATTTAAAATAGATAAACAAGAGTCTCTTCCTCCCCCTAACCCAAATGAGGGTGAGAGCTACCATCCATCTAACAAGGTCCATGCTATCACTCCTCCAAAGGGTAGAGTATATGATGTATAGATGCATGTTTAATCTGAATCACCTAGGGTTTGTGTTTGTGAGGCCCTAAAAGATTAAAACATGACTACAAGAAAGTTAATAGAGGAGTTAAAAAAAAAATTCATACTTTTATTTCCCAGATCACATAACTGGAAAATAAGATTACATACCTAAAAAAATCCAAAACATGCTAGTGTTAGTTATATATTCACATCTTCATCAAGAAATGTTTCATATCCAAATGCAAAGCTACAATATAATATTGTTAGAGTAGTTCTTTTAACTATTACATTGTTAACTATTAATGTATTGTGAAGAGTAGCCGTTAGAATTACTGTTACACTTACAATTACAAAGCAATTGGTAGCGGTTACTGGAATTCGGTTGTTTTAATCGATCAGCTCTATATTGTATATGTTCACCTCCTATGAATCAATAATAAATCAAGCATTTCATCTGCTTTCATCTGGTATTAGAGCAGTATCGATCAGACCTACACAGCATAGCTGAAGAAGCGATGATACCTGAGGATCAAAGTGTTTTCATCTGGAAGTTTGTTGGAACTGACGCAACGGTCTGCTGAAGAGGACAGATGTGCTGAAGAAGTATCGACGCTACAACAAGAGGACGACGCACATAATAACCTGTTGGAAAGGCATAGGGCGTTGGCGTTGAGGTGTACGTATAAAATCAGTAGAAGTAGAAGCTGATCAAATTGGCCAAAGCGTGGAAGTCTGACACAACAAAGCTAACCGAGCAGAGTGCCACGAAGCGCCTAGAAGTCAATCCACGCAACAAAGAACTGCTGGATTTTTCATTTGGTGATAGCATTCAAACATTGCTTGCACTCCACCTGCAGTGTGTACAAAGCAGCCACGAGTGTAGAAGAAGAAGAGGGAGGTAGTCAACGAAGAAATCCCTTTGCGGTAGTGCCATCTCTATCTTTCAAGCCATAATCATGTAAGGCATTACCGATGCCAAACACACATTCATAGTCTAGCTCGTAGAGACGCTAAAGGTGGTGTTTGGAGACTACTATAGTCCAAACAACAAGCATTTGGTGTGTGAAGGCAACAGTTCTACAAGGTACACTTTTTTATACAAAATTATTAAGTATAAAAATACTATTTTAATTGTAAAATTTTGTATAAATAAATTTAAAAAAAAACATTTGCACTCAAACTACTCTTGTTCGATGCCTAACTTTTTAAAGGATTAATTTTCACTATGTCTAAGATGAAGATGTGAATGATTCTTCAATTCGAAGAATTATGGGGCATCCTCACTTGTATGGTGACCCATCTTACCAGATTTAATGAGAAAACAAAATAAGATAAGTTAAATGTAAAGTCCCTAATGTTGATCAAACTCAGTGTCACTGATGAGGTTGAACTTCATATTCGGGAATATCAACATTTGAAGAGACTTGGGACATTCTATGTACTATTTAGGAGGTGAAGAATTAGACAAGGATTCTCCATCTCTATTCCAAGCTTCATACTCTCAGTATGAAAGATGACGAGAAATTTGATGAATTCTTATGTTGGGTAGCATAACTACGAGCATAATTAATTGCACTTGGAGAAATGATCAAAGACAAGTTGTTGGTTCTGATGCATTAAGAGATCTCTCCTCTCAATTTAACACATTATTCATGACACTAAACATCATAAAATAAGCAATGTCTTTTGAAGAACTGGTGAATTTGCTTCAACAAGAAGAAGCCATCTAGTCTATGCAAGATGAATTTGAGGATAAAACCTTGATTTCCAAGCAATGTGGTCCCAAGTTCTAGAAAGGACCACCAAATAACTAACAACAACAACATGAATTTGAGAAGGCAAAGATATGGTATCATGCTTACCTTACTAATACGCATGGCATTGATTGCTACTGGTATACTACCTTGACATAAGGTTTATCCAGTCAAGAGGGCATATCTAGTGGATATGATTCACATAAATTATAGAGATGTCTTCAGTAGTAGAAGCAACATGGACATGTAGTGACACAACATAAATAGGATGTTAAATCTAAAGAGGAAATACCCATAAAATCAAATTGTGGTGGCACATATAATGATGTAATTTTTGTCTTCCAAACCTCATCATAAATGAGCAATGTTTGGCTAATTGACTCTATCACCAACAAGCATACGATAATAATCATGAAACCCTTTAAATCATTGATGAATCTACCCACTAGAGATCAAGTTCATGTTACAGATGATAGAAAGTATGTTGTAGAAGGAAATGACACTCTCACCATTCCTCTCAAGATGACAACTTGTACTCTCACAAAGGTACTATATGTCCCTAGCTTGACAATAAATGTCTTATTTGTAAGTCAGCATTTGAATCAAAAACTTGAAGTATAGTTCATGATCAAGAATGACATATAATATATATCCTCTCACAAGAAGGCAAGGTCATTGCTAGTGTTTTTTTGAAGGATAGATTATTTGCATTAGATGAAGTTTCATCCGATGTTGTTACTCTCTTTGCCTTTACAGTAGATTCTACTGCACCATGGTATTATTGATATGGGTACCTTTCAATTGATTATTTAAACCAAATTAACTTTAATTCCATGGTACATGGACTTCCTCATCTATGCCTTTCTTTTCCTCTTTTCCCTTGATGCCTTGCTAGTAAACAACATAGGGCTCTATTCAAGCCAAGTTCCTCATAAGCCAAGGATTGTCTCGATGTGGTATACACAAATATATGTAGATCCAAGCCTAGTTATTTCAAAGGGTTCGTGTAATTCTAGTTGTTCGTTGATGATTTTTTTTGCAATACACAGGTCTTCTTTATAAATAAGAAGAGTTAAGCATTTAAAAAATTTAAGATCTTCTACCAACTTGTTCTCACCCAATTAGCAAGCCCTCTTCATATCGAGGGGGGGAATTGACATCAAAGGAATTCTTGGCATTCTTTAATCAATATATAATCAAACACTTGACTATTCCTTTTACACCCTAGTAGAATGGAATTGTAGAGTGATGCAATCATTCAATCATTGAGGTGGCTCATTGTATGCTTTTTATTGTTGATTTGGATGTGACATTTTGGGTAGAAGTAGTTCAGACAACCATATATCTTCTCAATAGGACACCTATAATGATCTTTCAAGGAAAGACACCAAAAGATATGTAATGGTCATAAACCTTTGATCTTTCATCTTAGAATATTTGGTTGTACATCTTATGTGCATGTCTTAGCTAAAATGAGAAGAAGATAAAAAAAAATGACACTCCAATGCCTTCTATTAGGGTATAGGACCACCTTAAAAGCATATCATCTCATGGATCCTAAGGCACAAAATATTTAACAAATTTGAGATGTTTTTTTGTGACGAGTCGTCATTCAAATCATTTTCACATAAGGAGTCAAAACATACCACCTGTCATTCCCATAGTTAGATGATGAGAAGGAAGAATCTTTTCAAAAATAAGGTGAGCTAGAAGGATAATTTTTCATTGATCTTGGAAATCTAGAAGATAATTCTTCATTGAATTAATATCAAGATCAACATACAAAATGGGAAGAAATCAATATCATAGACTCACACCTAAAATTTAATCAAGATAATTCATTAGAAGCTCAGCCTAGAAGATAGGTGAGAAATGAAGCTAATCTTGCACTGTTGAGTTCAGTAGTCTAAATAACTGAAACAAAGACACTTCAAGAGGATTTATGTCAACCTTAGTAGAAGAAGGTCATGGATTCATAATATGATGTCCTCATAAAAAATATAATGTGGGAACTTGTTGATTTTCCTATAATAAAGAAATCCATTGGCCGTAAGTGGATTTTCAAGACAAAATACAAGGCAGATGGATCCATTGACAAATACAATGCATGAATTGTTACAAATTGATATTATTAGAATAAGTAATTGATTATGAAGAGACTTTTTCACCCAATGGTAACATCAATACCATAAGATTTATTTGCACACTTTTAGCACCAAAGGGATGGAAACTTTCATAGATGGTTGTTAAAGTGCATTCTTGAATGGTGATCTGAAAGAAGAAGTATACATGATCCAACCAAAAGGCTTCATTGACGAACATTAACTAAAATATATATGTCATATAATTAGATAATTTATAGACTTAAACAATTAGAAAGGGCATGGTATACTAATATACATGACCATCTATTGTAGTATGGGTTCATTCATAGCCCTTTAGATTCAAATCTGTATATCAAGAAGGTAGGTACAAATATTGAAATTATGATATTATATGTGGATGTTATTATGATCATAGGAAGTTCAAATAATCTCATTGAATTTATAAATAAAGAGTTGAAGTAATCCTTCGACATGACAGACTTGGGGCTAGCTAGTTACCATCTTGGCTTGGAGATATTGAAAGAGAAGAATCATATTCTTGTCTCAAAGATGAAATATTCCAAGATGCTACTTCAAAAATATGGGATGATATATTGTAAACCAATGTAAATCTTGATGGATAAAATTTTCCAACTATCCTAATTTTAGAATTCACCTCAAGTAGATGAAACTCACACTAGGGAGCTTGTTGGGAATCTCATTTTCTTGACTTATACTAGACTAGAATATTCTTTTTTATTATCTCTATTTTGAGATTCATGCAAGAGGTAAAGAAGTGTCATTAGGTTATAATTAATCATGTTTTGAGATATTTTTGAGGTACAATATATTATGGTCTAGAATATAAGAATAACTCATTTTTTTCTTGTAGGATTACACAGAATCAGATTATGCGAGATCTGTTGATGATAGTAAATCAACATCAAGATATATTTTTCATCTTAGATCTAGACCAATTTTTTACATTAGTAATAACAAATTTTTAGTTACTCTCTCATCCATAGAGGCATAATAATATTCCACATTAGGAGTTATGTGCAAATCAATTTGGTTACATCGCATTCAGTCTAACATAGACATTATTGAAGATCAATCACCAATCCTTTTCTGAAATAATCACATTGTGTTGAATCTTGTTAAGAATATAGTATTTCATGAAAGGAGCAATCACATTAAGGTCTAGTGCTACTATATTCAAGAACATGTCTTGAACCACGACGTTTAGCTCTAACACTTCCCAATGGATTCATAGATCGTAGATATACACCCAAGTTACTTGGCAAGGTAAAATTTGATCTATTTCTAGTGATAATGTTAGCATAGTTATTTTAAATATTAATGTATTTTATATAGTTGTGATTATAATTACTATTACATTTACTATTACACAATAATTGGTAGTAGTTACTGGGATTTGGTTGTTTTAACCGATCAGCTCTATATTGTATATATTCACCTCTTGTAAATCAATCAATCATTTTATTTGATTTTAAATATATCTAAAATAAGTGATTAAAAATGTGAACAAAATGCTATTATGAGTCTAAGTGAAATCCTAAAATAAATGCTTCAAAATAATGTGATTGAAATACATTCTCTACATCCTATAAGGATATCCAAATACTATTATGCATACCATAGAATTACATGGACATCATATTGATTGTTTTTTATCCTTGAATAAAAAAATACAAAATATAAATGATAGTGGTGATCATAGCATTGATACATCAATAAAATAATGCACTCACATTATGAGTACCTCTCCAAAAGCAAAAGTATAAAAGCAACAAATATTGGTACCAAAAGATAATTTAGAGAAAAATAAAAAATAAAAATCATAAATTAGAGAAATAAAAGAATCAAAGGGCCATGCTATAGAAAGAAATGTTATACAAAGTTCAAGAGTTTAAATCAGAATTAAATTTTTTTCCTAGTGTGTAAGAAAATAAACATGAATCTTCTCTATCCAATAATGAGATATAACATTTTGACAATGGTGAACATATGGTAGAAAAACAAACATTCAATAAACAAGATCCAATATATGGTTTAGTTAGTTTTTCATACATGGATGATCAAAATTATATATCACAAGTTCAAGAATAACTTAATAAATTTCATGTTTCCTAAACTAATAACATAGAAGATTGGTATGATCATAATGCCATAGAAGATTGGTATGATCATAATGATACCAATTATGAAACATATAAATATGATACACATGATATATATGAATATGATACCTGATATAGAGCTTTAATAGAAGCATCTCCTTAGTGAGTACATTAGATTTTATAATTAATTTTACTTTCACATGTCTTCCTTGCTTATCCTTCTAAATTTTCCAAAATATTCAAAAAATCAAATATT
>JARHVA010009232.1:135000-180000 GCA_037957365.1 Torreya grandis | reverse complement strand
AAATTAAAAAATTCTTAATATCATAGCCTTTCTTCATTTCCTTTATGATTTGCCAAGATCTTTGAAAATATCCTAATATATCATTTTGGAAGCCATGCCTATTTATTGAAAATCATAACTACTTGGAAACTATTAAAACTACATGGGTTATATTTGACTCGCTTACATTAGGTTTGAACGCATTCCAAGCCTTATGTCAACCCTAACTCACCTTCAGTGAGAGTTAAATCTTTAGGCTATAAATACAATGCCATGCCTCTTCATTTTTAATCTCTCTTAATCCAAAGTTATAATATAAATTTAGAGATACAAGCCATTTTATATAATGTTATAATGCCAAAATTGCCTTGCAGTAGTGTTATATTACCAATTTCTTGAGCTAAACAATTTCAAGCCACATCAAAGCCAATGGTGCTAAGGAGAGAAGGAGCCAGCAAGATTTATTTTCCAAAGACTCTTTGATCTACAAGTCCAGTAAGCCACTCAACAAAGTGTTTGGAGCTCCCAAGGAAGGTAACACTAAGCTCTAGGCTAAGAGTGTAAGTGTTAGTGTGTTTATCTTATTTTAGTTTTTATTAATTAAAGTAACACTATAATAACTTCCCTTCTTAGATTAATATGATCATATATGGCACACCCAATGGGACCTTGAACATCCCATACAAGTAAGGAGATAAAAATGTAGATCTTAGTTTTTCAAATCAATGCTTGACAATCTTTAAAATTTGAGTTTTAACTTATTTTTTAGTTTTTTTTTTTTATTTTTTTATAAAACATATATTAGATAGAGACTAATGTCGATTACCTATGACCAATGTCGATCCTATTAGAACCGATGTCAACCTGTGTGTATATAGAAATTTTTTCAAACAAGTTATTCTTGATTTTCTAGTTTTGGTTTTATTTCTAAGAGGATGAATGTTGATTTAATGACCATTTATTTTCAATATCTAGTGTTTTTCATTAATTTAAGACTCATCTTGTTAACCATATTTTTGATAAAATACATATTAGGGTTTTTAGTGTTTTATAATAAATAAATGTTGATCTATGTCAATTGAGGTTAAACATTTTTAACTAATTAGCATCGATTTCTATAGACTGATATCGATCGATATGAGGATTGATGTCGATCTATAAGATAAGAAAATACGGAAAATTGAGAGATAATTTCAAAATCTTGTTTTCTTATTCACATTTGAGATTCAAAGCAAGCAAAAACCCTCTAAGAATTTTAGGACCAAATATGGAAAAAGGCAAAAAGTTTGGATGTGCATAAGTATTGAACATTTTTGTTTTGTGCCTAAAAAGAATTTACTTTTTTTTTCCTTTTTTTCTTAGTGTTTTATTCTTAGTTATTTATGAAAGGATTTTTGTAAGTTTTCAACTAAGACCACGGGATGAAATTGCATGCAAGTTTGTCCTTTGTTTTCATGCATTTTATCTTTTGAACATGAGTTCATCACCTCCTCATGAGTTATCTAGGGAATAATTGACTATGGAATTCATCTCCTGACATAATTTCAACCCCAATCCATCATGGGGTGTACAAATTAAGGTTGACTTACTATGATTTTTTTTTGAGTTGTCAAACAAACTCTATTATTAAGATACTACATTAGACTATTTGTACTACATTGAACAAGTGATAAATATAGTGGTTTTGAAAAGGAAAAGTCCTTTTCAAAAAAATATAGTTGATGTTGATCAAAATGAAATGTACATCTCTTGTGTTAGACATACTTGGGACCATCTAGAAATGTGCAAAAATTGATAGTTTCATAGTAATCCCACTTGTCATGGATATTATGTGGAGGCAAGGCATGTAGCTCAAAGTTCCATATCTTAGTAAAAACTCTTAGTAGAGGAGGGGAACTAAAAACCCTAATTTCAATGTTCTTTTATTTTTAAATTAACACTTAAAATCCTCCAAAGAGCTAGTATATTAATGAATTTTGATAGTATTACACAACTTTTTCAATTTTAGAATTTAGGATGTTACACTTAGGTGTTTGTGTCATTTTATCCTTTAATACATGGTTTTTGATTCTATCCTGTTGGATTTTTTACCAATTCCAAAATGAGTCTAGTGTATACATCACTCAATTTTTTAAGGAGATGTTATGTTGTCCATTTGACACCATACTTTTTCCTTAGTATTTTGACAAAACTATGTGTGTGTATCACTTGATTAATAAGGGTACAATTACACTACCCAAAACATTTGAAATTTTTGTGCCTTTGATGTTAAGCACAAAATATACTAAGAGAGGGGGCGTTGAATTAGTATATTATATATTGTTTACTTAATCTGATTTATTTTCTTTAACCACTTAATCACACATTCAAGATATGTAATAAAAATGAAACAATAATATGTACCACACAAGAGAGAGAAATACCAGATTTTTATGTGGAAACCCAAAATGAGAAAAACCATGGAGAACAATCTCAAGTTTATGAATGAGCACCAACTCAAACTACAAAGTTTACAAGCACTAACTTACATGAGCACCAACCCCTTTGCTGAGCACCAACACAACAACTATTTGTGAGCACCATCCCACAGGAGAACCAACCCCTCTTGTGTATAAAACACAACTGTCTCTCAATGTTGCTTACTCAACAAATGATATAACTCTACAATATCTCTTGCTTTTCTCTCTTTAAAAACAAATACAAACTATGTACTCTCTTTCATATTACAAATGGCTTCTCAAGCCTTTATTTATATCTTTCAATATATCATTTGGCATTAACCCTTCATGACCCTTCAATCCTCATGTAAAATGCTTCCAAACATACGTGACCCTTTGTATCCTTGCATTTGAAAAGTCATATGGTGACTCTTCATAAGCAAAAGCATCCTTTCCTCTTTTATCTTTATCTTGGTGATTTTTGGTATTCCTCAATGTGTCCCTTCATGGAAAAAATTTCCATACCTCTTTTGTCTTCACATGGTGACTCTTGGAATTCTTCAAGATGATTCTTAATGAGAAAATGTGTCCTATTTTTCTTTCATCTTTTACCCCGTGACTCTTTGACTTCTCCATGGGCCCTCTTTTGACTTATATGCAACCAAAAATATAATCATTAATATTAAATAAATACTAACACAATTTAGCAAAGATATTAATATTAAAAACACCATTAAATGCAATGGGGCTTTTATCACCAATAATGTTAGACCTTTGACATCAATGAAAATATTTCCAATAATCTCCCCCTTTGTCATTGATGGCAACCTCAAACTAAAACTACTACATCTTGAAACCTACACATACTGTCATCCAAAAAACATATGGTAACTCTTCCTTACTTTAGCAACTCATACCTATTCCCTATACATGTTCCCTATACCTGTTTATACCCCTGTACCTATACATATACCTATTATTCTCCTCCTTTGACATCAATGGCAAAGGGCCTACCTAGAGCTAGCATTTAGCTCCCACTCAACTGATGCTGAAACTCAATGGTAGGAAGTAAAATAAATTACTCCCAACTTCTCCCATAGATACTCAAATGTGTCTTTTGGTAGTGCCTTTGTGAAAATATCTGTAATCTACTCTGTAGTACTGATATACTCAATCTTAACATGTTGATCTACAACTTGCTATCTCAATAAGTGTTATCTAATGGGAATATATTTTGTTCTTGAATGAATCATTGGATTCTTTGAAATATTAATAACACTTGTGTTATCACAAAAAATATAAATAGATTCATCATACTTTACCTTGATATCTTCTAAAGTTTGCTTCATATAAAATACTTGAATACAACACAATTAAAATATATTCTACTTCAGTTGTAGAAAGTGATACTCAATTTTACTTCTTGTTTAGCCATGATACTAAGCTATCACCAAGAAAGAAAGCTCCTCCAATTGTACTCTTTCTATCATCCAAGAACTCAGCCCAATCTGAATATGTATAAGCAACCAAAGTGAAATATCTACCTATGGAATACCATAATCCATAATCCAATGTCCACTTGATATATCTAAATATTATCTTCACCAAATGAACATGACTATATTTTTGAGATGACTGATATCTTGAAACCATACCTACTGCATACATGATGTCTGGCCTCGATGCTGTCAAATATAAAAGACTACCAATCATAGATCTATACAAAGATTGATCTGTAATAGGTGAATCTTCATCTTTGATCACCTTATTTCCTATACACATTGGTGTGCCAACTGGTGCACAATCCTCAAAACCAAATTTATTCAATATTTCCTTCACACATATACTTTGAGATATGAAAATTCTGTTATCTGACTAAAACATTTACAAACCTAAAAAAATGACAACTCTCTGAGCATAGACATCTCAAATTTTTTGCATATTATCAAAAAATTATTTTGTCATCTTTTCAGTATTTTCTCCAAAAATGATGTCATCAACATATACCACAACAATCAATTGATGCTCACCATTCATTTTGATGTAGAGATTACTATCATCAAATCCTCTCTTGAAACCTTTATCCTCCAAGTATTTATCAAGTCTTGCATACCAAGCTTTGGGAGCTTGTTTCAATCTATATAGTGCTCTCTTCAATATGCATACATGGCTACTAATATTTGAGAGAATAAATCCCACAGGCTACTCAATGTAGACCTCTTCTTCTAGATTCTCATTTAGGAAGGTAGATTTGACATCCATCTGAAACACTTTGAAATTTTTAAATACTACATATGTAAGAAACATTCTAACAACCTCTAACCTTGCCACTAGTGTAAATTTTTATTTGAAATATATTCCTTTAATTTGAGCATATCCCTTACATACTAATCTTGCTTTATTCATGGTCACTTCTCCATTTTCATTGAGCTTATTTCTATAAACCCATTTTTTTCATATCACATTGTGATCTTTGGTCTAGGCACAAATTCCCGAGTATCATTATTTTCTATCTAATTTAATTCTTCATCAATTTCCTTAACCAAATGATTATCATATCTAGCTTTTGAAAAAGTTTTAGGCTAAATTTTGGATAACAAAGAGAAATTAACATGCTCAAATTCACTTACCATCATTCTTTTAGTGCAAATTCCTTCATTTATGTCTCTAATGATTTCACTTTCATTATGATTTCTCTCAACATATTTGGATGGGGTTTTGGTGTCTTTTTTTCCTTTTTCTCATCTTCATCTGATTATTCAAGATATTCCTCTTCAACGATTTCAAGAATGTCTATTGGATCACTAATTCTTTGTGTTCCATCTTCTTCCATCCTGACACTTGTGCTTTCAAAAAAAAATATGGTTCTTTTTTTATAACGTTTATAAACTTTACTTTTGCAATAATAACCAATAAATATACCTTCATCTACTATAGATTCAAACATAACATGTTTTTTGTCAGTTCTATTTATGAAGCATCTACTGCCAAAAAATCTAAGATAATCAACTGTTGTTGGTTTGTCTTTCCATATCTCATAAGGTGTTTTGTCATTATTGACTCTCAATAATGATCTATTATTAATATGCATTACTGTAGCAACTTCCTCTCTCCAATATTTATTTGGTATCTTGGATTCATTTATCATTGTCCTCACTATCTTTTGAACTATTCTTTATCTTCGCTCAACTACTCTATTTTGTTGTGGAGTTCTAACTATTGAATAATGTCTTTTTATTCCATGGTCTTCACAAAAATCAATAAAATAATATGAAATGAGTTCTCGTGTTCAATCTAATCTTAGACACTTAATCTTCAAATTGGTTTTATTCTCAACTAATGTTTTGAATGCTTTGAAATGTCTAAAAACTTCTGATTTTTTATTTAAAAATATTACCCAAGTCATACATGAAAAACCATCAATAAGCAACACAAAATATTTCTCAACTTGAGTACTTTGAGTTCTCATAGGTCCACATAGATCAGTGTGAACAAGCTCTAACATTTAAGTGGTCGAGTACTCTTTTGTTTTGAACCACGTTCTAGCTTCCTTCCCATGCTGAAAAGGTTCAAAAAGCATGTCAAAGGGCTTTGTAATCTTTGGAAGAATTTTGATTACTTACTTTATTCTAATATTGAAAAAATTATAAAAATTTATGTGACCCATTCTCCTATACCATACCCAAATTTATTCAATCTAACTCAAACAACATCTTTGACCTTTGATGTCTGATAACATATACAAATTATTCCCTGTTCTCTGAGCATTTGTAATCGACACATCTGAATATTTTCTCCTAATTTCACAACCTTACACATAAAAATTTAGTGTGTGTCCCTAATAACACATTTGACTTACACTCAAAATTTATGCTTAAGACCTTCTACATACAAAACAATTGTAATTTTAGTTCTACTATTATCTAAACTTAGTGTGCCTTTTCTGGCAATTATGGCAGTAGTATTATCTCCAAATTTCACTGTGCCACCATTGATCTTATTCAAGGTTATGAACTTGATTTTCTCTCCTATCATGTGCCTCAAACATCCACTATCAGTTAACCATGGATTTTCTTCATTTCTTGCATGCAAAGCTATCAATACCAACATAGATTTTTCAAGTTGTTTTTTTTGCCATGAGCATGTCTGAACTTTCTTCTTATTGAATGGAGCCATGAAACTTAGG
Source organism: Torreya grandis (assembly GCA_037957365.1). Classification (NCBI taxonomy): domain Eukaryota; kingdom Viridiplantae; phylum Streptophyta; class Pinopsida; order Cupressales; family Taxaceae; genus Torreya; species Torreya grandis. Next base: position 173,397 of record JARHVA010009232.1, on the reverse strand, counting down.
TCATTCTTGACTAAATCAAACACACTCCTAATGTACTGAGCTATGTGTCTAACGTTATTTCACTTGTAATATATTATGGCTTCTCTATTAAATCCTGATAGAGGAGCAAAAGAGTTGTGGTTTCTACTTGACTCTACATGACTTTCCTTCTCCTTATTTCTAAAATTGTTAGCCCCTTTTTGACAATCTATTTTGTTAAGACCATGTACAATAAAATAAAAATAGTAACCATAAAAATAGGATTGATTTGTGTATCTCTGACTTGATTGCCTTTTGTAGCTCTGTTCCCTCCATCCTTCTTTGTTTGAGATGTCCTATGTATTCTTAATTTCTTCCTTTTTTATTTTTTCTTTTGTAAGAGCTTCAACATAAGTCTTTCCTTTTTCCTTGTCTTTGAAAGTAGTGGCCTCCCCTTTCTCTTTTTCAAATCTAATACCTATCTTATCTGACATTGATCTTTAATTTTTTAATATCTTATTCAATATATTAGTGTTATTCTCAAATTTTGAATCAATGGTTGCTCTATCATTGATTGCTTTATTTGTTTTCTCAAGATCTGCTTTTAAATAAGCAATTTCAATAACATTCTTTTCACATTATTTACTTACTCTTTTCAAATTTTTTGTTAGATATTCTTCATTCTTCTTGGCTTCCTCAAAGTGTGCTTGTATATCTTCAATTATTTTCTGACTTATTTTCATTTTTCTTGATCTGGAGTTTTAATCTTCGATTCTTCTTTTCAACAAATTTTAACTCATATAAGGCACAAACAAGTTCTCTTGAAAAATTCACTTTGGATTCATCTTGTTCTTCTTCTTGATCGTCTATAATTTTAATTATGGAGGCATCTTTATGTATGGCCATGAAGAGAATCTCTTCTTCTTCTAAATCACTAACTCCACTATTTTCAATTGAGCTAGGATCTTTAGAATACAAACTCTTCTTCTTGAATCACTTCTTGAATTTTCATTTGAAATTCTTATTTTATGTAGACTTGCCTTCTTCATTGTCACCATAACCATTATCTAGGCACATAGCTGTAAAAAGTCCAATTTTTCCATAATTAAAACATTTTAAAGGTAGTTTTCCTCGATATTTCGCTATGCCTTTTTTTGGCTTGCGAATGAATAGATCTCCATTGATATCTTCATCATCACTAGAACTGTCACTTGATTCTTGAATCTTAGCCTTATTTTTATAAAATCCTTCATGTGATCCATCCATCATGATTTCTCGATCTACCTTAAAGCTATAAAACTTTTTCAAAAGGAACATGCTCTGATACCAATTGCTAAGCACAAAATATACTCTAACGGGGGGGAGGGGGTGAATCAGTATATTATATATATTTTATTTAATCTTATTTATTTTCTTTAACCACTTAATCACACATTCAATCCATGTAATAAAACTAAAACAATAATATCCACCACACAAGAGAGAGAGAAAGACAACAAATTTTCACATGGAAACCCAAAGTGGGAAAAACCATAGAGAATGATCTTAAGTATATGAATGAGCACCAAATTAAAATACAAAGTTTTTAATCACCAACTTGTCAGAGTACCAACCCCTTTACCGAGCACCAACACAATAACTATTTGTGAGCACTAACCCACAGGAGCACCAACCCCTCTTTTGTATAAAACACAACTATCTTTCAATGTTGCTTACTCAACAAATGATAAAAATCTACAATATCTCCTAGTTTTCTCTCTTTGAAAACAAATACAAACTATGAACTCTCTTGGATATTACAAATGGCTTCTCAAGCCTTTATTTATATGTTTTCAAATGAACTTTGACATTCACCCTTTCTGACCTTTTAATCCTCATGAAAAATGGAGCCAAACTTGTATGACCCTTCATATCGTTGCATTTGAAAAGCCATATGGTGACCATTCATAAAAAAAAGCATTATTTCCTCTTTTGTCTCTCTCTTGGTGACTTTTTTTATTCCTCAAAGTGTTCCTTCATAGAAAAATGCACCATACCCTCTTTTTTCTTCACATGGTGACTCTTGGAACTCCTCAAGATGACTCTTCATGAGAGAATGCATCCCATTCCTCTTTCGTCTTTTACCCCGTGACACTTTGAATCCTCCATGGGCCCTATTTTTACTTATATGCAACCAAAAATATATTTAGTAATATTAAATAAATATTAACACACATTAGCCAAAAAATGAATATTAAAAATACCATTAAATGCAATGGGGCCTTTATCACCAATAATGCTCAACCTTTGACATCAATGACAATATTTCCAACATTTGAGTCTTCAAACAAACCATTGATCACATATTCATAGCATGATAATGTCATCACACTACTTGAATCATTTCATAGACTTATTTCCCATGTGTCCAAATTTCCAAATTGAAACCAATCAATGTGTACCTTTTAGATCTAAACCTAGTGCCATTATGTTATTTGTATTTTTATAGCTTGTTGTTTGTTCAAAGAAACATAATTTTCTTAAATAGATTTTTTAATTAACATTTACAAGTTCAAGTCCAAATATTGATTTATTTATGCCTATGCCTTGTGTAGTTTTGGCCTAGGCACTGATCTTTATATTTTTGGTTGTGTAGCTTAGGTAAAATTTTTACCCAATTTAAAAATTGTTGTTTATGCCTAGATTTGGGAGAAACAGGTTATCTTTCATATGGATTTTATTTCATGCCTTATAAAAATTGACCAAGTTCATGTCTAAATTTGATTGCCTCATTTATGGAAAATTATTTTAGAGGTGTTAAATTAAATATCTCACCTTCTTTTTAAAAGACTATCTTTTGTGCTTGTTTTACCAAAAGTCCTAGCATATACCTATTTTGAGACTAGATTTTGTGTTGCATTTGGCCAATAGACGTAACAACTTCTATTTTCTTAGATTAGACTTGTTTGGAACACTTTAAACCTATATTTTGGAATTCTAGTTTTATTTCATCTAATCGACCTTAAATTTGAGATATTTAATGTTAGACATTTAATGTTCGACTATTTTGTACCAAATTTTAGTATAGACCTTTTTGGAGATACATCTTTATCCTTTGACCAAGACAGACCAAGTGTGAACCATTTTTTCCTTAGACATTGTTTTTAAGATTTTATATAACTATATACCTTTTTCTGAAACATTTTCCATTGATTTAAATATATCTCACTATACTCATGGTGGAGCCATGTATAATTTAGGATATGCTAATGTGATCTCACAAGAAGACTTTGTTCAAACTGATATGGTGATGATGTAGTTTATGAGATGGATTATTTTCCAGCTTACAACAATCAAATGAGAGAATACAACCAATATACATCAGCTAACTATTTATTCAACATGACTCCATACTTATAGCAAGACCAAGAATAAACAATGTAGTACCTAACTAGCATACCGTCAATGATAGAAAAAGGTCAACAACATCTATACTACATTATGATGCTATTGATCTATGATCACTATTTATTTGACCATCACTTTTTTACAAAGAGGGATGAAGTTTTAATCAAATATATACAGGTAGGAGCCATGTTTCGATAACATTCCCCCCATGACAATTTACCGAGTCTACTTTGAGTGCCATACAACATGTGTTATAATCAAACCATCGAACAAGCCTCTTCTAGCAATCCTCAAGTTCTAATGCAAATGTTGCATCAAGACTCGGATATGTTTATCACAAGAAAATGCCTAATAGAGGACCATTTTATATAGATGTAGACATCATACATAACTTACTTGAATTTATGATGCGATTTTAACAACATGACCATGTCAAATGCTCCACTTATTGAGTTAGCTCCTTCAATAGGAGTCTTAATCAAATTATAAAGCTAAGATAATTTGAGTATAAGAACATTTTCATAGATTAATTTAATTGGAGACATGTTCAGTTCCCCAGCTATTGAAGAAGCGTCTACAACTTCTATGTACAATATTTATCCAAATATAATGGATAACACACAAGTATTATCCAATCCAAACCAAAGAGGTATAACTACATAAAAAACTAATCCACAACAAAATGTACCTTTAGTTAACACCATGTGTGGTTCTCAACCACAAAGGGAATGAACTTGTACCTCTAAACTGAAACAAGCTACCTTTAATCCTCAACTAGCTACTTCTTTAAGCATGAAACCTCAAGAATTATGTAGCAAAGCTCAAACAAGTGTATTGCCTCAATAAACATGACAAATGTTACTCCACCTATACATGTGATGACTAACATTCCGCAACATCAAACAAAGTCTAATCTACCAATGAAGCAAAGGCAAAAACAAATTTCCACCTCAAAAGGGGGCATGAAATGTTCCACCTCATTAGGTAATGACAAATGTACCTCTTTAGTTGCAAGCCAATATACCATTATAATCAGAAACAATGTCTAATAAAAAAACATACATAAATTGTTCAGTGATAAATGTCAAAACTTCAACAAGAATTTTCATCCCAACAAGGGTTTATGCAACCAAGAGGTTTTACTATTTCTCAAGTATCACCTTTTGTTCCAAATATGCCACAAATTCAATAATAGGTCTTGGTTCACAAGTTCCCCACATTCAACCAATTTTGACTAATTAGAAACAAGTCCTTATTCAACCTTAGTAGGCAAAATACTTCACTCAAATCCATATCTTTCCATCTTAGCCATAATTGCTCCAAAACTAGGTCTATAAACTAAATCCTAACCAACATATGGCATTGTAACACATGCAATTTAAAAAATTGAATCCTAACCCGCATATGCATATTCCTGGTCAATTCACCAAAAAAACCAGCATTTCACATAAAACCATGGCTCCACTATAACCCAATTAAAATAACCCACATTTAATTGTTTATCCTCCACCTCAAGCCAATGTTCCATCCATTTTCTTGGCATAAAAACTACAGTAAATGATGGATACAATTATCACCATCAAAGATAGAAAGCATACCAATAATTTTAAGTTGGATGACGTGTGTTCCTCCCCATTCAACATGGGTTATCTACAAATACCATTTATTCCATGTTACAAACCACTAAAGTTTAACAAATATAAGGGTAATGGAGACACAAATTCCCATTTAACAAAATTATTTGTTTCTTTCTATCCAATGGCTTAGAAAAACATATACTTCCTACTTTTATATCTAAGGACTCTTTTAAGACAACCTTTGGAATGGTTTCTAAAATTTCCCAAAAACCCAATATTTTATTTTGATGACCTTTGAGATAAGTCTGTGCAACATTTCTCCTACAATCTCAAACATGAGATTCTGTTGTCAGATTTTCCCCAAGACAAATAACGTGAAGGTGAAAGTTTCATTAGTTATCTATATTGATGGAGATCTCTTCCAGCGATTTCATTCATAATTTACCAGATAAGAAACTAGCCACTATGTTTACCAAAAAAATACATAGTGAGATATCATATCATCTAGAGATGTAGTGTAAAAAGACATTTAAGGAAATCATTGACAAAGGTTTGTTGATCAAAGTATCCATTATTAACAAATGGATTGTCAAGATAAACTTATCAAATCAAAACCAAAATCAAAACTAAATCAATAGTGAAAACAAAAAGCCAAATCTATGTGCAAGCATTGACACTAGCCAAGGCCAATAATTATAAAAATTTTAAGCAATATAATTTAAACAACAATGTTTTTGGAAATAAGGTAACGGAGTCGCAACATGTCTAATTGGTGAAAACACTATCTACTGAGCCTAAACTACATATGAAAATTACTCCTAAGAAACAACATCTTGAACAAGTTTATCCTTCATAAAAATCTATACCAGCAAAACAAATGCAATAAACTTTGCCTTTATAAACCCCTCCTCCAAGACAAAATGGGCCTACACACTACATTTTTAGTGACCTTGGAGAGCCTATTGATCCTATGTTTCACAGACTAACTACCACTAATCCAATTAGTTGGCCCATTCTAAAGCAATATATTGAGGGAATTATTTATCTAGATTGGTATAGACCAAATGAATTTTCAGAATATCATCGGGTTAATGGACAAAATTTACACAATTATTTGAAAATCAAACATCTCATTCAAAATATATTGGAAAATATGGACATTAATGTAATGTACCTAGATAGGGCAATAAGTAGTAGAAATAGTAGCATGTAATAGTAATGCATTAGATAAATAATGCCACATGCATTAGAATAAGGAGATGGGTAGGTAATAAATAGTATAAATAAAGTTGAAGGTGATGTTGTAGGGCATCAAAGAGTTATTTGTAATTGAGCCTGGCTCAAAGGAGGTAGCCCCATCAAAATGGCCTATGATTCATAGTCATTCCTTCCATAAAATGAATTAATGTTATAATTTGAGTGTCTCAAATTAATATATGAGTTGATTTGGTTATTTAATAATTATAAGAGTAATAGGCCTCTAACAATGGTATCATAGAACTTTCCTGGGAAAATGTTTTTCCATTCCAATAAATTTTGAGTTCTCCACCTTGAGAGATAGTTTGCAATAATTTATAGTATTATATTATAGTCTTAGTCATTTAGTATTTTGGGTATAAAAACATCTATATTTTCATTGGGTCATGTGTAAATTTTTAGATCTATGTATTCTAATACCTACATCATCGTATTCCAAGATCTGTGCATTACATCTAATATCCTTGTGCAAGGGTTTCCACCATGGTTTGTGTGTCTTTGGAAGTGTTGTATCTACCTTGTTCACCTAGTTTTATGTGATTAGGCCTAGATCTAGTTTTACAAGGACTTTCTATAGTCTCTGGTCTGAATGCTCATGTAGACCACCTCTATTCCTTGCTTGACAGATCATATTGTGCTTTACTTTTAACTTGGCCATTTTTTTATTTCGATATAATTTGGCTATGGATTTAATATTCTCTACATTAACATCTTGACTTAACCATGTGTGATCTTATACATCCAATCATAATCTGAGTATTTATCAAAAAAAATTCCATGACATAATAAAAACTAACAACAACAACAAAGGCTAGAACAAGAGCAACAAAAGTATCAATGACTAAGACAATAATAATATTACTCAACATAAACCAAATGGAAATAACTAATGATAAAATGATGTGAACAACCAACATACTTACCATGTAGTTGCACATGACTATAATAATGTTGTAGGTCATATTGACGGAGGTCCTATTTCCACCATCTCCATTAATCCAAGACCAATTGTCAATCAAGCAAGACTATTGCTAATGAATCCCAACCAACCAACCTATGTTGGTGATACTTAATTTACCTTAGACAACATATAGTTGTACCAAAAAGTAAAGGTTACTAAATTTCAATCTTATAATTATAATTTTTCATTGACCCATGACCACATCCAAGTACATTAGCAACTGAGATCTATCCTATCTAGTCTGTCTCGACCATCATTTACTATTAAAAATGGTATTGTATCTAATCTTGATTGTGAAATCTTAACTCAATGGTTGAATATTACCATCCTGGACCACACCCATTTATCTCCACACCCATCTATCCCATTGTTTTGGCTAAGAATAAGCCATTTTCCACTATGCAAGTTAAGACATTTGATATTGTGGAACAACTATAGAAAATGCCTACACAAATTTTAATTTTTGATTTGTTGCATATGTCTACCATCCAAGAAAGCATCTTCAAATAGTTCATTGGCTAGTCCTAAGTTCCTAATGACATAAGCCAAGAGAAATTCTAATATTTGGTTGGACATTTAGCTGCAGGCCATTAGTTAATGTTCAACCAAAGTGATAAGTCATCCGTTGGGCCTCTATATAAAAATTTATTGTACATCAAAGTTATCATCATATGCCACAAAGTGAAGCATGTCATCATATACAATTGATCGAGCCTAAATATTTTATTTTTAGAGATCATCAAACATATTAGATACAAAATAATTGATCTCCATCGAGAAAATATCACTATCAAATACTATGACAATGAAGAGTGAGAATCAAAAGGCATTATCATATTTCCAATTATCATTGGGACCCTGACCCATGATACACTATTCCATGTTTTATAACTTGATTTTTCATATAATTTGATTTTGGGGAAACCTTGGATACATGAGATTCATTTGATTCCCTCAACATTGTAACACTGTATCAAGTTCTCTCATTTTGGTATAGAGGTCACCAATCATAGAGATTTGTATCCCTATGAGCATTTTCAATATTTGGAGGCTGAGTATGAAATCTATAACTACCATTTTGGCTTGAATCTAGTTCCCATGAAGGATAAGGGGAAATAAATACTTGTTAATTTACTAGAGACCAATTGCATTGACCCATTCACCTTGATTCATCTTCCAACATGTTTCCCCCTAAAATTTCCAATCATTTTGATATTATATCCAATAACCCAGGTGAATATTTGACCCATGATACATTCCACATTTCCAAGCTTCTACATAACCCTAAGTCCTATGGAGGATCTAAATCCAAACCACATTGCATAGGATGGTAATGAAAGGGAAAAAAAAATTTCATAGTCTAGTACCTATCATTTTCACAATGGCCACTAGCCAAAAATAGGACCCTCTCATAGTTAAATAAGTGTGGTTGTATAATGACAAAGTATTCAATTTTAATAAAATTCTAAGTATCTTATTCCTAATAGGATCATGAAGAAGCATGCCTATGAAGGAGGAGGGCTTAGGATAAATTAGTATGACACACTTGAACCAATATCTACCACTCAATATAAAGGAACATATGGTGTCATATTTAAACTACTTGGGGGTAAACCCACATATCTTATTCATGTTCCAATGACTATGACTAGTGATGATGATGTTGACAGTGAAGTAGAGTTTAATTATAGCCCTTACAAAGACCTAGCCAATACTAATTTATTTGACACTCATACCATTTGTACCCTTCAACTAGTTATTCACCATAATATAATTCCTCTATATCACCCTCATATTATATCTTAGGACCAACCAGAATCCATAGTGCCTATAGATTAGTTTAAAAATGATGAGGCCTTCTACAATTTGCTAGGCCTGAGAGATAATGTTCTTTTGGGAGACCACAAACAAGGGATTTCAATCACACTAAATCTTGCACCCTATTTTTGAGAATGGGTGAACACCCATAGGCACAAAAATTTGAATAAAACATTGAGGTCCCAAAGTGAAAACCTCTTTGAGGAACTTTTGGACCAGGGAAAAAGTAAATAGAAAGGCTAGTCTAGTGGTGTAAACTAGTTTTAGGTGGCCTTAGATGGGGGTGTTCAACCCTACTCAAATATATCTCAAGAAACCAACAATGATGAAATTTCCTATGGGTTCAAGTTCAGCTCAGAGGAAAAACATGCCTTAAACTAAAACATTCAAGAGTTTTTTATAGTGTTTGTCACATGGCCATATTTCCCATTTAGATATTCCTACTCCTCTTTCCTAAGAAAATTTAAAGAGCCAGACCAAATAGAGGACTCTTTCATTATATTCTAATTTAAATATTTTCCAACCATTCTAGGAGATGGCTCAAATATTCTTATGGAAGACACTACAGAAGTCAACATCAGGACTCCAGATGACCCAAAATGGATCAAATTAGGTTCATACACCACTGACGAAGAATGTGACATCTTTATATCCCTTTTAATGGAATTTGTTGATATATTTCATTGGGCCTATTTTTGACATGCTAATTTTGGACCCCACCTTACTCATACACCATATTATTGTACATCCTAATGCCAAACCTATGAAACAAAAGTTTCACAATATGCATCCTCACATTATTATATTATTGAAGAAAGAGTTGGAAAAAGTATTGGAAGTGAGATGTATTTGACCAATCAAATATTCAGGGTATTATGCCAAGACATTAATAAGATAGAAGTAATCAAAATCTATACTAATTTTAGAGACATATACAAAGCCTAACCCATGGATGAACATCCTCTACCAAACATTGAAATGATTGTTGACTCCATAGTCAGTATGAAATTCTTTCATTGATGGATGGATTCTAAAGGTACAACTACATGTAGATTACACTATAAGACCAACATAAAACATCATTCACTACTCCATAGGGAATGTTTTGTTTTCAGGGTATGCCAATTGGTCTCAGTAATGTTGTGGCCACATACCAAAGAGCCATGACCATCATATTTAATAATATGATGCATGACATTGTTAAAGACTACATTGATGACATACTAGGTATATCCAAGACTAGGGTCAATTATCTAGAAAGACTACGATGAATAATTGAGAGATTAAATGAATACAGGGTTAGATTCAATCCTAGGAAGTGTGTTTTTGAAGTTGCTTTAGGAAAATAAATTGGCTTCATTATGTCTTTCCAAGGCATTGAAGTCTATCCAACCAAAGACCAAAACATTACTAAGATGCCACCACCAACCAATTTGAAACAACTTTGTAGTTTGTAGGGTAAGATATAATCTATCAAATGATTCATATCTCAGTTGGCTAACAAATTCCATCCATTTACACACAAGTTGAAAATGGGTGTCATGTTTAATTGGGATGACCAATGCCATAAATATTTTCATTGTTTAAAGGATTATCTTATAAATCTACATATTTTGTTTCCACCAATGCTAATAACGCTATTCTTACTATACCTATCAACCATAGACAAATCCACTGGGGAAATTATATCTTAGCATGATGATAATGGAAAAGAACATGCCATGTCCTATTTAAGTCATACAATGGTTTTTTATGAACACAATTATACACCGATTGAAAAAGAATGTTTAGCTATGGTATTTTTAGCCAAGAAACTATAGAATTATATGTTCAAAAATAAGACCATGGTTATCTCCAAAGTATATTTATTTAAGTATATACCATCCAAAATAGATTTATATGGATGTTTCCAAATAGATCATGCTTTTGAGTGAGTTTGATATATAATATATCAACCAAAAATCCTTCAAGGGATAAGTTCTTGTAGATCAACTTGCCAAAGCTATACTTGAAGATATAAAACCACTAACATTATAATACCAAGACAATTACATTATGACCATCATTGAAACACCTCTTGAGGAGAAAATTTGGTAGCTATATTTGATGGATAATTCATGACACATGGATTAAGGGTAGGCCTAATATTTACTATACCATAGAGGGATATTATCCTTAAATAATTCTGTATTAGATTTCCTTATACTAAAAACATGGCCACATATGAATAAATCATTACAAGACCTCATTAGGTAGTACAATGGAATCTTCAATATCTAAATTTTTATGGTGATTCTTAGTTAATCATCAGTTAGGTTACAGACCATTTTCAAACCAATGATGACAAGATGCTACAATATAAGGCCATGGTTGACTCTTAAATATAATATTATCAATGTACAATTTGAACACATACCAAGGGCTAATAATAGAATAATAGATACCATGGCCATCATTGGATCTTTGATTCGTCATACAGATACGGGAAAAGAATATCAATTCCTCATTGAAAATCTTATACCTCTAGCTCATAAACCTTTAATCATCATAATGATCTATGATATTGTTGGTCCCATATCTTTGTGGTATTTATACCTTTATTCTTATCTTCATAACCACATTATTCTACCCAACGTATCATAAAAATAATATAAGGACTTTATCCACCAAGCCTCATGATATAACCTACTTGGACCAACCCTTTACCATCATAACTTTTATGGAACTTTGCTTCGTTCTTTAGATTTGGTGAAATCTACATTAACATTATGAGAAGTTCATTAAGGAGTATGTGAAGCCCACACAAGTGGGGGATTCTTAGCCAAATATATCATATATACTATTTATTAGTGGCCAATAATGGTTGTTGATGCAACTGCATACATTAAAAGGTGTGAAAAATGTCAGATAAATGTCAATCTAATTCATGACCCAACCAAGACCCTAAAACAAATTCTTACACCATGGTTGTTTTCCACATTGGGCCTCAATATCATTGGGAAGATAAACCATACATCATTTAATGGCCATAAGCACATCTTAACCTCTACCAAATATTTCACGAAGTTGGTTGAAGTTATACCCCTCACTTATGTGAATGGAAAGAAAATTTCCAAATTTATATTTAACCATCTCTTTTGCCATTACAATATTCCATCTAAATTATATTTGATAATGGTTTATACTTCAAGAACAAAGATGTTAAATCACTATGTGATAAGTAAAAAGTCAATCAACATTTTTCTATGGCATATTATTCACCAGGTAATGGCCAAGCAGAAGCATCCGAAAAAACCATTACCAACATCCTTAAAAAAATCATCAATGATGACAATCGTAACTGGGATGTCCAAATATTTTATTCCCTATGGCTATACCATACACTCACAAGATCCACTCTATATGCATTTTTCTATGGAATTGAGGCCATTCTTCCCATTGATGTTGAGTTACATTAATTACACATATATTTGAAGCATGTCCTAGATGATGATGACTATCGAGTAGCTCACTTGTAAGAACTAGAGTTAATTAATGAGAAATGCATGGTTACATTCAATAACCTTCAAAAATATCATAAATGACTCTATGGTCACTATAATTGGTGGGTCATACACAAAAAAAATAACTTGGTGATCTTGTTCTCAAAGAAAACCAATAAAATACAATGATTCAGAAGAAATATAAGGGTGGGTTCAAACCAACTACATAGGCCCCTTCACCATTTTTGTAGACTATGGATTTGGTGCATACAAGATTATTACACCAGATGCGAATGAACCATATGAGCTGATGAATATTATAAACCTCAAGTGTTATTTTTATTGAGAGAGACTTGGATGTATTATCTATGAGGCCCATTTTAATTGTGCCAAAATATTAGAATTCTTCTTTGTACCATTATGTTTTATCATATACCATTATATCATAGATCTCCTATAAATCAAGTTGTTTTCACCATCCAACCCAATCCCTTTGACCTTGGTTTCAATCAATTGGTTCCACTTCCACTTTCAACACAAGGATTAAGATCTAGTTCAATAGTCAATTCAACATTCTGGACAAAGCCCATATTTTGGAGCACTATGATAGTGGTTTAGAAGTTTCATCCTTCATTTCTTATTCTATTTTATAGTAAGTGGGCTTGATTATAATGGACTTTGGGAAAATCAATGTCTTACCATCATGATACTAATTATAACTACCTATGGGAAAATTCATATGATTGATCTGTGTCATTATTTTCTAATTATAACCTCCTATGGGCAAATTAGGAATAATAAATGTTAATCATATCTTTACATACCACCTTGCTATGCCTATGTTGTACTATGTCATTTGATTACTTTGCCTTTTTTTATAAATTTTATGTTACACTAGTCAGATTCCTTTTCTATAAGGTAGAACTACAGTGACTTAAGGTCCAATCTTGAGAGTACATAGGTAAAACTCAACTCACATTGAGGTCAGATTAGTCACCCATTTTCCACACTCTCACCATTTTTAAATCATTTTTAATTTGAACACTTTCTCTATTTTTTGATCTTCGACCATTTAGCTTATTTTCATTTTTTACTGAGTTGAGATACTTCAAAAAATTTAAAAACATTTGAAAAAAAGACCTAAAATATACAAAAACAATCCTAAACATTGACCACTTCTTTACCTTAAGTATTTTAATAACCCTAGCTATATCATAAGAAACCCCTTGTCATTTAGTTTCCCCATCCTTACTAGCTTCGCATCCCATGCTCTCACCATTTTATGAGATCATTCCCATTATTTATCTCTAATATAATTTTGTTTTCCTAGATCATCATTTTATTCTATCCCATTTCTTGGGAGAACTATATTTGGCTTGAATTTTTTGTTGGTCATGCATCCACAGAACTATATAGGTGCAACCACTTGCCTAGTGTATCTAGAGACAGATCGGCTACCCCCTTCCTTTTCTTCTATTCCCCCATTTTTATTTGTTTGTTTCTTGTCTCATATAGTATAGGGGAAATGATCATGGTCATTTTATTTATCTTAACATTATGATTAACCCTTATTTGTGTTTTTTCATGATTTTTCACTTTAAAATGTTATTTTTCACTTTTTGTTTGTTTGCCTATTTATTTGCTTTCTTGTTGTGTCTTGATTTAGTTTACATGTGTTCATTGGGTTCCTCATTGTGAATTATTCTTAAATCCATCCATATTAATTCACCAACATTTTTATCATGTTTTTAATCATTTGTACATTATTTTTGATTAAGTATTAGATCGTGTGTTATTCATTATGCATATTTTGACTAAGTTATTATGGTGTTCTATTAGGATGCATAACATCACATGTAACATCAAAAATTACCTCAGGAAGTCTTACAAGAAATGTGGTCATAATATCTCTTTGGCACCTAAAAAATTATTGATCTACGATCCCATCATATCATCTACAAAGTAATTAAAACATGAAATATATTTAATCCCTTTTTAGTTTAGATGAATGTCTCCCTACTTGTAAGTTGCCAAAATTCATATTTTTCCTCTACATTGGATTAGTTTTCATCTATGACTATGAATTCAATATATCAACCTCATTATCTATTTTAACATAATTGGTGTTGACCAAATTTTGGCTCTTCAATCCAAAATTGGGCACCCCTATTTGAAAACATAGCTACCTAAGTCTATACCTTTGGCTAGGTCTAGTATGTAGGTTTCATTTTTAAGAAGGGATTTATACAAAGTCCACAACAAATGTTCAAGTTCAATTATTTCAAATTTTTTATTTTTTTATTTTGATAAGCCTTTGCATAGTAATCCTTTCATGTCTTTTATTTTTTACTAAGTGTTATTTCTTTTGGACTTTTCATTCAGCTAAGAGCTAAATTCTTTCAAACAATTTGTCTGAGATAGATTTCCTAAAGATGAAGACTAATTCCTTTAGGAAAATTGTCGACGCAATTTACCTAAAGGTCCTTTTAAGGCTAAGGTATCATTTAAAACTTTTTTGAAGGGCACTTTAACTTTTTTGAAAGTGGAACTTTCAAAAAAGCCTAAAAGAATGGGAGCAAAACACAAGTCTCCAAGGAATTATTCAAGTGCAAAAGTTTTGAAAGTCATCTTCAACTTTCCTAAGGTATATTTCAAACTGATGGATGGTATTTTATAGATTTTCAAAGAACCATTTCTTTCAGTTAAAGGACCATTTCTTTTAGCTGAAGGGCAAACAGACAAAAGTCTAAAGGGCCAAACGCAATGTCAGAAGGAATTCTTTTGAAAAGATTACCTAAGAAATTCTTTCAAAAAACATGTTTGCATCAAAAAGAGGTCACATCCTAATTATTTTGGACATTTCAATTGATATAAAGGAAACAAAATGCATGAAATATTATCCAAGAAAATTGTCTAGAAGAATTGCCAAGAAAAAGCCCGAATGAATTATTTTAGGGAAAGCGCTGAAACAAATTGACCATGGGAAAAGTGTCTGAGGAATGAATTCTTTTAGAAGTCTGAAGGAAATCAGAATTTTGAGGGAAACAAAAATTTTGAATAAAATACCTGAAGGATGATGGCCCATAAAAAGTCAATTTAAAACTATGGAAACTAGCCATAGGTGTCAAAAGGATCAAAGGGAACCTGAAGGTGAATATAGAGGTAACAAATGAAAAAATTTCCCAAAGATATTTTTCAATTGTAATTGATTCAGTTGTAATTGATTTATTTGGTGTAATTGTAACTTATTTAATTGTAACTAATTCATTTGGTGACATGACATATCTCACCCACCTCTCTCCCACATGCAACTGTAAATTATTCTCTCATATAAACACTTGTCCTAGTGACCCTTGGACTCCTTTTTCTTGACCTCCCTTCCAAAGGCTATATATATGCATTCTTTTGGCTTGTTTAGCAACCTCCACTGGTTATTGGGAAAACTCTAGCCAGATTGGTATTTGAAGGAATCTTGAATAAATATTCAAGTGTTTTTTCCACTCATATGATATAATATTGAGTAATGGCTTGAATGTTGTTGGTCAAGTCTAGTGAAAGATTGTCTTTTCTAGCTTGTACTCTTGATGGTCTACCAACTTACAGAAAGGATATTGTTGTTGGTCTTTGCTAATATTATTTTCTAAGTGTAGATATATCCTAGAAGTGGTCTGTGATTTTATTCCTCTTTGTAATTATTCATTCCCTTCCCAATAATCATATACCTTATTGAATATATCATATGAAACATTAATGTAGTAATGAATCCTGAGTTGTGAGTCTTGTTTGAGAAATACTTATTTGTCTTTAAGTAGTGGTTTCGGTCAATTGGTAGGACATTATACATTGATGCATCACCACTTGGTTTCTTAGTTATTTTCCTTAACCCTTTTCATACACAATTGATAGGTTAGAGAGAGCTTTACAAGTTCATCAATGGGAGCTATCCCCTTATCTAGATAATCATCTCAATGAAATTGTCACCCATAACAAGAGAGATGTTTTCATTATGTCACTTGGATGAGGAGAGTTAAGAATGTCCTCAAGGGTGTGAATCCAAGTGACAACATTTTTTGGAACGCCTAGTGGGACAATTTATCTAAGGAGTTAAAGAATTATTGATGTGTTCTTCAACCAATTAGCCTTTTAGAGGAATTTCAATCAACACCAATTGTGACTCCACATCAAATCAGCTTGTCAAGCAACCCTAGTGCATTAAAAAATCATATTTCATATGTATAATTCTATTAATGAGTAGTATCAACCTTATTTCCCTTAATATTATTTTGATAAAGCTCATGTTGTTCATGGAATCACCTTAAGCAGCTCTCCTAATTGTCCTTCTCCTAGTTAATCCAAGAGTGTTAGAGAGATAATGTTGGAGATATATACGTTGAATGAGAAAAATAGATATCAAAAAGAGATAATGTACAAAAGGAGTGTTTATTTAGACAAGCTCAAGCCATAAAATCAATGAAGGAGAAACTAGTAAGATGGAAGAGTCAACCCAGTCAAGGGAATCAACCTTATCCTATTCAAAATAAACCATCCTCTTGTACATCAAATTCTTTCTATCAAATATCACTTGCTCACCAAAAGAAAATTAATCAACTTTCTAACCCATCTAATGCATTAAATACTCTTGTTGTTAATCCTTTGCTCCTAGTAATCCAACACCAAAGGACATTAGAACAACTTTCTATAGAAACTAACTATTTCAATTACATAGATTGTGAGCCCTCTTTTGAAAGAAGTCAACCTATTTCCTTTTGAGAACAACACATCCATCCTCAATAAACTCTTCTTATGCATGTCCAAACTCTTCCTCGTCTCCCTTAACCTCCTCAAGTCCTTCAACATGATGTCAAGATTCCAAGTTGGAGAAATGTCTATCATAAACCAACTCAAGACCTTGAGAAAGATGAAGCTACTTCATATCATGAATAAGAGAGTTTCAATCCTAAGATCATTATTTGGAATGAAATAGTGGAATCATGGGGTAAGAAGGAAGAGAAGAGTATAATTTAAGAGTGTGAAGTGGAAAATGAATCTAGTCCTCCTCAAGTCCAACCCACCCTTCCTTGAGAAACCTCTTATTTTCCATGTCAAAATTCTCATGCTCCTCATCATGATGATGAATATGATCTCTAAAAAACACTATTTTTAGAGAATCTAGCCAAGCAGATTGAAGAATTAAAGCAAAGAATGAGGTTGCTTAGTCAAGGTGTGATGGAAGGTTTAGACCCAGTAGATGATCCTATGTCTAAAAACACCCCATATACATGCCTTAAAGAGAGTTATCAAGATACATCTGATGTGGATGAAGTGCTGGTCAAGTATAAGGAAGAGAATCAATTGATTTTATCTGAAGGTTTACTTCCTCTTCCTCATGAGTTTCTAAAAGAACACCACACTTCTCATTCCTAATCAGATTTGAGCTCACTAGTGCTTGTCTCTTTAAAAAGTCCATTCCTAAGTCCTCTCCTTCATCCTAAACTCCATTTTCACTTCCTTCACCTTCCATTACCTTCCATACTCTAACTCCTACATTTCAAACTTATGAACCTATCCATTCACCCTTCACTTCACTCCCTTCTAAAGAGGAACCTATTGTGAGGAAGGCAAGTGAGCAAGATAAAATGCATTTTTGGGATGATAAGGAGGATATTATGAGTGATGATGAAGGTGAAATCATTATAGGTTCTCCCCATGAGCATCATCATGGTGATCATCATCATGAACATGAGCTGGAAGGCATTATCAGAAATGAATAATGTAGTCATTCATATTTTAGGACATGGTTGTTCTAGGAGGTTTTCATGAGAATAAGGTCAAAGAAGTGACTCTTCAAGGTGGAATGATTCAAGGAGAGGACATAGGTCACACATACATGCAAATATTTTATCAATATGAAGACAATGATGGATGGAGAATGTAAGTATGGTGAGCTCTCTATCCATTTATTTGATGAACCTTCTTGTTGCTTTGATGAAGATAATGACTAGGCCATGGGACTTGATTTAAATGAGGTTTAAGAGCATGTTGTCAAGTAGCTAAAGACTCTTTTTTGTGAACAAGAAGGAAAGGGATCATATTGGTTTGATAGAAGCATTGAGGAAGGATTTCTTGAGCAATAAAATAATGATTTTTGGGATCAACTATAAATTTTTTGTCTCAGCTCAAACATCACAACAACTACCCTTCCTCAAGAGAGTCATGATCTAATATGAGATCAATTTGACCAGATTCTCAAAAGAATAGAAAATAATGAGTTGGTCCATGATACATATTAAGAGGGCCATGAGCCAAATGAACCCTATGATGATGAGATAACAACCATTGATCCATTGATGGACTACACTAGCATGAAGAACCAACATGAGACATGTCTCAAAGAGAATAATGGGTACATGAAGGTTGAGGACATGTTTGAATCTGATACATTGGAATACATTCCAATCAAATTGGAAAAAAAGAAAGGTGAGTCAACAAGTTATCACTTTAACATACTACGTGGTTACTGCCATGAAGTTTCTTGTCATGAAAGAGACCTAAGAAGCTTCACCTTTGATCTAGGAGGAGAAACATATCACGTTAGATGTACATATTAGTTATCTTTTAGTTGTGTCTTGTTTTTCCCCTGAGTGCTTATGCACATGTGTGTGTCAGGTGAGTTTGCTTGCTTGTTGTGTGTGTCCTTTACCTTTGTGTGGTTGAGGTAGCAACTAGTTGTCTTATTGATCAAGGTTTTGAGTCATGGTGAAGGTTTCTTGTTTATTTTAGTCCATTACGTTTATCCATGCCGAATGGACTAATTAGGATATTGGTCTGATCAGTATAGTAGGAATAATACCCCTATGAGTCACTAATTTGTTTACTAAATTTTGGCCCTTCATGCCAAAATTGGGCACCCCTATTTGAAAACTTGGCCACCTAAGTCTATACATTTTGGCTAGGTCAAGTATGTAGGTTTCATTTGGAAGATGTGTTCTATACAAATCTTGCAACAAATGTACAAATCCAATTCTTTTAGAAAGTTTTTTTTTGGTCTTTTTCTAAGCCTTTACATAGTAATCCTTTTGAGTCTTTTGTTTTTGACGAAGTATTATTTCCTTCAGACTTTTCATTTAGTCAAGTGTTGAATTACTTTAGACAATTTATCCAAGATATATTTCTCAAATATGAAGACTAATTACTTTGGGAAAATCATCCATACAGTTTCCCTATAAGACCTTTTAGGCTAAGGGATAATCTACAACTTTTCCAAAGGGAACTTCAACTTTTTTGAAAGGGGCACTTTCAAAAAATATTAAAAGAATGGGAATGGAACACAAGTCTTGAAGGAATTATTCAAGTGAAGAAGTTCTGAAAGTCATATTCAAATTTCCAAAGGAACATTTTAATGTGCTAGAAGGTCATTTACAGATTGCCGAAGAACCATTTATTTTGGCTAAAGGACCATTTCTTTCAGTCAAAGGGAAAAAAGATAAAAGTATGAAGGGCCAAACAAAAAGTTTAGAGGCATTTTTTTGGAAAGATAATCTGAGGAATTATTTGAGAAAACTTTCCTACATCGAAAAGAGGTCAAAGCTCAATTCTTTTAGACATTTCCTCTGATACAAAGGAAACAAAAGGCCCAAAAAATTATTTGGGAAAATTGTGTATAGGAATTTCTAAGAAAAATCTTGAATGCATTCTTTTAGGAAAAAAGATGAGATAAAAAGTCTGAAGGAGAAAATTTCCAAAACAAAGTGACCACGGGAAAAGTGTCCGAGGAATGAATTCTTTCAGGAGAAGTTGGAGGAAAATGAGAAGTCCGAGGGAAATAAAAGTCCAAATAAAATACCTAAAGGATGATGGCCCCCCAAAAGTCAACTTCAAACTGTGGAAAATAACCATTGGTGTCAAAGGCTTGGTGGGAAACTAAAGGTGAATATAAAGGTAAAAAATGGTAAAATTTCTCAAATATTTGGTTTAATTGTAATTGATTAAATTGTAACTAATTTATTTGGTGAAATTGTAACTTATTCAATTGTAAATGATTCATTTGGTGACATGAAATAGCTTTCCCACCTCTCTCCCACATGCAAATGTAATTGACTCTCTCATATAGACATATGTATAAGTGACCCTTAGAATCCCTTTCCTTGAACTCCCTCTGAAAGACTATATATATATATATATATATATGTATTCTTTTGGCTTGTTTAGTAGCCTCTACTAGTTATTGGGAAAACTCTGGCCACATTTGTACTTGAAGCACTCTTTAAGAAATATGCAATTTTTGTTGCCACTCATATTCTATAATATTAAGTAATGAATTGAATGTTGTTAGTCTAGTCTAGTCAAATATTATCTTTTCTATCTTTTACTCTTGATGGTCTACCAATTTGTAGAAAGGAGATTGTTGTAGGTCTTTACTAGTATGCTTTTCCAAGTGTAGAGATATCCTAGAAGTGGTCCACAATTGTATCCCTCTTTGGAATCATTCATTCCCTTACCAATAATCATATAACTTATTGCATCTAGCATACGAAACATTGATGTAGTAGTTAATCCTTAGTTGTGAGTCTTGTGTGAGAAACACCTTGATTATCTTTTAGTAGTGGTTTCAGTCAATTGGGAAGAAATTATAGATTAGTACATTACTGCTTGGTTTCTTAGTTGCTTTTCTTAACCCTTTTCATACGCAATATATAGGTTAGAGAGAGATTTAAATGTGCATCAGGGATAGCTATCCCCTTATCTAGAGATTCATCTCAGTGAAATTTGTAGAGTAAATTTTACTCTATGTCATTTTTAAAATTTTCAATCACGCACTGCAATTTCAGTTGCTACATACCTTGGTCATGGCAGCAGAATTTTGGTGCAGGGAGTGGGTTCATTTTTTCCTAAGTGTCAAAATGTAGCGGAAGCTGCCAAGTGTCACTCTCTGAGCATGGGTCCTTTTTTCCCTTTTCTATTTCTTTCATTTCATTTTTGCCTAAGTATTGAATTTGGGTGGAAGTCCCCAAGTGTCACTTTTTCAAACACGGATCTGACCAGCTAGCATCTTCTGAGCCCCTTTTTGTAACTTTCAAGAAGGCCACAGAATGTGCCATGTATCCAGTAGTAGCTAAGCGAAATGTGCCACTTGTCAGCATCTGTGTCTCATATCGGCAACTATATTTTATTCTATTTTTTTGGAAAAGGCTTTCAATAGAATAAGTAGTAGGATTAGGTGGAAAGTGCCAGGTGATAGTCATGGAAGGCCCTGAACTACCTTTTGAAAAGAAAGTGGAGGTCACCACGTGTCAACTTTTGAGAGACTTTATTTCAATGCCTGGGTTCAATACTTTGGTTCAATGCAGAAAGACATCATTTTATTTTGCTTAAGTGCCATAAAGCAGTGGATGCTGCTTAGTATCACTCTTTGAGCCCCTGCTTACTCCATCCCTAGAAATAGTGGAAGGTGCCACATACAGCTAGTAGGAGAAGCAAAAGATGCCACGTATCTTTCCAGGAGCAGTGGAGGTCACCACGTGTCAACTTCTGAGAGACCATCTTTGAGCCTCATTGCCAAATAAAGATTGTAGTGGGTCCTAGATGTTATTTCAAAGGACTGTGGAAGTGCCAAGTGTCAACATGCAAAGACTACCATGTGCATCCATCTCCTCCTAAAAAGTTGCTTAGGCAAGGAGCATGGTGAGTTTTATTTTGTTAAAATTGCTAAGTATCAAAGAAGAAGATTGTGATAGGTGTTGAAGGTGGAGCATTCCTGAGAAGAATATAGAGAAAGTGGAAAATGCTGAGCGTCTTTGATGAATCAGGTGGAAGGCGATAAGTGTCATTCTCCAGTGCTTCCTAAGCAATAAAGAGAATTTTCATGGATTGACTAAGTGTCCTCTTTTATTTTAATAGAACAGAGTGTCCATCTATCTGTTACAACAAAGATGGAGGGAAACTCGACAGGAGCTATTCATGGTAGATAGGACAGTGCACCGGGTAGATTTTTGGGGCTTGCAAGCATTAAAAGGGCCATCAGTTTGTCCCCTATATGCAGAGGCAGAATAGAAAGTTGAGCGGCAAAGTAGGTGATAGAATGAGAAATTCAAGTGTAAAGGGAGGTACTAGTCATGAATTGCCATGCTGCAGTCATGGCCCTTCTTGATAAGACCAAGATACATCTAAAGCATTGAAGGTGTTATTTGTTTGTTCCTTGAGAGTAAAGAATGGAGTAGAATTGTGCGGGAAAGGGAGTGATGTAAGGAGATATCTGAGGCTATAAAAGGGAAAGAATTGTAAAATCAAGGGGGGGAACATTCTATAGTTTTAGACTTGCTAGAATTTTGACTAGTAATATCATTTGCTTTTGTCTCATTTCCTTAAGTTGTAAAGTTAATGTAACTGTGCATGTTTTTGTGCCTTTTATGTGGCTGAATGAATTAAGAAGATTGAACTCTATGCCTTGGTTGATGTTATCTTGTCATTTGCAAAGGTAGTTTATACTTTAGATTCTTTGGAGTTGGGATTAAGAATGTCATTTGCTTTTGTCTCATTTTCTTAAGTCAGAATTTTTGCATAATTGTAAGTGTTTCTGCGCCTCTTATGTGATTGAATGAATTAAGAAGATCGAACACTATGCCTTGGTTGACATTTTCTATATTTCAGCAAAAGTATCCCCTTTTATGAGCCTCTGTTTGTATTGTTTCAATCTTTTACATTGGTCATGCACTCGTCTACTCTTAAATCTAATTGAATCCTACATATAGTCTCACTTTGCTCAGGTTAGGATTAGGATTACACTCAGGTTCATCACCATAGTTAGATATAATTTCCTGCAATTGCATTTCTATTTAATTTCCTATTCCTTTTCCCCAAACATTTGATACAAAAGAAGAGACTAGCTTCTCTAAAATCTGGAAGTTGTTTCAAGTCACATTATCCCACAGCTTGAAACTTCCCTTTGTTGATTGATTAAGATCAAGCACAAATTTTTGTCATCAACAATTTTTGGCATGCTCGGTGGGACTAATATTTCAAGGAGCTAAAGAATTTTTGGTGTGTTCTTTGGCCAATTAGCCTTTGGAGGTTTTTTATCAACACCAACAATGACTTTGAGTAAAATCAACTAATCAAGTAGTCTTGGTATCATCAAGAAATCACCATTTGGTATGTATAATTCTATTACTCATAGCTATGAGTCTTATTCTCCTTCAAATATGTTTAATCAAGATCAAGTTCCTCCTGCAATCTCATCATGTAACGAGGATACATATGGTCATGAGCTATATCACTCTTATGCCCAGTCTCCCCAATATGTCACATCCCATGCTCAACCTAATCTCATTTTCACCTTCAAAAAAGCATTACTAGGATTTAAAAAATATTTATTAGAGCTTGACAATAGAAGGGGATATGGCCAAGGAATTCCTTATCATGTCATCCATTAAGTAAGGGATGCAATAGATCTGATTAAAAGTGAGTGGGATCCCATTGAAAGGGAAAATTGGCAAAGGCTTACATATGAGATGTTAGATGTGTGTGGATTGATTAGATTTCTAGAAGAGAAGCTAAGCATTCATGAGAGACAGCCTTACCAAGTCTATCAACTCGCACATTCACTACCACAAATTCCATATCAGACATATGCCACCCCTATTCATGAGCCAAATCGAACCTGTCACGGTTATTTCCCCAATAATGCCGAGGTTATGTTAGTAGCAAGGGAAGAAGAATCTAAACCCTCACTTTCCCCTCAAGTCCCTTCCACCCTCCCTCAAAAGCTTCTTGTGTTTTATCACAGCCTTCTTCTTTATCCCTTTTCAAAGAAGAATATATTTTAAAGGAAGCAGATAAGTATGCAGAGGAGTGTTCTCTATTCATGGCTAGTCAAGAAGATTGCATGACAGATGAGGAGGAAATGACCATAGGTACTCCCTTTGATGAACAAGAGGACAAGTCACAAGCTTTTGTCTTAACCTCTGATGAGGAAGAGATCATTTTTGACTTTTTTCTCACTTAATAAGAGGATATGGAGGAGCATGGACACTCCCTTGATCAAGTCATTGAGACTGGTGAAACTATCCTTCAAGAAGGCTATGAACTAACCAGATATGGAGAAGATAACTTTGAGACTCAACTGAGTATACAAAGGGAATGCCAGCTTTCAGATTAATCCTTGCAAGAGGATGAAGTCATCAAGGAGCATGATGATGCAATAGAGTTGGAATTTGAAGGAGATAAGCTGAAAGATGATGGATATCAAAATACACAGAGTGAAGAACCAACAACCAATGATTTCTTGATGATACATGACAACATAAAGGACTAGTATTAGACAGGATTTCAAGGACAAGAAGAGCTTATGGATGTCGAAAGCATGTTCGACTCAGACTCACTCGAATGTAGGTAGATCCGTGTGGCCAGCACAGAGGACATTTCATGAAAGATATACCCATTTCAATTACTTGTATGGCAACATAGGTTGGCTTGTCATAAAGAAGATGTTGGAAAGTTCATTTTTGATCCCAAAGGAAGATAAGGATGTTAAATTAATGTAGTTAGGTAGTTTCCCATTCCTACATTATTTTGTTTTCCATTATTGTTTTCCCACTTTTATTTTAAATAAGCATTTCAAATGTAGAGTTGGTGGCTTTAAAGTTTTAATTCTTTAAATTTTCCAACATTAAATGCTTCCCAAATCTTTCAAAATCTCTAAGGTACCTTGTGCCACAACTAGCATAGCGTGTCCACTTCAATGTTTCTAGAAGATTGAGTAGGATATGCTAATGGTCATCTAAATGTTAATGCTATTTGGGACTTGATAGGTCCATAAATATCCCTTAGAAAGTTTCAAAGTTTAAAAACTGTCAAGCATTCCTGCACCTGTGAAAATAACTTGCTCATTGCGATTATTAGTGCCTAGTAATGTTTGTTTCAGCAAGCATGTTTCTATCTTGCACAAGGCTCATATACCAGGTATCATACAAGAGATATAGAGATGGCGGGAACATCATATTCACAATAAGGAATAGGGACACCTAGATATCTTGATAGGTTACTGGCTAGTAAATCATATGTTGCAGCTCCTATGCAACCATCAAGAAGCTATCTGAGAACCAAAATCTTGGGAGTCGATCAAGCTAGTGACCCATCAAAGGTAAAGGATTATACAAATGGAATCGTGGACCCGATCTTGCAAAGATCCAATAGCAAGAACCTTAGAGAAGGGGCACACCAAAGGTGTCTTCAAAGAGCCAGAGCAAGGCAATATGAGACATTGAAAATGAGGATATGGACCTCACAACTGGCTCAATTCATTATCCTAGCTGTGCACCCATGCCTTGATTTGATTTAATTATGCATGGACTTGCTCCATGCACAATCTTACACCATTCAACAAGGCCCCTTCATGCTGCAGGTCACCCCACAGGCTATCAGGATCATGCTAGCCATGCATTATGACAATACCGCCACATTCCCCACTATTGATAGAATGCAAAGGACATGGGTGAATGTCAACACTCAGACAAGGTTTTTAAGGTCTGAGTTACAAATGGCCAATGGTGATTCAATAGTACCCATGCTCCCTACATCAAGAACTCTGTTCGCACTGGCTAGCCAAGACGCACTGTCAATGATGGCTCTCATCTTTGGCATGAAGGATGACATGGCAATATATGCAAAGCAAATGGCCATCCTTTTTAGGCTGAAGATGGTTGACAAGATGCAAAAATATTGACTTTACTTCTCGAAACACATCACCTTTTCAATAGTGGAGCAGTTAACCCAGTTTAGGTCAAAAGAGGTATTTAGGTATTCCTCCTTTTTGTTCCATCTCATACTGCATCAGAACCCTGACCTTTTCACCCGATATATGAATTCGAACCTGTATGACCCAGCTTTCGACCCCTAAAGGACCATTCCTATGTCTGCATGGACACATGTTTTATCAGGAATTAGTGACCCATATGATTTTTTGGAACTATTCGGTACCCATGTTCTTCATTGCCTTAGCCCTGATCCTATCATAAACAATTTATTTCCAAGTGTTACAAATCTCCTGGTCAGTTGTCCAATCCCGTGTGACTTCTATTTTGGGTCCCATCACATGATCACAAGCGTCCATGGATTTTGTGGGGAACCAGTGTTGCTACCACAGACCTTAACTCTTAGGTTGGCATTCTTGGAAGTCAATAGGTACGTGTCAATGGTTGACAATGAGTATAGCTCTAGAAAGAAGAAGAGAAAAATGTACAATCTCCCGTGGATGGCAAGCAACATAAGCTTGGAAGCCAGAGATGTTGAGACCATGTTGCTGAGGAAGCTGGCCTTTCTAGGGTTCCTGTTAGTCGAAGACAAATGGGTTTATGACCTAGCCGATTACATAGCTTCTGTGGTAAGGATAAATAGGTTTAGGGCCAAGATTGCACATGAAGGCTGCCCTTTCTGAGAGACTAGAAAAAGACCCACAGAAGATGCTCCTAGTCTCTATGTTGAACTGACAGATTTGCCCCTGCCACAGAATAGGCCATGGGAAACGTTCTATGATAAACAGAGGGATTATGATCCCAAAGTCAGGATGACTTTTGGTTTGAGAAGGATGTTGAAAAACAAAGGTTTGGATGCAGAGAAGATTGAGGCCTATTGGAAATATAGGTAGGAAATTTCCCAAACCACCCATGCTTTCAGAGTCATAGATTCAGATGAAAGATGGAAAGAACTCTTGGATGAGTGGCATCCCTTCCCTGCATCTACCCCAAAAGCAAGCCAATTATTGACACTCGAGATAGAGCAAGGAGCTAGAGTGGGACCAAGCCAGCAACCATAGGCCTTAGAGCAAGCTGTAACTACCATAGAACAACAAAGGAGCGTGGTGTCATCACCACTATAGGCTTCCCCATCATCGAAAGTGATTGAAATCCCTAGTTCTCCACATGCACCACCAGCACCAGTAGAGGCAGAAGGGAAGCAAATGCAGCTAGAGTCAGAGATGCCCTAGAAGAGAAAGAGGGTACAACTTCATCTAGATTTAGAGGAGGAAGAGGAGCCTTCACAGTTCCAAGTGCAACTTCCCCTTAGGTAAGTATTACTCCTCCTCCTCCTCCCTCTCAGTTTGTTTCTTACCCTAACGGTATGATGTCTCCACCCATCCAAATGACACCTCCTATCACCTTTGCCATCCCCCTTTCACAATTCACCCCATCATTAGCATCTCAAGCCCTAACATTACCCCATTTCTCCCCCTCTATTCCCAGAAAGGTGCCCCTTCAGCTCACCCCTAGCCAACCAATGGCTATCCAATATGGCCTACCACAAGGATATCCTTTCGCATGGGGACATATTACATCCCTTTCCACCTTCCAGATGCAGGCTAATGCTGCAAGGAAGGCAAGATAAGCCTGGTTGGAGAAAAAGAGAATTAAAGAGAATAAAGCACCAGCTGTCCCACACCTATGATCACAATTTGACCCTATTCAACAGCAGCTGACGGTGACCCATTTGTCACCCAATGTTGCCAAGCCGAGCGAGAAAATACAGTCAGAGGACTATACGATGAACGCAATGGCCATTGACATGTCCCTATTCAGGCCCCAAGATAGAGTTGAGCTGCTAACAAAATATACTTCTACAGTCATAGAAGATTATTTGAAGAAATCAAGGAGACTACAGAAGATGGAGGCTGATTTGGCCAAAGAAAAGGTAGACTATAATAGTTTAGCCAAATAAATAAATAAGAGAGATAAAGAAATAGCTAGTTTGCATAAACAGTTGAAAGATACTATTTCCCTTCAGACTTAATGAGTTGTCCAGGCCCAGAATGATTAATTGAAAATAAAGCTCACACTTGTAAAAGATGCAGCAACATCCCTTTGGTGGGAGAACACAACGTTGCAAGGAAGAGTCAAAGGACTTCAGCTGCAAGTTATCCAATCACAACAAAGGCTGCTGGAGGAACAAAACAATACTATGGATTTTCAAGCCCAGTTCCAAGAAGAACAATAGAAGACAACACAACTGACAATAGAGCTGGCTAATAGGCCAAGAGGTGTTAGAGTAATGCAGCTAGTGAAGGAGCTCTACGAGTCAGCATGGGAGAGAATCTCTTCAAAGATTATCCAGCTTAGGCCATCTCTCAACTTCCTACTCAATGCACAAAAAATATGTGAGAAGGTGGAAAATTTAGTACAGAACACTCTGGCCACAGTCTCCAACAGAGTCACAGACTCCCAAACCTTGCTGTAGAAGCTCTACAACTGAATGGATACGACATTCGTAGTTGCATGGATCCCTGACAAAATGGGCAGTGCAAAACAAGTTAATGAGGTGCTCAATTGTAATGCCACAGCTAACAATTGCAAATACCATCTCAAAGTCAAGAAAGAAGGCATCAACAAGATGAGACAACATATTGAAGATCTGGTGCAGCTAGGTCTTCTTTCTCCATTTCTAGATGATAACACAGTGCTGATGGTCGATCAAATCAAACCATCACTCCTGGCCAAATAAAGGGATCAAACAATTTTCCATGACTTGGAGGATGATTCCTCATTCTCAAAAGTTGAAGCTATTTTGATTCTTATTTCCTAGCTAGAATTCAAGCTGAAAGCTACAGTCTAATTTTTGTAAAGTTTTTTGCAAAAGGATATCATTAACCTAGATCTAGATTTCATTCAATTATAGAACAAGCAAGGGTTATCTGACCATGAATGGTCCATCTACCAGATAACACTTTTGAAGCTTTAAAATTTTGCAATTTTGACAGAGCAGGACTTAGGTTC
Organism: Torreya grandis; assembly: GCA_037957365.1. Lineage (NCBI taxonomy): Eukaryota > Viridiplantae > Streptophyta > Pinopsida > Cupressales > Taxaceae > Torreya > Torreya grandis. The sequence goes on along the minus strand of JARHVA010009232.1, from coordinate 144,197 downwards.
CTTTTTGAGTAGGCTCAAAAGCCTTGGGGGTCACCAATAACTATAGAGTAAATTTTACTCTACACCATTTTTAAAATTTTCAATCACACACTGCAATTTTGGTTCCTGCATACCTTGGTCATGGTGACATAATTTTGGAGCAGAGAGGGAGTTCATTTTTGCCTAAGTGTCGAAGTACAACAAAAGCTGCCAAGTGTCACTATCTGAGCACGAGTCCTTTTTTCCCTTTTTTGTTTCTTTTGTTTCATTTTTGCCTAAGTATTGAATTCGGGTGGAAGTCCCCAAGTGTCTCTTTTCAAAACATGAATCCAACCAGCTGGCATCTTTTGAGCCCCTTTTTTTAACTATCAAGAAGGCCGTGGAATGTGCCATGTATCTAATAGCAGCTAAGTAGAACGCACCATGTGTCAGCATCCACGTCTCATATCGGCACCCAAATTTTATTCTATTTTTTTGACAAAGACTTTCAATGGACTAAGTAATAGGATCAGGTGTAAAGTGCTAGGTGGCATTCACAGAAGGCCTTGAACTACATTTTCAAAATAAAGTGGAGGTCACCACGTGTCGACTTTTGAGAGACTTTGGTTCAACACCTGGAATTAATAGTTTGGTTTAATGTAGAAAGGTGTCATTTTATTTTGCTTAAGTGCCATAAAGTAGTGGATGTTGCCGAGTGTCACTCTCCAAGCCCCTTCTTAATCCATCTTCAGAAAAAGTGGAAGGCACCACATACTCCTAATAGGAGAAGTGGAAGATGCCCCGTATCTTCCCAAGAGCAGAGGAGGTCACCACATGTCAACTTTTGAGAGATCAGCTTCGAGCCTCATTTCCAAATAAAGATTGTAGTGGGTCCCAAATGTTATTTCAAAGGACTATGGAAATGCCAAGTGTCAACATGCAAAGACTGCCATGTGCATCCATCCCCTCTTGAAAAGTTGCTCGAGCAAGGAACGCAGTGAGTTTTGTTTTGTTAAAACTGCTAAGTATTAAAGAAGCAGATTGTAATAGGTGTCGAAGGCAGAGTGTTCTTGAGAAGAATATAGAGAAAGCAAAAAATGCCGAGTGTCTTCGATGAATCAGGTGGAAGGTGACAAGTGTCATTCTCTAGTGCTTCCTAAGCAATAAAGAGAATTTTCCTAGATTGACTAAGTGTCCTCTTCCATTTCAACATAACAGAGTGTTCGTCTATCTATTATAGCAAAGATGGAGGGAAAATCAATGGGAGTTATTCCTGGTAGATAGAACAGTGCATCGGGTAGATTTTTGGGACTTGCAAGCATTAAAAGGGCTGTCAGTTTGTCCCCTATATGCAGAGATAGAATAGACAGTTGAGCAACAAAGCAGGTTATGGAATGAGAAATTTAGGTGCAAAGGGAGGTAATAGTCATTAATCACCATGCCATAGGCATGGCCCTTCCTAATAAGACCAAGATACATCCAAAGCATTGAAGGCACCGTCTGTTTGCTCCATGAGAGTAAAGGATGGAGTAGAATTGCCCGGGAAAGGGAGCGATGTAAGGAGATATCTGAGGCTATAAAAGGGAAAGAATTGTAAAATCAAGGGGGGAACATTCTATAGTTTTAAAATTTCTAGAATTTTGACCATTAATATCATTTTCTTTTGTCTCATTTCCTTAAGTTGTAAAGTTAATGTAACCGTGCATGTTTCTGTGCCTTTTATGTGGCTGAATGAATTAAGAAGATTGAACTCTATGCCTTGGTTGATGTTATCTGTGTCATTTTCAAAGGTATTTTATATTGTAGATTCTTTGGATTTGGGATTAAGAATGTCATTTGCTTTTGTCTCATTTTCTTAAGTCAAATTTTTTACATAACTGTACGTGTTTCTGTGCCTCTTATGTTATTGAATGAATTAAGAAGATCAAACACTATGCCTTGGTTGACATTTTTTGTATCTCAGCAATAGAATCCCCTGTTATGGGCCTCTATTTCTATTATTTCAATCTTTTACATTGATCATGCACTTGTCTGCTCTTAAATGTAATTGAATCCTACATATAGTCTCACTGCGCTCAGGTTAGGATTAGGATTACACTCAGGCGCATCGCCATAGTTAGGTTTCATTTCATGCACTTGCATTTCTATTTAATTTCCTATCCCTTTTCCCCAAACACTTGATACAAAAGAAGAGACCAGCTTCTCTAAAATCTAGAGGTTGTTTCAAGCCGCATTATCCCACATCTTGAAACTTCCCATTGTTGATTGATTAAGATCAAGCACAAATTTTTGTCATCAACAAAATTATCACCCATAACAAGAGAGATGTTTTCCTTGTGCCACTTTGATGAGGAGAGCTAATAATCACCTTGAGAGTGTGAATCGAAGTGACAACAACTGGGATACTAAAGATTATAACCACCTCTAGGCAAATCATTATAAATTTTCTTCCTCATGATAATAAACCACCATTGAGCTAACCATTATCTCTATCTACCTACATGGGGCATGTTTTTATCCTGCGAATGATTATAAATGCCTATAGAAAAAGCATTATTTTTCCTTTCATGATTATAACAACATTTAGGAAAATAAAACTATTTTTACCCTTAGTATTTTTTAATGATTATAACCACCTTTGGGAAATTCATTACCCTTTTTTGTCCTACCTATGCCGATGATTATAACTACTTGTGGGAAAATCATATTATTTGTCTACCTAGCTAGGGGAAATCCATATGCCTATGATTATAAACACCTCTTGGTAAATTAGTATACTCCCCACATTTGTATATTTTTGGTCCCATCATTTCCTCCTTTCAAGGGACCGACCATTGACCCCTTTGGCAACTGCTCCCTCTAGGGGGCACCTACAGTTCATCCATTGTTGTTGAAGAATTAGGCATATAGGACATTTTCAATATTTAATAAGATGTTACTATGCCTATAACTTAAAACACCTTACCAAAGAGAGGAAAATTATAGGCACCTAAAATTGGCCACAAATAGATTCTTACAAGACTTCAAACCATTTCTTACAACCTATTACAAATTAAGCCTAGGAATCACCAAATGCTCCAAATTTTCTTGAGCATCATTTTTCAAAGCTTAGAATCATCTTCAGACATCCCTAATTGGGGTATTTTACTATACACAACAATAATCTCTCATATATTCATCCCTAATCATCTTGGGGTATCACAACAATCAATTTGGCCTATGAACCTATTAAGTGGGGCACATGAACAAATATCAAATCTTGAAAGAGTTAAATGGCTCACCAAAATTAATTAAGTTAAACCATATTCAATACCTAGTTGAATTATCAAATTCAAAATAATAAAAATTCAAAAATTCAAAATATCCTAGATTATTATCATTGCTTTTATGAGTTGTCAAGCTCTCTGAAAATAGCCTAAAACATCTCATTTTGGAAGCCATGCCTATTCACTAAAAATCATAATTACTTGATAACTATTAAATCTACTAGGTTTAAATTTGACTTAGTTGGGTTAGGTTTGAACCCACTCCAATTCTTAACTCAACCCTAACTCACCTTGGGTGAGAGTTAAATCCTTAGGTTATAAATACAATGCCATGCTTGTTCATTTTAATTCTCTCATAAGACAAAGTTATAATGCAAATTTAGAGAGAGAGACAAACCATTTGATCAGGTGTTATAATGCCAAAATTTCCCTTTAAGTAGTGTTATAATGCCAAAATATTAAGTCAAGCAACATCAAGCCACATCAAAGCCAATGGTGAGAAGGAGAAAAGGAGCCAACAAGATTCATTTTCCAAAGAATATTTGATGCATAAAACAAACAAGCCACTCAATAAATAATTTATATCTCTAAATTAAGGTAAAAGATTCATTGTATTTTATGTTTTAGTTATGCTTTCATTTTTCATTTGTTACTAATGTCTGCCTAAGTTCTAGGCAAGGCATGTAAGTGTTAGCGAGTACTTTTTATATGAGTTTTCATTAGTTGAACTAACATTATACTAACCTCCCTTCTTAGCTTCCTATGATCACAACTATGTTCTATATGATTGGTTGCATGTGATATGGATTGTAGTAATGCACTTATTTACAAATGGTTCTATATGTTTGCATTCTTATTATCTACTCCATGAAAGGAAGAGCCACTCACAATGGGGAAGTTTATGGGGGACTATTAGTATGGTGCCTAGATGATGCTTTCTCTACTTAGAATTGATCAAAACTAATCTAAGATGCCTACTCATGTATCCTAAATTATTCAAATAGCTGAATTATATTTCTCAATACTAATATTATGTATGTAATATTATCTCTAGATGTAAATTATAATTGAGGTTGTTGATATAATTATTAATATAGATAAGGATGTTGATAATGTTTTTTATTATAGTTCTATTTGTTGTTACTATTTTGTATTTAATGTTATATCTTGTTATGCATTACAGTTGTCGCTTTCAATATTATGAAGTATTTATCTAGTATTGTACCATTTAAGTGATGAGAAGATTGATGTATATTTGGATATTGCATTTGATTCAGTGGGATCACCTAGCATAATACATCTATTATTTACTAATTAAATTTCAAATTAGATTTAGGAGAAACATATTTGGAGTTGGTACAATGATATACATGGAATTAATTTTAGTATGTTTTTATATTTCTTTACTCTATGGATTAATTATTGGTAATATTGATTTTAATTGAATTAAAAAAAATATGTTGATTTGTTAAATCAATCCATTTGTGTTGTTTCAAAAACTTAGAATAATAAGTCTTTATTTATTATATTATCTCAATCATTTAGAATTTAATAATACATTTGCATGTTCTACTTGTCCTCTAATTTATATGCGAGTATATATAATAACATCAAGAAGTAATTAATTTATCAACATTACAATACTACGAGTATCAAAATCACAAGTTACATAAAACATGGCCTAAGACCATTAAAATGCATGCCAATAGATTCTAGCTCTAAAATCTAGAAGAGTTTAAATCATATAAAATATACAAGACATTTCCAACATATAAGAACTCTTTCAACTTTGATAATTTTTATTAATATTTAATTGTATCCAGGATCAGATGATGAGATACTTGCTTAATTTTGAAGGATTTTTGATTATAACATTTTTTATATTTTTATTTATGCGTGGATGGAATACATTTTTACGATTAAAAATACATAGAGTTAGAAATATTTGAGAATAAATTATTATTGGTTGAAGCACAAAATTAAAGGTGGATAAGTTTAATTAGGTGGATATTAATTGAAGTAACCTTGTAACTAGAATTTAAATATTATGAAAAGTTATATCTACATATATCCTGATGAGATGAACAGTGGTATTATATTTCCATACATGTCCCATAGAGTATCTATGGAACTTAATTTGATGTATAATTTCCATAATACATGAATCAAACTATGGAGTTCATGTATAACATGTTAGTCGAATCTCTTTAATATATGAATCAAACCATGGGATTCATACATAATGTTTTTAATGTTTTTTAAGTTACCTCTTTCTTTATTAATTGATAGCTTAATATTCATTACCATTTTGAGTATAAATTCCTTTATAAACAAATCACTTATAATTTTAATTATTTTGACTCAATTAATTAATACATATATTATTAGATAAAAGACCTAAATTTTTAAGGCAACAAATTATGAGCCCCAAAATTCTCTATACTATACTATTATAAATTATGAATTACAAAGTATAGTAATATTATCCACACACATGGTAAATAAATGAAATACCTATAAACCCCATAATAAATTCTTAGAAATCATGCTCACACCTTCCATCATATTAAGTGTTAGCTAAGGCATACATAAAACTCACCCTCATTTAGCATGATTACATCCAAATAATAAAGCAAAGCAATGACTCAAAATCCCATGCAACAACATAATAAAAATTTAAAATCCATCTATCTAATTATTTATTTAACTTAGTTAGACATTATTTATTACATTCTACATATTTTATATTTTTTAATTTCATGTAGGCGTAGTTCTGTATATGTAACTATACATGATCACATATATTCTATACGATTTTGAATATGATGTGTAATTATCAATCATAATAAATGTATTCCTTCAAAATCCTATTTATTCATATTTCCATCTAGGATCTGCACATATTTAGTTCAAACTTATATATTTTTACTCTCAACACTTCCATTTTTTCCCATACCAAATTTTGTAAAGGGTCTTTTTATGTAAAAATATAGTGAGTAACCTATTTTGAACATTAGTTATAATAGAAATTAGGTCACCCAATTTATTTTTTGATTCATTTTTTATCATTCAAATATAAAAAACAAATTGCTAATTTTAATGTTATAATGAAGGTAAAAATATACCTTATAAAACAAAAAAAGAGAAGAAATAATAACATAATATTTAAGTTAATAAAATAATAATAATGGAATACAATCAAATTTACATAATACATATTAGGAAAACCCATTTAGGTAAAAAACTAATATATCCCATCTTGCCCCTAATGGAAATTACTAAAACATTGATGATTTATTCTACTATTAATGATTGTGGATTTTTGAGTTCAACACTATTGTAAATGATTTATTTAAAATTATTGTATCTTTAATTTTAAATATGTATTTTGAGCATATTTTGGTTTCAAAAACTGTATGTTTACATTGATTATGCTAGAATTATTATTATGTTGATGTTATGATTTCATTTGATTCATTATTTTTGAGTTAGTTATTTTGGCTATTTTGATATATATATGGAAATGGACTTTCTACACTCTCTCTACTTGAGGTGGATGCAATATATTCCATTATTTCCCATGGAGTCCTAAGGGAGAGTATCATAGGGGAGAAGGTTGTATGTCATGGTATCAAGTGGTAGATAGAGTAATCCACTAATAAGCACATGCTCATGTTGTGTTGCCTGATTAGTAGTTTCTTTAGTTATATTTACTTTTAGTATTGATTTCATAATTGTTTTGTTTGTCATTTGTGACATGTCTATTATTGGTGTAGTGATTATATTAGTTTATGTTGTTATGAATGGGTTATATGCAAAAAAAATTCTTACAATAATATGTCAAGGAATGATTGCGTGTTTAGAGTCATGTGTGGAATAATTTAGGTTGATTGTAAGCCCATTGTTGCATGGCAGTCTAATAAAATGTTGTCTTTTGATTAATTGGTCATTGTTAAGATAAATAAAAAGGGTATATCTAATGTCATTTACTAAAATTATAGAGAGCATTATGATATTTAAGTAAAAACATTGGTTGTGCTTTTATATTTATATTTATTATTAAAACAACTAACCACCATAGGTGGTGTTAAAATTTTGAGTTCACAAGCCAAATTTTATTCCCTATCATTTAAATCTTTGATGAACATTACTTTAGCTTGATTTTATATGCCTCATATTTTCCTTATTTAAATTAAAATGACTAACACATGGCTTGAGAAGCCAAACCATCATATGAATGTCATGTAGGAACGAGCGGAGTGAGTTGTTCATGAATTTAACAATTACACTAGAAGAGTCTATCAGAGTCAAAGAAATGGTTAAACATGGTGTAATTTTTCCCAAGATCATCCCCTAAAAAATTGGTGCCTTAATGAGCCTTCTATGTCAAGTTATAAGAGTACAATGTTTATCTAGTAGAGTAAGACATTCACACAGATGTCAAAACTAAGCCTCAACACTGAACCATTTCATGTTTAAAGATTCATAGGCATGTGGATGTAAATTATAGTTTCATATATGTCAAATCATGGGCATGTGGATGTCAAATTTAAGATATAGGAAATAGTTATTGGGGTTTAAAAATCCTAAGATGTTTGCATAAATGTCAAAGAAGTTCATATGAACATCAAATACGGGTATGAAAACATCAAATTGGGCCTCATGAATTAGCCATTTAAGTTCAAATGTTGGTTCTTAGCAAGATCAACGGCACACATTCATTCATACATCTAGATCTAAATGTGTGAGTTAAATTCAAAGAGTCAAAGGATCTAAATCCATGGCCTGCATCCATTTGTACCAAGTAGATCTATTATGCATAGGATGTAAAAAAGTCAAAGATCTGATAGCAGAATCCTATGGGACAAACAAGGAGAAGATAATTTGGAATAATTTTATTAGCTTGAGCTGATATTTGGTAACCAAGGTCAAACCCAGGAGCTTTCTCACTAGAGGTCAAAGAAGCAATTTTTGACCAAAGCAAGTAAGTTTTGCAAAGAGTTCCCCATCACCATTAAATATTGACCAAATATGATCTATCAAGAAGATATATGCTTATATTTTGAGAAAAAAACATATGTACAATCTTGGAGAAATTTATTAGTAGTTGACATGGTCACTTCCTCAACATACAAGTACTTACAGCCAGTTAAAGTGGATAGTCATGGCTCTGTCAGGTCCACACATGTAAAAACTTTGTGCTTATAGCAGATCACGTTTGAGTTGAAGGTTGGCATTAAAATGGATATCAAGAGTATAAATTAAGTTTCCCATGCCACCTATCTACTATCAAAGTGAAGAGATCATGTATTGTCAAGACTTCAAGAGCCCTTTTATGTAGAGGAAGGTTAAAGTGGAGTTAACTAATCATCAAATGCCAAATCATTCTCAGTCGACTGTGTAACTAATCTCATGTATATTCCTTTGTTTTCATGTTGTAAAAGGTGTTCAAACACTTCAAAATTAGATTTAATATTATGTTTACAATCGAAGATGGGAATATTTCTCATGCAAATATTTGCCAAATAAACAACAAACCATAACCTTCCTTTCAATGCCAAATTTAAAGATCATGCATGAGATCTAAGACTATGAATATATTTGAAGACTTGATTTACTATTGTAACAGGATTTTTAGTCTTGAGTGAACAAAATTAAGACTATTCCTTATCTTCACTACACTAGTTGGATAGACTCTTTTCTTTTGGCTATATATGTAGGATCGTTAAAGCCATTTAAAGGGTGATCCTTGAAGCTGCTATAAAAAGAGATAAAAAATTTGTAACTTGAACCATAAAATCAATAAAGAGTTTTATTTGAAGATTAATTTATTGTGGTAATGTTCATTTTTGATTTTGTATTTTCATATAAGTTTGATAGTTGTCATCTTTTCTAGGTCATTTCCTCACCTACTACTGTAGTTTCATCCCCAACAGGTCAACCAATGAGCTAATAACATAATTTGCATTGAAT
>JARHVA010009232.1:110000-130000 GCA_037957365.1 Torreya grandis | reverse complement strand
GTTAACATAAACTTATAAGTAAAAGTTAAATGTTATGTAAATTTATATATACATATATCATGATGAGATTAATGGTGATATTATGTTTCCATACATATTTTATGGAATGTTTATAACACATATAAATTCTCACTAATACATATATCAAACTATGGAATTCACATATAACTTGTTAGCAGAATCTCTACTAATAATCGAAGGAGGTCCCATGAAGTGTCTATGGCGCTAAAGAAACAATGATACCCTACCTACCAAGCATATTCGAATAGTATCATTTGGAGTAGACGTCGATTTACGATGACACTTACGGTTCGCAACAGTTATGCCAAAATGACTTTCTGCTCTTCATTTTAGACTTTCCTTTCGAGCTTCACAAATTGCGAAATCGCCTTAGTTTGGTTTTGAAATCCTGAGCCTGCAAAATAACATGAAACCTTGTGAATTGGACAGTTGATTGCGTAATTTTTCTATTAAAAGTCGCTTTACAATTGGCCAACTTTTGAATTCGGGAAGAAGATTGGAAAGTTAGAGTAATGGGGTTCAATTTTTCTCGCTACTGCATGTCTATAAATACTATTCAGGACACAGCCTTGTTCTTGAAAAATTCAACTGTTGCCCCTTAACTTTCTTTTTCTTTTTGGGCTTAGATTGCATAAGCAAATGGATTCCGAAATGACAGTTGCATTTGCCATTATTGTTGCTCTTTCGGGCATTCAAAGCGTTGTCGTGCTCGGTACCTTTTGCTTCTCAGATGACATTATTCTTTTCTCAATTCTTATTTCTGCTATCTGCATGAATTAAAGTAGTTTCGCCAGATTGATAATGTCTTAAAATACAATTCTTGTTAAATTCAATTCTACTGATTAGAGAGATGAATTTCTTACCTGTTTCTGTTTCTGCCTCTCTTAAATTTATAGATCTATATCTCTGTTTAGTGACAAACATTAAATATTTTTCATTGACGGATAAACATTCAATATGGCCTTATTAGGTTTAGTGTCGAAAACTGGAACTTCTTATCCCATATTTTTCAAATAAAATCTGTGACATATTGACATCTGCAACAATCAGAAAGATCGTCATTTTAATATCAGTAAACAGTTTTTAAAAAAATTATGTAAAATGTGTTTGATTATACTGTGGATATATATGAGCTTAAAATCATTATATAGTGGACGATTGAAATAAATTGTATTTAAAATAACTGTACCCTAAATTTTTAATCACATTTTAAAAAGAAAGATGTCTAGGTGGTGTGGGATTGTTCTCATTCAAATATCAAGTTTTTATTCCTTAATTAATTTTCCCGAAAAGATTACTCTCTAGTTTAAAGATGTTTGATTTCATACTAATTCATATATGGTCAACCAATTTTTTTTTCACACTAATAAAAATTTAATCAGATTGTCTCTGATTTTAAAATAATTCATATTCGTAAATGTCAACCTTTGTAGTTGCCTTTATACTCCTAGCTATTTGCTTAAAATTTAAGCAATTAATTTTTATGCCAGAAAGTCTCTATTGTCTTTCTAATTATCAGATTGTATGTTTGATTTTACAATTGTTCATATTCGTCTATATCTTTATACTTCCAACTATTTGCTTAAACTTTAGGTAATTATTTTTTATGACAGTAGTTGCACAATGACAGAAAGTCTCCCATGTTTTAATTTAATAAGTTTATGTCTGATTTAATGGTGATTTATGAAGGTGAAGGAGGTGTGGAATGTGAGAATCTTCCGGTGAAAATGTGTGCTTTCGCCTTGTCATCATTAGGGGCTCGCTGTGTGCTCGAGAAGTGATGGAAAAGAGAGTAAACAATATTTGTTAACAAATTTATACAAAATTTACAGCTGCTGTATTGATTTGTGTCAGGGGTGAACATCTAATTTATAGAAGAGTAGAAAGGAGCAGAAGAGCCTAGGAATGTTCTAAATACGAAATATCTAGAAGAGGGTAGACTCTATAAGATGAAAGAGTCAGAGGGAAGCGTATAGTTTCGGATAGAACAATTTAGAAGAGAGGAAGACGACAAAAACAGCCTACGTGGAATAAACATTATTCCAACACCCCTCCATAATGTTTATTTGAGTTACAAAATTCTAATATGGGTCTTGGTAACTTGGCCTAGTCAGGTACTCATTTACAATATTTCATCCAAGGTTTCATTTATAATTGAAGAGGAATATCCATAAGATGTAACATGTCTCTAAATTTGACAAATTTAACTAGAGATAATGATTTAGTGAATATATTCGTAACTTGGTCTTCTATTTTGCATAACTTTAGCTCCACCACCTTTCCATGTATCAAGTCATGAACAAAGTGATAGTATACTTCAATATGTTTTGATCTAGCATGAAATATAGGATTTTTCACCAACTTGATAGTGTTTTGATTGTGAAAAAATATATTAATTGGATGATCTTGAGATAGATGAACTTCCTCGTGCAATCTTCTTGTCCACATAGCTTATTGAGATGCCTTCAAAAAATCGATGTATTCATCCTTTGTAGATGAGAGAGACACTATAGCCTGCTTCTTGCTGCTCCATGAGATTGGACCTAAACCAAGATGAAATACATACCCTGTAATTGATTTTCTATCATCTACATCACCTGCATGATCTAAATCTATATATCCCACTAAGGTGGTTTAAGCTCCTCGTTTATATTCAATACCAAGTTTGTATGTACCTCTTATGTACTTCAGTATTCTTTTGGCAACATTCCAATGGTCAACATGAGGATTTGCCATGTATCTAAAAATAATGTCAAATGCGTATGCAATATCTGGTCTAGTGATAAAGAGATACAAGAGATTACCATCAAGTTATCTATACAATGTTCCATGTACTTCCTTTATATTGGATTTAGTACTCAATTTCAATCCAACTTCACATGGTGTAATAGATGGTTTACACTCAAGCATCCTGAATTTTCTTAATACATCAAGGGCATATTTGGTTTGAGAAAGCAAAATTCTATTGTTTTCTTTCCATACTTGCATACCCAAAAAGTAATGCATTAGGCCTAAGTCGCTTATCTCAAAAGCATTTCTAAGTTGATCCTTAGTGTCTACAATGCATTGCGTATGATCCCCTGTAATGATTAAATCATCAACATATAGTACAACAATAACAATTTTTCCATAACTATGCCTTACATACATATCTGAATCAGCTTTGCTTTTTGTGAATTTTGCTTCTATAAAGTACTCATTTGTTTTAGAGTACCATGCCCTTGGTGCTTGTTTAAGACCATATAATGACTTCTTCAATTTGCAAACTAGATGTTCTTCACTAGACTTAAAAAACCTAGGTGTTTGCTGCATATAAATTTCTTCTTTTAAATCACCATGTAAGAATGCACTTTTCACATCCATTTGATAAATCTTCCATCAAAATTTTGCAGCTAAATAAACTATTGTATGAATAGATGTCATCTTAGCAACAGGAGCAAAAGTTTCGAAAAAGTTAATACCTTTTTTTTGTGAGAATCCTTTGGACACCAACCTTGCTTTGTGCTTCTCCACATCTCCATCTAATCTGAACTTTGTCCTATATGTCCATTTGCAACCAACTAAGTTATTTACTATCGGAAGAACACACAGCTCCCACGTATCATTTTTTATTAGAGAATTATATTCTTCTTGCATAGCTGATTCTCATTGAGCATTTCCTTTTGCCTCCTCATATGTGCTTGGATCTTCCACCTACATCACTCTAGTCATAAGATTATAGTTAGCAAACAAATATTTAGAGCCTTCTTGATATATTTTCGCAATGCTCCTTGTCTTCCTCATGTTCTTTTCATCACTTTCACTTGATGTTTCTATTTGATTTTAAGCTCCTCTTGTAGATGATGACAAATCTTCATTTAAATAATTAGTATCAATAAGTTCATCCTACTTGATCAGAATTGGAAGGGATGATGGTTTAGGAATATTTCCATCTTCATTATCTTCATCAAACCATACATTTATTTTGATATAAATTTATTTTGATTCAGTATTACATAATCTATAAGCTTTTGATTCCTCACTATATCCAATCATCATATATTTTTCACTTTTCTTATCTAGCTTTTTTTTTTTTTTGATCAAGAACATGAGCATAAGCGTTGCAACCAAAGAATAAAAAATGAGAGATAGTAGACTTTCTACCACTCCAACCCTGTTCAGGTGTTTTATTCATTACTGCTTTAGTGGGAGTACTATTTAGAATGTATGCATCTGTGTGAATTTCTTTAACCCAATATTTAGTATCTATTTTCTAGAATACAACATGCATCTAGCCATTTCCATTAAAGTTCTATTCTTTCTTTTAGCAACCCCATTCTGTTGAGGTGTGTAAATACTGTGGACTCTTTATTTATACCATTTTCTTTACAAAAGTTCAGGAAGGCATTGTTAATGTATTTTGTACCTCTATCTATTCTTATTATCTTTAAATGTTTTCCACTATATTTTTCAACTAGAGCCTTGAATTCTTTGTACTTAAAAAACACCTCACTCTTCTTTTTTAAGAAGTAAACCCAAATTCTTGTACTATAATAATCTATGAAAGTCAGGACATACCTTGATCTAGTGAGTGACAGAGTCTCAAATGGGTCCATTAGATCACTATGAACTAGATGCAATGAAACTTTAGCTCTCCATGATTTTCTATGAGGGAAACTTTCCACATATTGCTTTCCCATAGCACACCCTTCACAAACTTTTTGATTTTAATAAATGTTTGGATGTCCATAAACCATGTTTGGCTTCTTCATAAGTCCAAGGCTTTGATAGTTGACATGTCCCATTCATTCATGTCATAACCTGCTCATGTCAGTATGTTTTACAATACTACAAACATGACTATCTTCATGTTTTGAAGTAAATTATTGAAACTTGTATAAACCATTCTCAACTTTTTCAGTTGCTTTGACTCTAAATTTGTCATTCATGTCCTTGATTAAACAATTATCATTGTAGAATTCTATCTTATATCTTTGATTTGTAATTTGAGAAATCGATAGAAGATTAATTTTAAAATTTGGAACTAGCTTTACATTTTTAATATACCATTTTCAACTTGAACATTTCTAGTTTCTTTAAATTCTAATACACTGTTGTTTCCCAAAAATATTTTTTATTTAGTGCTATCCTTGCTTAATGACTCAATTTTTTTTTCATTATGAGACATATGTTGTGTAGCACTAGAATCAATGACCCAATCATCCTTATGGGAACTATTTGCTTTGAGAGCCACACATAGAGCATCATTTTTAGAGTCAACCATATTTACATGTTCCTTAAACTTCCCTTTTGAATCATTTTTCTTCTTATAACACTAGTTTTCATAATGGTCTAATTTACCACAATAGTTACATTTAATTTTGTACCTTTTTTTGTGATGATTTTGACTCTTAGGGAATCATACTTGGTGTCTTGCCTCCAATTTTTCTCTCTGGACCTCTCATAAAACTTCTTGTAGCTAGGCCTTCCCTTCATCACGAAAGCTTGAGAATCATCACTTGAAATCTCTTTTTCCTTAGCTAATCACCTTTCTTCTTGTATAAATTTAGCACACAACTTTTCAAATGTAATGGTAGTTAGCTTATCAATAGTATCTAAAACCCTTATAAATGGTTTATATAAACTAGATAAATTTTGTAATATTATTTGCACAAAATCATTATCATTTATAGTCTTTCCAAGGGAAGCAAGATCGTTTTTCTTTTCCTTATTTTAGTTAAGTGGGACACTAATTCTTTTGATTCTGATAATATAATATTATATAATTCTATGGTAAGGGTCAAAATCCATATATTACCTCAGGTTTTATACATTTTCTTTAGAATACTTCATACCTTAACAACACTTCATTCATTTTGAAAATTCCAAAATATTTCATCAAAAAGTGTAAGCTTTATCCATGCCACTGCCATTTTGTCTCGTTTATCCCAACTTCCTTGATCCTTACCAGCAACTGTAGGCCTTTTCTCAACATCAATCACAAGCTCAAAACAATTCATGAAGGTTAGAAACATTTCCAAACATGAAACCCAATCATAATAATTTTTTTGTTCAATTTTATTTCCGACAATAAAATTCCACTAATCTCCATTGTTAGAAAATAACTTATCAAAAAAACCATCCTTGAGCTTTCACTGATTTACTTCTTAAAATGATTTTCTCAAAAAAAAAAAAAAAAAAAATTACTGTCAAAATTATCTCAATTCCTACCTTTTAAAAGCATGCCCATTCACCAACATAGTCACTTAAAAATTCTTTTTAATATTAAACTTTATATGCAGCCCACATTGTTCAACATGCCCAAATTAGAATAATGATGGAAATTCAAATGTCCACAACCCCCGCAAAAATTATATTTTCACTATTATGTTCCAAAGAAGGCGGCAAAGTTAAAAAAAACCTCTTTGCACAACGGATGTGAAATGAAATTAAATAGGATTTAGGAAGTTTTCCCTCGACCTTTATCTGTGATTACTTACAAATGCATACCCTGCAGTAAGCTTCATCCCTTTGTTTGCAGGTTGCCGCGCTTCCCTATGATTCAGCTGAACAGGAGTCCTCCCTTGCCGTCCGCAACTCAGAAAAAAATATCTTTTTCTGGGCTTTTTCTTCCTTCTCCCTGTTCTGCAACGGACACACTGTAGCCGATTTTTTTATAGGACAAAGAACAGCAAATTTTGACAGAGTTTGGGCTATGGCAGAAAGATATTTAAACGGTAGAATGGGACACGGAGGGATTAAATAAATTTGGGCAAACGATGTATTCTCAGTTGTGATGGAAGGCAGTGAGGATGGGGAAAGGAGATTACAGGCAGCCTGGGTCTGATGCTATGATGGAAAATAGAGTAAACAATATTTATTAACAAATTGATACAAAATTTACAGCTGCTGGATTGATTTGTGTGAGGGGTGAACATCTAATTTATAAAAGAGTAGAAAGGAAGAGAAGAACCTGGGAATGTTCGAGATAGGAAAGATCTAGAAGAGGGTAGACTTTAGAAGATGAAAGAGTCAGAGGGAAGCGGATAGTTCCGGATGAAACAATCTAGAAGAGAAGAAGATGACAAAAACAGTCTACGTGGAATAAACATTATTCCAATAACAAGAAATATTCCTTCGTCCTCTCCAGTCACGAGGCGTCGGTAGAATACCAATGCCAGGGAATTATAAGTACTCTACTATACTTGTTTTTTCAAAAGAATAAGTGGCTGCTATGTAACTTGATTGAATTACAAGTGTTATGTGATTTACATGGCATTGCAGTCGTCAGGGATAATGGCGGAGAAAAAGATGGAATGGATAGAGAGCGAGGAGTGTGTAGAGGCGTGTGGCTTGCAGAGGATGAGTGTGGGCATGTCCACCAACGATCTTTCCGCATATTCGCATTTCACATCCAAATTGTGCTCAGACAAATGTCAAAACAGTTGCCCAAATGTTGTGGATTTGTACCTCAATATCGCTGCAGGAGAAGGTACCCTACCCAATATTGTTTCTCAACACTCCTATTTAATTTTATTGAACCTTTCTAACACATGATAATATAATGACTGGAGTGTATTTACCCCACGTTTGAGGCTCACAAAACACGCTCGAGGCGAATGATGTACGAGACTGCAGCTGCACCAACTGTGTGTTGGAGTTCGTAAATTCTCCATTGCTATTTTTAGTATTCTGTTTTACTTTGTTTTTTGTTCAATAGTTGTTTTGCTTAGAAACTATTAGAATAGGTCTAAAATTAGAAAATCGGTTTCATTGTAATGCGTCTAAGTCCTCTTCAAATAGAGGCACGTTCTAAGCAAAGTATCAATCAATCGGAATACAGCAGTAGCTGTTCTTGTGCAATATATTATTTTTGCTCCTTTCAGATTGGTATCAGAGCCTGCGAAGAGCCTGCATTTAGACGCTGCCAATAAGCAGCCAGCAAATAAGACAAATTTCAGATCGCTGATGAAGACATGAGAAAGAGGACTCGGTAGATCGTGAGAGAAGAGTGAAAGCCTGGTTTGTTTGATCCTGATATTCCTGCATTTCTTTCAAGCCGTGTAGATCATGCAAGAGCCGAAGGAGGGATTCTTGGAAGCTGTTGTTAGGCAGAAGGTGTAGATCCTGGGAAAGAAGCAGATAAGACCAACAAAAATAAATAAAAACATATAAGGCTGAAGCTGTTAGTGTTTTTTGTTATCAGTTTGATATCTCTAGATCGCTGTTTATACCAGCAGTTAAAGACAGAATTTAAAAATAAAAATTAAAGATCTAGTGTTCTGCTCTTTTAGTGTTTAATAAAAATTTAGAGGAGGAAGAGGATGCACGATTGCCGTCCCTCTTTTTGCAGTGTTACCTTCCGATACATAGGCAGAAAAACTGGTGAGCAAAACCACGAAATAAATTAGCAAACCCAGATCAAGTGGCCCTACTTCTTTAGCCGAAGCCGAGGAGTGAAATAGACCAAATCCGCAACATGGCCGGATTAGATGGTAAAAGTTGGTAGCATCCACCTATATTTGATGGACAAAATTATGATGTTTGGACAACGAAGATGAAGACAATATTTATGGTGAATTATCTATGGGAGTGTATGGTCACCAGATTCATACACGTGACCAATCCAACTGCGTACAATGCATTGACAAATGCTCAGAGGACTCAGTGGAAGGAGAATCGAAGGAAGGATGCAAAAGCATTGAATTTGGTAGACATAGCAATAGCTTAAGCCATATATCTGAGAATTGCAGCAGCAAATTACACAAAGGAAGCATGGCAAATCCTCCAAAATTCCTACCAAGGCACAAATAAGGTACGGTGAGTGAAACTTCAAATGCTTAGAAGAGAATTTGATACATTTCAAATGAATGAAAATGAGACTATTTTTGAGTTTCATACTAGAATCTGTAACTTGGCAAATCAATTAAGAGTAAACAATGAAACAATGGATGATCAAATGATCGTTGAATTTTTTGTTAGGAGTTTGCTTATGAGATATGATCCAATTATTATAGCTATTGAGGAGGCCAAAGACCTCTCAAGGATGATAGTTGATGAATTGATGGGTTCTCTCCAAACCTATGAGCATCGATTGAATAGATTTGGACCTTCAAGGCTCAAGTATGTTTCAGAGGCAAGGGGAGAGGAAGAGAATACAGAGGCAGAAGCTTTAGAGGTAGAGGTAAAAGAAGGAGCCACTATGTTAGATCAAGCTCAGACATTCAGGAAGGAGCCAATATTGCCCAGTCAAATTTTTAACATCAAAAAAATAGTATTACTTCAAATAGAAGGTATAAAAAAATAATATTCAGTGTTATTATTGTCATAAGTATGGTCACTTTTCCAGTGAATGTATAAAGAGACAATATAACCAATCAAGACAAAATGCACATGTAGCCACTAAGAATGTAGGTGAACATTAACATTTTCCACACATATTCATTGTAGGCAATGTTGCTGATAGAGCAGTGTTGAGGTATGGTATTTGGATAGTGTATGTAGTAACCACATGAATGGTAATTAGAATCTATTTTCCTCTATTGATAAGAATATTCATTTAGATATTAAGATGATAAATAATGAAAGAGTTCCTATTACTGGTAAAGTAACTGTTGTTATTTACGCTAAACATGGTGATAGGAGAGAAATCAATGATGTCTATTATGCTCTAAATTTGAAGCATAATCGGTTGAGTATTGGGCAGTTGGTTCAAAAAGGATATAGAGTTTTGATGGAGAATGGAGAGTGAAAAATACTTGACAAGGAAGGAAGGAAGCAAGAACATTATAGATACAGTTTAGATGACAAGAAATTGAATGTTTCCTCTCAAGATGTAGATTGATCCTCTCAGGAGTACAATAGTACTACATCAAGCATCGTTCAAGAGTCATGAAAGACACATCAATACTCTAACATTTGAGGTATGGACATTTAAGTTTTTTTGGGTTAGGATTTTTATCTAAGCAGAATGTGGTTATAGGTCTACCAAAAATTATAGAACTTGAAAGAAAATATGAATCATGCATACTAGGGAAACAACATAGGCAGCCTTTTCTATAAGGAATGTCTAGAAGGGAAAAATCACCTTTGAAATTGGTGCACTCATATTTATGTGCCCCAATGAAAACTCTCACCCACTCTAAGATTGCATATTTCATAACTTTCATAGATGATTATAATAGGGAAATTTGGGTTTATTTCATAAAGAATAAGTCTAAGACTCTTGAGAAGTTTAGATGGTTTAAGGCATTAGTTTAAAAATAGAGTGGATATTTCATCAAGGCTTTGAGATCAGATAGAGGGGAAGACTATGTTTATAAGGAATTCCTAAATTTTTGCAAGAATGAATGAATTAAAAAATAGTTCACAACTAGATACACTCCATAGAAAAATAGAGTAGCAGAAAGAAAAAATAGGATCATCCAAGAGATGGACACATGTATGTTGAAAGCCAAAGGAATTTAAAAAGAATATCAGGGTGAAGCTATAGCAACAATATCATATTTTCTGAACAAGTTTCTCACAAAGGTTGTTTGAAATAGGACTCCACAAGAAGCATGGATAAACAGAAGGTATGGTGTTGAGCATCTGAGAATATTTGGGTGTGTGGCATACACACATGTGCCAAAGGAAAAGAGCCATAAATTTTATGATAAAAGAGAAAAGTGTATATTTGTTGGATATTATGAAGACACTAAAACATAAAAATTATAAAACCCTATTATAAAGAAGGTTGTGATTAGTAGACCTATCGAATTCATTGAAATTGAATCATGGGATGGAACCATTGACACTACATCAGGTATCTTAGAATCGATACTCATTGATGATGGAAATGAATATGCTCAAATTGAACAAGTCACAGATCAACAAGGTGAACAATCAGCAACACCTCCATCACCTTCACAACATGCTCCTCAATCAAACAACTCTAGTGGCAGTTCAGATCCAACTCTTGCTTCTCCTATTCCTAGAAAGATAAGGAGATTGAAGGAGATATATGATGACTCAAACTATGATGATGAATATTTTAATTTTGTTATATTTTATCTAGATGAACCTACATGTTTTGAAGAATCAGTAAAAGAAGAAAAGTGGTGTAAAGCTATGAATGAGGAAATAGAAGCAATAGAAATAAACAAGACATGGGAGTTAGCTGATATACCTAAGCGTAAACAAGCAATTGTAGTGATGTGGGTCTATAAGGCCAAGAGCAAAGCAGAAGGCAAAATTGATAGGTAGAAATCAAGATTGGTTGTTAAGGGATGCAAACAACAACCTGGTAGAGACAATGATCAAACTTATGCTCCTATTACAAGAATGGAAATATTGTGGGTTGTCTTAGAAATGGCTATGCAACACAAGTTGAAGGTATATCAAATGGATGTGAAATCCACCTTCCTAAATGGAGTACTCAAACAAGAAGTCTATGTTGATAAAAAACCTGGATATGAAGTACTAGGGAAAAAAAAACAAGATGTATAGGCTCAACAAAGCACTCTATGGGCCTAAGAAAGCACCAAGGACTTGGTATAGTATAATTTATGCATACTTCACTATAAATGGTTTCATCAAAAGTAGTAGTGAGCCTCCATTATATATTAGGGAGAGCTGTGGTAAGATTTTGATTACTTTATTATATGTAGATGATTTAATATTCAAAAGAAATGATGAAGCCTTTATTGGTGAGTTCAAGGAAGAAATGAAAAATGAATTTGAAATGAAAAACTTGGTTTTGTTAAATTATTTTCATGGTATATAAGTACATCAAATGGATCATGGCATATTCATCTCTTAGTATAAATATGCTTCACAAATCTTGAAGAGGTTCAAAATGTTGAACATCAAGCCTAGATCAAGACCAACCACTACAAGTCTCAACTTGATTACGGAAGATTGAAGTAATGAGGTTAATTCAACTCTATATAAGAGTATGGTATGTAGCCTCATGTTTTGACAACATCTAGGCCTGATATAGTGTATGTAGTAAGTTTGATTTCTAGATTTATGGAAATACCTAAGGATAAACATTGCTATGTAGATAAGAAGACTCTAGGATATGTCAATGGAACCAATAACTATGGCATTCTTTATATATCATCAAGTGATTTTTAACTAGTTCGCTATTTTTATATATATATATATATATATATATATATATATATATATATATATATATATATATATATATATATATATATATATATATATATATAGTATTTGGGAAGGTAGTGTAGAGGACAGGAAAAGCACATCTGGTTATGTGTTTCACATGGCTTTAGGAGTTATTTCTTGTGTATCTAAGAAGCAACCCAAGTTTCTCTTTCCATAATAGAAGTTGAATACATTGCAACAAATGCAGCATCATGTCAAGCAATTTGGATAAGGAGAGTCTTAGTAGATTTGAAGAAGAAACAAGTAGATGGCACAATCATTATATGTGATAACATGTCTTTACTAGAATTGACGAAGAATCCAGTGTTCCATGGATAAAGCAAGTACATAAAAATTCATTATCACTTCATAAGAGAATTAGTTCAATATGATGAAATCAAATTGGTATTTTGTAGATCTGAAGATTAGTTAGTAGACATCCCATGAAGGCACTAGCGAAGGAGACCTTTGAGAAATTGAGATAGAATTTAGGAGTAATAGATGTTGTAATAGTTAATGGAAGAATTTAATGGGGAGTTTTGGAATTCATAAATTGTCCATTGCTATTTTTAGTAATCTATTTTACTTTATTTTTTATTCAATAGTTTTTATGCCAAGAAACTATTAGAATGTGTAAAATTAGAAAATTGGTTTCATTGCAGTCCATCTAAGTCTGCTTCAAATAGAGGCACATGGTAATGAAAGTATCAATTAATCATAATATACAAGTAACTATTCTTGTGTAGTATATTTTTTTTGCTCTTTTCACTGTGAGAGATCTCAAGGCTTTATCCATGGCTAGTGAAGCATATGTACTTACGTTTTACTATACAATACATCTTATATTATTTATTTATTATTAGATGGTAGTTAAGTGATGCATAGATTTGTAATTTGTGTTTGTATGCTTCAATTGCCGTATTACCCATCAATGTGGGTTGAATAAAGTCATAACTTTTGTTTGTATTGAATCAAGTAATTCAATACCTGATTAAATGTGTTACTCATCTCCATAACATTACATCCTTTTTGAGCATATCATTTTTGGTGCTGCTCTTGCTTATTAGTCATTTTCACATTGATGTGGATTGAAAAAATTTAGAATCTATGTTTTTATCGAATAAATTAATTTAGTATTCGACATAATATATTACTTCTCTCAAGAACATTAAACACTTTTTGAATTTATCAATCCCTACTCCTGCTTATTAGTCCTATTTCCTATTGATGTAGATTTAATAAAGTCAAAACTTACATTTGTATTGAATAAAGTAATTCAACACCAACTAAATGTATTACTACTCACTGAATCTAAAAGCGTTTTGAACCGCATTACACCTTTTTAATTGCATTAAAACATCAAATGTTATGATTACATCCCCAGTAAACTTGTGATGAGTATATGACTTTTGTGGGGCTATTCGAGTGAATTTATGAAATATCAGTATGTGATATGATTTTTGATTTAATAATTGGTTTTGAGTTTTATTTTTTTAAATGGGCAATTTGAAGAAAAAATAAGTGAGATCAATATAGGTGCATTGATTATTTTATACTTAGGAGGGTTATCATATGATTGGTTGTTATTCAATACTATTTATTCAAAGTTATACAATTATATGTAGATTATATATCTAATTTTGGGCCTTTTACAACCAAGTATTGGCTCCTTTGCTCTCATGCACCCTCTCATGTATTATACTAGTTAACTAATAGGCGTGCTTCCTTATATTGAGCCATATTTTATGATTAGTAATTGTAAATAATTGTTATATATAAACAAAGTTATTTGAAATTATTCAAAATTTGCAATCTATAAAATTAAAAGAATATTTTTGGAAAAAAATTAAGTAAATTTAAATTATTCAACAATGTTTCTAATTATGCAATGCATCATCCGAATATAGAAAAAATCCCATTCCAATACACCGATTTTTACTAGACTTCACTTTAATATTTTCTAATAAACTGTCATAGCTTGTGCTTGTATTGATTAAAGTGATTCAATACATGACTGAATGGATTACTTCTCTGAAAAACATTACACCCTTTTTTTAATTTATCACTTCCTACTAATAATCATTAATCATATTACCCATCGATGTGGATTTAATAAAGTCATAACTTGTGTTTGTATCGAATAAAGTAATTTATCACCGACTAAATGTAGTACTCCTCTCTAAATCCAAAAGATTTTTAAACAAAATTACACTACTTTTAATTGCATTAAATAATGAAAATTTGTGAATATATCCATGGTAAACTTATAACAAGTCAATGTATTTTGCGGGGTTTGTTCTATTAATTATGGAATATGAGTATGTGACATGATTTTAGATTTATCAATGAATTTAGAGTCAATTTAAGGGAGAGGAACCAAAATTTGTGCATCTTAATTTTGGCACTTAATAATTATGTCACATCAAATGATGTACACACAATGCCCATTTAAAAATTCAAGTGGGGAAGTCACATTTTTCATTTGACATGTTTAAGTGGTGGGAAAAACATAATTTAAATTGATTTAAAATAAGAAATTTGAAATACATTAGAAAATAACTGTGATAAATATATGTGAATTGGTTATCTTATACTTAGGAGGGTGATGTGTCATCATATCATTGACTATTTTGCACTACTATTTAAGGGAATTTATAAAATTAGATGTAAATTGTACATCTCTTTTACAACCATGTATTAGCTTTTTTGCTCTCATCCACCCTCTCATATATTAGACTCTGCTCAAATAATAGTCCATATCCATTATACTGAACCATATTTATCTTTAATAATTATATATAAAAAAAACATTATTTTAAAGAATTCATGTTTTGCAATCAATAATATTTTAAAAAGTTTGTTAGAAAAAACTAAATAATTTAAATTATCCATCAATGTTTCAAATGATGCAATATATCATCTGAATGTATAACAATCCCTGTTGCTATAGACCAATTATTACCACAATTCACATTAATAATTTTTAAAAAAATCTATTGGGTATCAAATCCACAACTGAAATTTGGTCACAAGTTACAATATAATAATATTTTGTGTTTATTTAGTTATCACTGTATGATAAAATGATCTACTTTTAAATTAATTATTTTACCTTCCATAATATATTTAGAATCAATACTTTTTGTTTGTGTCTTACCTCATTGACTTCAATTTAATCTCTACAATTATTTTTTTAACTTTGCGCAACAAGTGGACCTTAAAACTAAAATGATCAATTTTTGTGTTTTACCCTCGACTATATATGTGATTTTCTTGAGTTGTGTGAACACCTTTGGATAGACACATCAAAAAAATGGTGGGACCTTATAAATATTATAGTGGGAAGTGAATAACTTCCAAGTGAGGTAAATACTTAACAACAATCAATTTATAATAATGAGTGTGAATATTTAATATTTTTTTGTTTGGTTAGGTGATTTGGTTAAGCATTACCAGTGCAAATTAGAGGTCATTTATGCAAATATAATGATAAGTTATTCTAAATTGAAGAATCGGGGGAAGAGATTCGATAGAGCAAGTATATTCTAGTCTTTAATAGTTTTACTTATCCTTACAATGCTAGAGATATTGTACATATCATACTTATTTTATATATTTAACTAGAAATATATTATCATATTTATTATTTAAAAAAGATAAAGATAAAATATATATTTTTTAAAATAGAATAATAAATAAATGAAGCATTCAAGTGAGTATCATCCGTCTTTATATAAAAGTCATTAGAGCAATATTCCTAAAGCTTAGAAGTATTCAAAGACAAGTTAATGAGCCATATTTTACAAGTTACAAGCTAAGTCACTACATGTATTTGATTATCACATATTACATCTAGGTACACACACATGACCACATGTAGGGAAGATATACATAATCCTAAGTCCATATTTGGAGTGTTGGACATGTAGCTAGCACTCACTGACAAACATGTCTTTGGTGTAATGTGACACTATGAGCCCACTAACACATTTTCTCCACAATTACTCCCAGGGTGAATAAGCTAGGGTTTGATCATTTGACAAATAGTGATAGAATGTGTGCATGATATGTATACATCAGAAGAAAGATTAAATAAAATAAATAAGTCTCCATTGAGTTGCATATAGATAAAGTCAATATTCTATACATGACACGTGTGATAAGGTTAGACATATATGATAGGGTTAGACACCTACATCAACGTAAATATTAAGATCTAACACAAACATGCAAGGATAAGGAAATAATATTCCTAAAATATGACAATTATTTTGGGATCATCTCCTATCAACTTATATCTTATATTATATAGGATGTGAATGAACATAGTAAACCAATTAAGTATTGTGTCATTCTAATTCATTGCAATTTTAGTTGTATAAATTCATTATATATATATATATATATATATATATATATATATATATATATATATATATATATATATATATTGTCCTGATCATTAAGTTAGTTCATTATCCTTGGGAAAAACTTATCTAACACCCTTAATCCTATATATCCCATTATCTGAGTATAAGGTTAAACATATGGTGAGCCCAACATATCGTAAAATGTTTTAATGATATATATATATATATATATATATATATATATATATATATATATATATATATATATATATATATATATATATATATATATATATATATATATATATATATATATATATATATATAGCGTGCACACACACACACAAGATCAACCCTTGTTTGTTCTTAACCTAGAAAACATTGGGAACTCATAATAAAGCCTACGAAGAAGCACTAAATAGAGAATTCAAGTGAGAAATACTACTCTAGGTTAGAAGATAGGTTAGTTATATCAATTCATGAGCTGTATGTGCCAGGTTACAAGATAGGTTACTGCATGTCATTTCTTATCACACATTGCATCGTGGTAGATACACAAGCCAACATGTAGGGAAGGATTACATAAGTCGTAAGGCCCTTTTCAAAGTATTACCTATGTAGGTAGTGACCCTTAAGAGAGGGGTCCCTAGGGTAGCTCAACATGGTGACCCCACTAAACCATTTTTTAAATAATCACTCTAAGGGTGAAAAAGATAGGGATTGATCATTTTAAAAAGAGTGGAAAACTATGTGCACATTATATATACATCATAATATAGGTGATATAAAATACATAAGGATCCAATTGATCTACATAGATCTAGTGTATACTTTGTATAGGATGTCTTTGGCAAGGTTAGACATCTATGTCGACATAATTGTCTAGATCTGATCCAAACATCCATGGACACATAAAGAATATTCTCTTAATCTACTAAGTATTCTAGGATCATCTTCAATTCCACTTCCAACATGTTCTAGATTATAATTGCATGAAAACGATAAACTAACTCAGTATTAGTTGATTCCAATTTATTGTAATATCAGTCATTCACTAGACTTTCCTAAATTTTTAGCAATCTCAATTGTAGAAATGTGGAATAATACTTGTATAATTTTTTTATTAATTGGATATCATATTAAGCTTTTCACCATCCTTGATAATAAGCTAATAAAACACACCTTAACCATAGATATATGTTTATATATATTTAGGGTTCAACATTTGGTGAACCCAAATTATAATTTAAAATATATAAAACAGTGTCTCTTCCACCTCCTAATCCTAATGATGGTGAGATATTCCATCCATATAACAATGTCCATGCTATCACTCCTCCAAGAGGTAGGGTATATGGTGAAAAGATGCATGTTCAATCGAAAGCACCTAGTTTTTGCATTTGTGAGGCCTTTAAAGATCAAAACATGACTATGATAAAGTTAATAATAGGGTTACAAAATAAAATTCATAATTTTAGTTCCAAGGTCACATAATTGGAAAATCAGATTACATACATAAAAAATCTAAAACATGTTAGTGTTAGTCATATGTTCATGTCTTCGTATATCAATGTTACATATCCAAATGAAAAGATAAAACATAATATTGTTAATATAGTTATTTTAACTATTATATTGTTAACTATTGATGTATTGTTTAGTGTAGCAATTAGAATTACTATTACACTTATAAATAAAAATCAATTGGTAGAGGTTACTCTGATCTAGTTGTTTTTACTGACCAACTCTATAATGTATATATTTAACTCATATGATTAAATAAATCAATCAATCACTTCATTTACTTTCATCTCGTATTAGAGAAATATTGACTAGATGTGCATAGCATAGCTACATAATTGATGATGCCTAAAGATTGAAGTGCTTTCATCTGGTAGTTTGTTAGAATTGACAAAATGGTCTACTGAAGAGGAAAAATCTGCTAAAGAATTATTGATGCTACGTCAAGAGGATGACACATGAAATGACATGCTGGAAGGGCATATGGTATTGGCATTCAGGTGTACATAAAAAATCAATAGAAGTAGATACTGGTCAATGCAACAAAAGTGTGTAATTCTGACACAACAAATCTAATCAAGTAGAGTATGATGAAGTGCCTAAAAATTTGACATAATAATGAGCTGCTAGAGTTTTCATTTGGTGATAGACAATCCAGTATGGCATTCACTCTACCTACAATGTATACCAGATAACCATGAGTGGATAAGAAGATGAGGGAGCTAGTCAATGAAGAAATATCTTTGTAATAGTGCCATCTCTATCTCTCTAACCATAATCATAAAAGTCATTGCCAATGCCAAAGACACATTCATAGTATAGCTCGTAGAGAAGCTAAACAATGTGTTTGAAGACTACTATAATGCAAACAACAAGAATTTGGTATGTGAAGGCAATAGTTCTACAAGGTACATTTTTTTATAAAGAATTTTCAAGCATAAAATACTATTTTAACTATAAAATTTTGTATAAATAATGTAAAAAAAATGTTAGAACCCAAAGTACTCTTGTCTAATGCCCAACATTTCAAAGGGCCAAATTTCATTGCATGAAAGATGAATATGTAAACAATTATTCAATTAGAATAATCATGGGGCATTGTCACTCTTATAGTGACCCATATTTCTATAGTTGATGAAAAAATAAAATATGATAAGTCAAATGCAAAAGCCCTAATGTTGATCAAAATCAATGCCAATGATGAAGTTCAACCTCATATTTAGGATGCATCAACATTGAAAGAGACTTAGGAAATTCTATCTACCATTTATGAGGAGAAGAATTAGATAAAAATTCTCCATCTTTAGTCTAAGATTCATACTCTCAGTATGAATTATATTGAGAAAGTTTAGGAATTCTTATGTTGGGTAGCATAACTATGATTAGAATTAATTATGTGTAGAGAAATGATCGAAGACAAGTTGTTGATTCTGATCACATTAAGAGTTATCCTCTCTAAATTTCAAACATTATTCATGAAACTAAACAACATAAAGTGATCAATGTATTTTGAATAACTGGTGAAATTGATTCAATAAGAAGAAGCCATATAGTTTGTGCAAGATGAGTTGGAGGATAAAACCATGATTTCCAAGCAACATGGTCCAAAGTTCTATAATGGACCACCAAATTAGTACCAATAATAACATAAATTTGGGAAGGAAATAATATGGTGTCATTTTTTCCACACCAATATGCATGACACTCATAACTACTAGTATAATGCCTTGAAACAAGGCTCATCCCGTTAAGAAGTCATATCCAGTGAAGATGATTTGCATAAATAAAAAATATGTCCTAAATAATGGAATCAATGTGGACATGTAGTGACATAACATCAATAGGATGCCAAATCTAAAGAGGAAGTATCCATAAAAGTAAATTATTATGGAAATTATAAGGATGTAGTTCCTATATCCCAAACCTCCTAACAAAATGTGTAAATTTTAGTTG